>JBBMJY010000026.1:8580090-8594929 GCA_037833715.1 Toxotes lorentzi | reverse complement strand
CAAAATAAAAGCAGAGACCACAAGACAACATAGACACAAGACAAAACACGGCTTAACATAATTTACGGGTTATGACATTCAGATGGTGGTTTACATGTTATAATCTCACCAGCAATTCATTGCTCCAGAAACAATGATCTGGTTTACTCTACGAGTGCTATCATGGAATATTTTTTATAATTTTTTAGGTAGAAACCTGTTCAAAACCTCCATCTACCTCCATTGTATTGGGTTAGCAACAGTAATCTAAACACCTAAGACACCTCAACACCTGCACAAATGAAGCCAAAGCTATCTCCTCCAAAGGTACCAGCAGGAGTAAGTGAGAAAACTCAGAAATGTTTTTTGTGCTTTCAGTGAACTGATCCTTTAAAGATTCCCACCACACCTCAGTGTTTTATGACTCAAAGGACCATTGACTTTCAGAGTGTACCTCGCTGATTAATCTCAACAACAGAGGGGCAGATAGAGAGGCTACAGTAGCCTATGTTCCAGTTAGGCTCTGTGCTCACTGTCTACTGATCTCTTTCAAACAACTTGATTGCTCCTCCTGGATTATCTGGTGGATGTGCGATCACATCCGCATGACTGTGTGAACCTGTGTGTGCAATGTGCATGCAAGTGTGTGTTTTAATTAAAGTTTGAGAAGGACTGGGAAAAGTTTAATTTAGCAAAGGCTGGGTGAAAAATTGTCTCGTTTTCTTGTCTTCACTTCTGTGTCATTTCTTATCTTCCTTTAAGCTCGGTCACCGCACAGGTTATCTCCAAATTACCAACAGAACTCATTTATTCTTCAATTGAATTAGGTCCTAGAGAGAAGGCCTGCGCAACCATCTCTCCTTTATAAAACAACCCGCCAACAGTGGCTATCCACAGCTACAGTGATTAGACCACAGCTTGACCTGCCCTGGATCAAACACCTCAATCAGACACCACTAGTTGTTCTCTTACTTTGTCTCTCCAACAATTCTCTCTCTTCTCAGGCTCTGTCTTCCACTGAGTCGAGACAACAGTGACATCACATTTTTGAAGACTATAGCAGGTCAAAAATACACACTTTAACAGATATTTTCATTAACATAATTCAGCTGTAGGAGCCACGTGAAGTTCACATTTTAATTACAGTTTTCCTCTCATTCTTCTGATGTATTCATAGAAACAATAGCATGTTTTGAGAACAGGTGATGACCAAACAAATATGTGACCAGTCTTACCAGTGAGAGCAACGTGAACATGAGCTAATTATCCCCAATCCCATCAAAGTTGATAACTCACTGATATTTGTTTAAAACCTCTACAGTGTGACAGAATCACATAGTGTCCCACACACAACAAAACTGAAAACTGACTTCCCCTCCACAGCGTTTCCCACCTCACATTCACACAAGTAATACAGCATCATATCGTGTTTTGTATCTCTTCATATTCACAAACAGTTCAGGATCCAACACAGCTGCAACAGATTTCCGTTAATTGGGACAAAGTCTGAGAACATTGTGAGCAGAGAGTTAAGGTAAAAACTTTACTCAAGGCCTTTCGGTTTGGGGTTTTGAAAGTCATATTCTCGATATGCTATTTTACCAAGAATTAAAGAGAATCATGTGAAAGGAATTTGAAATCATTAAGAGTCCAGTGAATGTATTTGCAGTTCTTGGAGGAGAGACATAGACCAAACGCAACCAAACAAACAGTAAAAGCCAAGAAGAAGAAAATAGAGGCTGACTGACACTGAACAGAGCAGCAGGCATTCAGACCAGGTGACCCTCCATTCCTGCAGGTAGAGGCTGTTCACAGAGAGTTTCCACAGTGTCCCCGTGCACATCAGCTGTGTTGATCTCATCTGAATGTAGTTATTTGCATGCTTTTAGTTTTACAAGCATGTAGCTGGGGACCTGTACCCCCAGTTGTGTGTTTGTATGTTTGAAAGAGCACTTGGAGAATCTATTTTCATCCAGTAGCAATTACCTAGAGAGGATTATTACCTGCTCCTGATTTTTAATGTTACTTACACTTGCTATAAAACTTAATCAAGTATTTTCTTGGCTGCCAGAGGGTGTAGTACTTTAGAGTCAGTGAATTAGTTGAGTTTCTGGCCACCTGATTAATGTAAGTCCCATTTCATTTAACTCTGTTTTGGTCTGCACCAACTTCTGAGAAAACTACCCCTTGTCTTTGGCGTCTTAACAGATGTCCATCTTTAGCTGCTAAATGTTTGACTTTTTCACCATCTGGTAGTTAACTTTGCCCTTCTGCAGTTTGGAGCTGGGCAGGAAGAGTACAGTGGGGTTTATTAGAGATGTTTTTCTGAAAACAGCTAGCTGCCACTGCTGCTGGAAGTGGTGTTGTTGAAAGCGCTAGACGGGGGATTTTAAGGCTGTAAATAAAAACACTGAGATAGAGAAGGCTAAAAAGTGTTGTAGAGCTGATGTTGCAACATTGAAAAATAATAATTCAATGGGTTTGCCAGATGAAGCAATCCTTTTCACATTAGTCATTTGATTCATTGCCAGTATAAAGAATATTAGTTCCCCTTCTTTCCATATAATTATAATATTAGTGGAGCTTTAATAAACTTAGCATGTTTGCCAGAAAACTTGTGGTTCTTTGACACCACCCACTGTGGTTTAGCCCAGCCAGTGAGATTGTTTGTGCCTCTCGAGAAACGTTTGTATAATTAAAACCCCATTTGGCTGGTGCTTCTTTACACAGCATATATTGCTTTATAAATGTGTCTTTAGATTTATTCGTACAGTATCTATTGCCTGAGAGACCCCTTGTCTTTGATGGTTGCCTCTCTCTCCCTTCCTCTCCCCTCTCCCTCTGCTCCTACATCTGCTTTCATTTTTCTCAGTGTGTATGACAAACAGCTAAGAAATTCCAAACTGTGGTTGTCCTAAGCCAGCAGCCCCTCCTCCAGCTTTCTCTTGGCAGGATGGCTCGTGTCTCACATTTAATCATGAATGCTTTGCCAGGCAGCTGGGCCTGAGGGAGATTCAGTGGGGGAACAGTAGAAACCTGATCTGGTGAGGCAGGCAACGTTACAGTTAAACCTCTCCATAAAGTCCCAGGATCCAGGCCATAACAAAAACATCATGATAGTTTTACCAGAAAAACAACAGCGTCCAACCTGTTTTTTGGTCAGTGACATCAAATTAGAAGACAGTGGCAGAAAAGACAAAGAAAGCATCAGGAGCACTTTTAATGGCAACTTAACTGAACAGATGGGGAAAGGAAGCGTCATTCTCTTTGCATGATGTCCCCTTGTTTTTTCTTCATTTTTTCCATAAAGAATATGACTCTTGTCTACTGAATGAAAATACAAACATTGCCAAGACATGTGTGATCTATTAAGCTGACCAAATCTAAAGCTCCACCAGTGGCCGGCCCCACATCATAGCTCCCAACAATTGCATTCACTTCCATCCTGTATAATTGCATCGTCAAAGAGAATGCTTTAAGGGAACAGATAATTGAGTGGCACGTGAACCTAATAATTTCTGCAGTCTCTTGAGGGCATTGGGAGTGACAAACTCTTTATCTCACAGTCTCAAAGGAGAACCTTGCCCTTAATCTCATTCTGGGCTCAAAGAGAAGGGCATTATAATAGTGGCCACCAATCTTCGTCCTTTTAGTCCATCACGTAATTTTCTCTGACTATAGAAATGCAGTAGTGTCTGTGATGTCAGCCACAGATTGATGAAGAAATGTTTTGAAGGTTCAATTTTCCCCTCCACTGACATCTTGGCAGTGGATACAGCAAGTGGAAAGTCCAAATTTGTACAGAATAGACAAAGCCTAAGTGGAGCTGAGGTGAGGCAAGCAAAAAGCCGACTGTGATTGGCAGAGACACCTGTCAATCATACAAACATGACTAGAAGCCAGAGTCCTTTTCAAGCCTTAACATTTCTTCATTAGATTGAGGATTCCCGAATTTACTACATAAAAACATAAAATACATTTAATACAATTTACCACATAATAATACATAAAAACAGAGAACCTGCATCCTAAAGCAAACATTTTGTTTCTTGAGTTTGAGTTTCAGCACACTGTCAATCAACCTGATCTTTTCCTACCATTAAAGCAACTATTATGAATATATCTATGATACCAGTGGTTCAAAAAAGCTACTTTACTCACAGGGAATTGTTACCAGACTCTGCATTTTCCCTCAACTCTATAGATCTTTCAGCGCCTTTGAGCTCAATGTCTTGGTTTTACGGTTCACAACTTTATTGTTTTGGTTTACTCTCCCTGCTGTCACAGTGTCACGTTCAGCTGCAGCAGGCAACTGTTTTCAGCTAAAAGGCTCTAAAAACCCACTGTCCACAACCTGCACTGCACCAACCAGCAGACAAAGTAAACGAGTAACTGAGACCAAGAACAGAGCTTAAAGGAGAGTGAGTATTGGACTGACATTCATCAGGTGACCAGAAACATGATAAATGATAATGTTTTTCCAGTGAAACAAGTTGTTTTCAGCAGGCCCACAACAGTTTTCAACTACAGCTTCAGTTTAGCACATTGACCATACACAGTCCAGCCATACACTACGTTTTGACCAAGTCCTCTTCATGTGCTACACAATGCTATTGCAGTTACAACCTTTCTATTCATATTTTTCAAAGCCTGTTCACCCTGTCATCTGGAGTACAACTATTCAAGTCAGGCTTTGTCCAGTGAAATTAATAACCACGGCTGGGTTCCAATGTTTGCCTGTCATGACTCATTAGAGACATCTGTAGTAAGCATATCATTACCCACTCCTACACCGCACAGCTGACAAAACTGTTCCACAGGAGACCTCAGCAGACATTGTGTGGGAGCCATATTGGCCAAGGCTGGCAGGGGGTGGGGGCACCATGCTATTTCTTTAACTTTCACTCACGGACAATCAAAAGACACACCGAATTATCTGAGAAAGACTGAGTCTGAGCCATGCTTGAACGTCAGCCTAACAAGCACAGCGGCATCGGAGATACAGTCTACCATCATTATAAGGGACCTGGATAATTATGCTGCCAATGTGAAAACCACCAGTCAGACAACTCAGATAGAATTTCAATAAAAATAAAACCAGAGAAAGAGATACAAACTAGTGGTTGATCAAACAAATGTCTGAGACATGAAAAAAACTGTAGAGTGAAGAATCAGAAACTTCATGTGTCAAAGAAAGAACACAAAGGCTGTTTACATTTTATTCTGTGAAGAGCCACTCAGAGTGTTTGCCATTGGCACAAGGGCCACATGAAACTAAAACATCTCTCTTAAAGGAACATTCATAAATGAAAACATCAGCTAACTATTCGTACACTATCAAATCTGAAACATGTCAATGAACCTCTCCCAAGACAAGATTGTGCAAACAATAACAGGTGTTCAGAGATTGTTCAGAAGAGAAGACAACAACAACTCACAAAGTTCCTCCATAATAAAGTGTTTTTTCTTTCTGCGGGCATTTGCAGGTTTTAGTGATGAACAATTCTATATGTGTATGAATAGGCACTGTTAGCTCTGCTCTACTGGGCCCCAAAATATTTTTTACAAATGCTGAGAAACAAGCTTTGACATTAGTGTGGTATTCAGAGAAATGGTTCAGAGGATCACTAACCTAGAGGCTTGTCAGAATAATATCATGTACTCAAAACAAACATGCATTGTTCCCAAAGTCCTCAATAGTGGAAATGCTGTACACAGTCAGAGTTTCAGCCTGATCCCTGTTTTGTTTCTGGTTCCCCTCCATCCATGGCTCTCTAAACAGAGCCTACACTTTGTTTATCCTTCATTTGGGCAGTTCCAGCCTGAAGAACACAGGCATTGACTGACAATTCTGGCAAATTAAGACTTACAAACTACTTTTTCCCCAGTTACTCGGCACTCCTGCAAACAAGGAGTAAATGTGTTCACATAGCTCACCAGAGCCCCTCTCATCGATCAGCTGGATGGACAAACCTAAATCAACTCCTGTGCTCTGTTTCGTATCTTTATTCAAGCCCGCTGACACTCTACCACATCTATCAACGTTTGGTTGCTGCATGGAAAACGATTGCTCAGCTTTCAACAGTCTGTCATGAAACAAACGTATTCAAAAACCTCAATGTCAGGCTGATTAAACAGCTGCAATCAAAAGGATTATTGTGCTGTTTTTTTTAAACGAAAAAATCCAATGATAAAAAGAGTTCAAGTCAGTTTTTTTTTTTTATTGCAGTCCTTCATCACAGTCTTGGCTATATTATCATTTACTGGGAAATGCCAAATAATCTGAGCTGCTCCTCTTGCTTTGTGAGAATAATTGTACCAGAACATGATCCGTGGAGAATAATCATGAGAGAATATGGATGTAATACAAATTCTGTCAAAGACGTGGCACCGTCCAATGGGGTCACCTCATCTTGACATATAAACTGTTGAAATTATTATGAAGCACACCTCCTCATCTTTCACTGAGACTCTTTCATATGAGATTATAATGTACCCTGCAAACTTTCAGTACCTTTGTAGCATCTGCTTTTTGCAGCAAGTCATGAATTCAATAGAGAAAGGTCCCACTCCAACACAATAGATCACCTGATTGATGGCCATTCCTGAAAGAACTGCCAGAACAAAACAAGACCCTCTACTCCAATTCCCTTAGAGGCGATGAGTTTTGTCGGGTGTCAAAATGAACAAAAAAGAGGAGAAGCTGATTCATTCTGGCCTGAAAATAGACGACAGGAGAAGAGAGCTACAACACACACGTCAGCACGGAACCGCAAAAATAAAAGACATCACCTGATGGACGTACTGGCACTTAATTATGAGGCACACAAAATCATATCAAGCTCCACGACAATGAAGTTACTCAAAAACATTCTGAGAGCTGTCGTCATTCAAACAGCCACATCACCTCCGATACAAGTCTTTGTCATTCAGATAAATAATAGCATATGATTACAGAGAGCAGACATAATGACGTGACCTAATGTACAAAATTACACAATCTAATACAATACCATGGTGACAAATAGTCCCTACACTATGTGAAGCTCATTAGGATCCATTTTGTTGAGACTGTGTAGACAGACAATGATTCAACTGGATTTAGTTCTTTATTGTCAGTTAGGTTTTATAGTTGTTGTTAATTCATTCCAATAAAAAACCCCAAAAACATATATATTTTGTTTTGATCATTGTCCTATAATTTTATTATGTTTTTGGCAACTCAGTGACTGGTTTTTAATATCAAATACATTTGCCTGTTTGAAATGTTTTGCGAATTTCTGATGATCTTTTCACTCCCACGATCACATTAACACCTTGGGCACAAAAGCCTTTTCTAAAACTGATGTCACTTTCCTGAGAAGATGCCAAGGCCAGAATTAATTTCATAATCAAAAGCTGTTCAAAAAAAAAATAGTCTTCTGGATCAGATAGAAAGTTTACCTCTGAAATAATTTCTAAGACACGTGTGAATGCTCTTTCTTTCTTCATGTTTTTTTTTCTTTTTTTTTCTGTTCCACTTGTTGGGATTTGCTGTGGAGCTTTTCTTTGTGAACCCTGCAGGTATTTTCAGACTGCCCTGCAGCTCTGATCATGAGCTCTCACTTTATTCTGTTGTCGTTATTTTTATAAACTGATGAACTGACTGAAGTAGTGTGGTTTTTATTTTAATTAAAACATGTCACCAAAGCTTTAGGAACTACACTTTACAAGGTCCTGTTGCTCTGTGGTCAGGTGGATACCATTTGAAAGTGGTCCACACACACACACACACAACACAAATAAGTCCCTTCACTATGAAAACAGTACCATAGGACCTTGGATATAAAGATTCAACACTAAAACACCAACCTAACACTTCTTTTGCACCACAAAATGTAACGCAACAGCATTTCATAGGGTTTACTGTGATATAACATCACTCCCAGGTGCTGAAACTCCATTTAACCACAATATATGAAACAGAACTCCATTTCTTAACATCCCACTACACCATGTTTACTGCTGCACTGGAGGGTATAGTTTTTATGTATCAGTATCTGTGAATAGTTTGTACAGCTGATGCATCGTTCTATACTGTGGCATGTGTTTGTAGCCTGTGGGGTTGAATAACGTTTATTGTGCTACGAGTTGTTTTTTCTCATTGCAGGGAGTTGTCATCTTGCCCGCTTCACCCTGTTTTCCTTTTCATCTTCTAATTATACGTGGGATCACATACCTTGAACATATCCTGTTGTCTCAGCAACTGAACAAGAGAGCTTTAGAGGCACTGGCAGGGCTGCTTTACCTTTGGACAGAGCCAGTTCCCCCAGTTTTCAGTCTTCATGCTAAGCTAAACTAATCAGCAGCTGATAGTAATTCCATATTTACCGTACGGTCATGAGAGTGGCATCTTCTCATCTAACTCTGGACTAGAAAGCAAATAAACTTATTTCCCAAATTGTTGAACTATTCCTTTAATTTATAAACCCAAGAGGCTGTGATGAGAATGAGAATAATGGGGGCGGCCATGGCGCAGCAAGTAAAGAGTGCGCTCTGACGACAGCACTCTGTGGGCAGTCCTCCTGGTCATCATTCATTCATGTGATTCTGACACACAAAAAAAAGAAAAATCAAGGCCACGTGTATTGTGTTTCAACGTACTTCTCATCCACTATTTTTTTTTTTTTTTTTTTTTTTGCTTCTTTTCAGTGGCATGAACACATCGGGCTGCAATTTGAGCCCTCAGGGCCACTCACAAGAAAACATCCTCCAACTCTGTCATTGAAATGGTAGAAAACAGCACACAGATATGCACTGTGTACACTAAAACCTCTTTGTAAATAATAGACCAAACATACTTTATATTTACAGTGAGGATATGAGCTGCGAACAGTCTTGTCTCCTAAAGAATATCATATTTATCAGTAGAACCAAAAACAAAACACAGGACAAATAAAACACATTTGACACACTTGGCAGCAGCTTGAAGCAACTGGATCCTCTGACTGTGAGTTAAACTTTGAGGTGGAGCTTTGTTTTCTCGTGTATTTTCTTGTCAAGAGCCGCATTATACCAAGTTACTCATGAAGCAATGAGCCAGGCATCCACTTGTCATTGCTGAATACCTTCTTTTCAAACAGGAAGCTTTTACCCCACCAGGCTATTCATTAGAAGAAGGGAAACCTCTTAAATCAACATTAGTGTATCACGTTTCACCTTAAGATGCTTCATGGCAGGAAGTTTTTCTGTCAATACCTGTGCATGTAGAGTGAGTCATTCCTTGTTTTTTGTCCTGCTTTGAGAGGTAGCTGTCAGAGCCCCAAGATGTATGTGTAAGTGAAAATTTTCCAAATATTATTCTACTGAGAAGTTACTGTATGTGCTACTGCAGTTATACAGGCTGCTGAGCATTATCTATGTCATGCCACAGATGAAAATAATGAAACTGGTGGAAAACAAATTCAGAGGTTTAAATGATTCATCTTTATGGCAACAAATTCAAACCCTAAGCATCTTGACTGTCTATGTTCATGTCATGGCAAAGTGCAACAGCAGTAAAAGTGATTTGATGATTAAGTACACAGAGGGTGGCTAATGCAAAGCAAACACCACAACATGCACAATCCAAGTAATGAATAAAGATCAACAAGTTGTAAAGTACTCAGAAATGCCTCTGAAGCCCCTGGCTTCTGCCAACTTTTCAGCAAAGCAAGATGACAAAGCTAAAAAAGGCCCGAGTGATTATCAGCTTCTTTGCCTTCATCGTCTTCAGGGAAAGACAGATATAAATAAACATGTCATCAGTCATAGCAAGCATTAAATTATGCTAATACAATTCCAACTTTGATTACCAATTTAAAGCTCAAACAAAAATATTTTAAAATCTCATGGCACATCAACCAGAAAACATAAATTTACTTAAGGACAGTACGTGCCTGGTAATTATTCATGTTTTCTAAAATTGCTTCTTCCATAAGCTAAACTGGTTCTTCATGCAGAGGCTCCTGCAACAGGGATAATGAAGCCTGGAAGAAGCTGCAGGTGAGGTTAAAAGAAATCATACATTTTTCAAAAGCCAGTGGCAGATGTTCATAACGTTTGTCCATTCTGTAACAGCCCTCTACATTCATACTGCGTGACCTGGTTATTGTGGTAGCATTTTTAGTTATTTATTTTTTTATGATCTTATAGGTTTAGTAGCCTGGCCAAAAGGTTAAGATGCTCAGTTTAAAGCCAATACTCCCACAGACTGTATGGATGGTTTTCAGTTCCATTACAAGCATGGCAGGGAGGGGAAACAGTGGGGGTGATGGAATCTCAGACAGGGCATTGTACACTAACGCCACAGTCTCAAATGTCCAGAAAAATACACTTGTTGACTGTAACCTGCTTTCTATCAACTGAGTAGTGATGTTGACTTGTGTGGCACAGATTAAAGGCCCGATGGACCACACATACCAGGGGAGAAGAGAGTCCTGCATCGAGGCTAAAATTCAAACTGCTCTTCAGCTGGTTAGCTTGCTCGCTAACCTGTATTTTACATACAATACTGGTCTTTGGAAAAATTCTGGTACAAAGATCTGAAATAGATCCGGTCCTTAGGCCCATTTTCTCAAAAGGAGATTTAAATACCACTGACACATTCACACAACAAAGCAATATTGGTTCTGCTGATGTGGGCTCACTGACTGACCTCAGGTTTGGGTATTGAAACGTGCTGCTGGAGAAAGCCAATCCTCCTGAGGCAACTAATTGGTTGCGACTCGTCATGGCAACCAGCCACATGACTTCAGGGGAATTAGTCCCGACTGGCTGTGTTGGGAGGATCAGTTAGTTTGTTTGCATTTTTGCATGGATCAGCTTTTCAAAGATGGAGTTGCAAATTGCACAGTAATCTAATCAATGGCTGGCTCTGCATATGTATTTGTAGCAGATTAGGAGATTTATTTTTGTTAGCAGTAATTCTGAACCTTCAAAGACCAGAGTGTGGGGGTCAAAGTCTACAAGTCCACAGCTACAGATTCACTGAGACATGAAGCGGTGTAAGATGTAGAACTTTGGACTCAATTAAATATTCTCTGATGACCTCTGGTGCCCAAAGATAATTGAGTGGTTAAGTCAGCCACTGCAGCAGCTACCTGTGTGTGTCCCTCCTGGCGTATAATCAGATCCCACTGCTTTATTTCCTCCACTGCCTCCACATCTCTTTCTGCCTGTCTCATTTCCTAATGTGGAAAGAAATGATCCATCCTTTAAAAAAGAAAAAAAGAAAGAAAAAAAAGCTTTTTTTTAACAACTAATCACATTTGAATTTTAAATGGCACATTCCAAATTTGTAGGGTTTAGCCTGCAGTGGAAAACACTGTCAGCCAGAGGTGACTATTTGAAATTTTTTTCCCCCACACATCAAAAGTGAGGAAGTGTGTGGAGAGCACACAGCACTGTGTGGGGTGCATTATAATAAAGCATACCAAATGTTTGAGTGAGGCAAAAGTTTTTGTTTTTTTTTATCCCTGCCATTAAGTACATCATTTGTATTCTTCAGTTTAGATGTTTTCGTTTTTTAGTTTTCCGCTGGTAATTCATATAGCCTATATTTCTCCACCGCGCTTATTTTAATTTGGACATTTAGGTCAATTCTTTGGCATCTCTGATAACACAGGTGTGTTTAGACATAAAATCCTCATTAGTGCAGTTTTACATCTAGTTTTACATACTACCCTTTTTACCCTCCCCCCTTATTATGTGTTTTGAGTTGAGGACAGTCTCACTGATGTAATGACTGAACAGCACAGCCTCGGCCTGGTGGCTCTGCTGATGAGGATTGTTTCTGACAAAGGGTCATTGGCTCTGCATGACGACAGACATGCCTCTATGTGCTGATGGGCTGCCTCCTCTGGCACAGTTAGTCTAAATGTAGACTGGCACTGACACTAATGTACACTGATAAAGCTGTGAGAGTCAATAGTTGGGGAAGAGAGCGTGGGGGTGGGAGACACTGGATTCTTAATTTACCCCATTTGTCCCATTTGTCAGACCCTGGAATTTGTGGTAACTGGGTTGATGAATCATTCTGAATGTGGACGGGAGAGCTTTCCCTACAGTCAGTGGTTTCAGCGATTCTTAACAGGTGAAGGTTCATTTCATGGCAAGCTTAATGTCTGGGGGCCAGGGAAATTTTAATTTCAACTGACATATTGATGCTGAGTGAGATTTGACTCATTCTGTGATGCATTTTCTCTCCCAATAGGAGCAGGCTCATGCATGATAATCACCAAGGACACAGACGTAGATCTGGGTTTGGCCTGAGGACAGTATTTCTTCATAGATACATGTCAATATAGGCTGTACACAGACTTAATTGGTCCTTTGGTTGAAGAATGGTGGTACTGTTAATGTATAAAATTTGTAAATAAATAACACTCAATGTTCTGGTGATGCAGAGCATGTTGATGTGTTATTCTTTAATTTCATCTCTCCAAACTGCAGCACCGTGGAAACCATTAATTGGGAGTATGTCTATTTTTAACTAATAGAAAAGTCAGAAGGTAATCAGTAGCTTGTCTTGACATTTTACCCTGATAATTTTTGACTGAAGTAAAATTAAATCAATAAATAGATGTAGTATCCTGTCATAAAAAAACCATAATATCTTTACTTAAGAAACTAGGATAGTGAAATAAATCAGCAAAGTAAATTATCATTTGGGTAGTCAGCTCATGCAAGGAGCTAAATTTAAAAAAAGGTGTGTGTGTGTGTGTGTGTGTGTGTGTGTGTGTGTGTGTGTTTTTCTATTAACATTTGGAGTCCTAATCTCTGAATATGCACCAAAAATAATTAAAAAATATATATAGGATAAATATGTATCTGTACTTTGGCACAGGGTGTATATCATACCTATATGCATTAACATCATGTGCACTAAATTTGGAAGGTGGAATGGTGTCCTTGAAATCTATCTCTCTGTTCCTGCGGCCACGCCCAGTCACTGTGTAATTGAGGATTTCAGGGACAATGTCACAATCTGTTTTATCATCCAGTTCCTCCAGGAACTAATATTCAAATGAATTTTTAATTTTAGGCCATGACAAAATATGACTTATGTTATGCACGTCATCCAAGAAAATGTCAACAAGCTGATCATTGCAACTTTGCCTTCAACGAACCATTTTCAGCAGCTTTTTACAATAAATGTGCACAGAGAATACCCAAAATTCCTTTAAATATTTACACTCTGAAATCAAAAATATATGGCCATTCACATGAAAACTGTAAGTGTGTAATTGTGAGTCTATGGTCACTCAGGCTCAATGCAGAAACAGGATTGATAAACAAAGGAATGAAGGCTATGCACCCGTACTCCCTCTTTCCCCCTCTTAAACCTCACAGAAACAGACACACACTCAAACAACTTCTTTGACGCTGGGTAAATGGTCACAGGGACAGAGTATTCCCCGCAGGACTTTGTAGATGAGGGTTGTCAGCACTTTTCTCACCAGAGGGTTTAGGCCTTTCGTTCTGCTCTGGGATGGCTGAGTTTAATTGGAGAACGCTAATGCGCAGCTGGATAGCAGTGCTGCTCATGCCATGACTGGCTCTGAGACTGGGAGGGCATGAAAGCAGGGCTGGTGTGTGTGTGTCTGTATATGTGTGCGTGAGTCTGGTTGTGTGTGTTCCCAGCAGCTACTGCAGGCATCCCTCAAGATGCCAAAAAATTTATTCATGGGATCTGAGCAGTTTGTTTGTGAGCCGTCTCATTTAGAAAATAATGGGCAATAATAATTTCAGCAGATTGATCCTGGGTTAATCCAAATAATTGCCAATTCATTATAATTTCACATTTTCTGGAAATAGAATTGACTTGTTCTGTCTATCAGTGGGGTATAAACTGCATGCCCAGTCGATCAGGTTATGCGAAACAGGTTATCAAACAAAGGCAAAACTGAGCAAACGGTGTCAGAAAATATTCTTTACAATGGAAAACAAATACTTTCAAAGGCGTTCTTACTTCACCGTTTGATTGTGCCACAATTAAAAGCAGAGAGTGTCATCTGAAGAATTAAAATGGTATAAATAACAGCGTGTCAGTCGATATATGACATAAAAGCTTGATCTGGAAACAAAGATAAAGCTTTTTGGGTTGTTTTTTTTTTCATAAACAATCTTCTCTCAGTTTGTAGATGATCAATGGAGCCTTGTCAGTTTCAGATTTGTGCTTTAGGACTTATTTCACTATTTTCTGGACCAAATATCAAAGGAATGAGAATGTGCTCAGTTCTGACAGATTTATTGTTCTCGGTCTATGTTTCTCCACGCTTTAAAAGAATTGCTTTTATTCTATAATTTCAAAAGAAGTTTTGAAATACAAAGAATATGAGTTGGTCATGGACACTGTTTGGTTTGAATTTATATTTTACACTTGTACACTTGTATTTTACACACTGTATTACATGGTTTGAATTGTAAAGAAAAGTTGGCCTGTATTTTATGGTGATTTTCATTGCAGGACAAAATACTTGGATTCTATTTAACATTATTTTTCATAGGCCTACTGTTGCAGATCTCTTCCATAAAAAACAATGAATGTTTGGTTTGGGGGTGGGGGTTGGGGGATTGAGCGGAGGGGTCAGCAATGACAGTGGTTCACATAAGGAAAAAGGGAATATGTCTGCTCATCCAGGTCATGGTTATTCAAGAGGTTTAGAACTGAGAGCAGCTAGACATGGTTGAGCTAAGTCCAGTTGCCCTCGATATAACTCTTCTTAGAGAAACAGGGAACAACTGAACAATCGGTTCATTGATTTTTTTTTTTTCTTTTTCTATTACTTTATTGATCCCTCCTGGGGAAATTACTCTCTGCATTTTACCCACACCAAGC
>JBBMJY010000026.1:8557444-8579990 GCA_037833715.1 Toxotes lorentzi | reverse complement strand
GCGCGTCTCCTTCACCACCACCTTCACCATTTTATTGCGCTTGGTCAAGGGATCGAACCCACGACCCACCGATCCCAAGCCAGCCCAAGCCCAAAGCCGCACTCTTAACTTGTTGCGCCACGGCTGCCCATTTTCTAAGCTGTCTGTAGGCTCATTGTGTCAGGTATAGCTGTATTCACAAACTGTAGTCTTTTTTATGTAAACACATACAGAAGCATTGAAAAAAGTCCCAAATGGATAGGAAATACCTAATCAGCTCTAAACATGGCAAGAGCACGGAGCCAGGTGTCAGTGTTAGCAGCAACAACAACACTTCTATTCATCTACAATAGTGTTTGTTTCAGTAGGAACATTCAGTCGGCTGCAGCATTACGGAGCATAAACAGCTCATTGTTGAGAGAGGTTTTAAGGGAATGGAAAGAACAGCGTGAGCTCAGTCAGAGATGTGAATGTGTTTTTTTCTTAGTTCATTTCGCTGGTTTGGTCATGGCAGGAATACGTCTCCAAATTACGTGCCTTGTGTTTTGGATGGCTCTCTAAGTGAAACATGTGTCATCTTTAATCGCACCACTCGTTGCCTGAGAGACACAATTTGAGGAGACAAAAAAGCAAACTGAGAGTCATTATGTAGAACAATGGGAGTGGGAGACGAGACAAGTCATCTCAGGACATCTTTGATCGGATGACCAATGAAAATACCACTAGTGAGGGGGAAAATATCAGCAGCTAAAGGAAACAGCCTCTTTCCCTTCTGATAATTATCATCTATAGTTTTGTTTGGAGTAATATTCAGACTCACGGCAAAGTAGCAGAATGGAACAGCTGGGACGTTCATTTCTTTAAGTGAGAGCATGATAATGTGTTTTACATAACCAATTAAATAGTGAAACTTTTCATGTATAAGATTCACAGTTGCATGCTCCTGAGACATAAAGCATGATCGCAGTGTCAGGTAGGCCACAAACACACAAAACTGTGTTCCGGCAGTGACTGAAAACCTGACAATAAAAATACTTAAAGTCATAACTTCTAAATATTAGGTTTGTGGTCAATCCAGCAATGGGTTAGTTTCAAAGCAAACCCACATCAGAAATAAGTTCACATGCCTACAGTTGTGTTTGTTGGAATCACACATGCAGATAAATGTATGATATTTTATGTTTTATAATTTATTTTATTTTATTTTTGTTCTAGCTATTGACCTGTCACTAATTTTACTTTAGTATTTTTTTTTTTTAGTTTTATTCCTACAGAGAGATATATTTTTGAAAATCCTTCTCATGCATCTTGCTGAACTTAAGCAGAATGCAGTATAGCATAGCCACATTTAAACTAAAATCCATTCTGACAATAATACTGAACATATTAAAACTGCATGTTATAATAATATGTTACTGTATAAAGTAGTGCAGTAGCTAAAGTAACATCATACCATGGACACAAAGTATTTGTCTCTGAGTATCTGGCAGGTGTCTATTCAAAACATAACATAACACAAAGCTGCATATTAAACAATAACAATAACAACCACACTGCTGATTCTCACTGGGGAGAAAGGTTAAAAACATGTTAAAACTAGAATGGCACTCAGTAGAGCGCAAACCTCTGCCAAAGCAAAAAATTCTCGGTCTCGAAATGTTAAAGAAAATAATAAAAATAATTCTGAATCTGCCCTTTTACCTGGAGCTACACAAAAATTTACTGGTTTCTTCCCTGGCCCATGACCCACCCCTCCACCACGTTCGGTGTAAATTGGTACTCTACTTGTTGCATAATCATTCTGAAAAATAAACAAACGAAGCAACAAACAGACATCGAGAAAAGCGAACCTCCTTGGTGGAGTTATAAATTTATGTGTGGTCAATACACTCAGTGTATATGCACACTTGCAGAGTAGCTTTAGCACTGTCTGTCAGTCGGCCCACAACTTTGGCCCAGACTGAAATATTTCAACAACTATTGAATTTCTGATATCTGGCATCTTAGTCTTGTTAGATAACAAGACATCTTAATGTTTTACCTTTTAACACAGCAACAGTACAAACATTTTGCTCACGGTATAGTTGAAAAAAATGCATATTGTATACTATGTGAGGCTAAAGGCTGTGAAGTGACTGTGTTGGTTTATGTTACCTTGGCAGAGTGTACAATGAAAATCCTAGCCATTAAACCGCTTAGAATGTTTGACATGAGAGCAAAAGCAGTCTTTTTACAAGGTGTGACACAGGTTAGGTTGCTAAAAAACAAAACAGAAAAAATATTTTCTGAGAGAACATTTCATAATGCAACTTACACAGTGTAGTCCACTGAATATAGATCTCCAATGGAAACACTAGTCATTTGAAGAAATCAGATATTGTACCCTCTTTTTTGTCACCATGTCCATCTGTATAAAAACTGACCTCATGGCTATGAACTAGTGCAGATAAAAGTCACTTACAATCAATGAGTAAAACTCTCCTCCTGTATCCAGCCCAGTGAATTGCTCGTGCTCATACAGTATGTTCATTAACCATTTAATCGCTGTAGGTAAATGACTCCTGTCACTGGCTCTCTGTGTGCTATCCTGAGGGTATTTGGATTGATTAGTTTGGGTTTTTTTTTTTTCCAATTCTTGTTATTGACAGATAAACAATTAAAAGTGGAAAGGAGTTTCCAACACAAGCTAAATTTAAGAGCCCCACCCTGAGTTTAGTGAAGAAATGTGGGCTATAAATCAGACAGAAACTCAAGATTTAATGGTATTGTGATTTCCAAAAAGAAAACTCATCAACACACGAGGCTGCACTGAAGTATTGACGACTTATTCAGATTAAAATGCAATGCTTACCCGAACCTGTTTGCACCATGAAATATGAGATTGCATTTCATATAATTATAATTTCAAAAAAACATACTGATCTACATTAAATCATGGCAGGCACAGTTAAATCATTTTTCTCCATAGAGATTGCAGTCTTTAATTCTACATAATTGTGATACGAATTCTCTGATTTCACAGTGTTGAGGAGTGACATCACATGGCGTATGAGGTGCTTTAACAAACTTGCTTTTGAATTTAGGGCCCATGAGGAACATATTTTAGAACAAAAATCCTGCCATATTTCATCCTAAGAGAACTTTGATGGAGGAAATGTTGTAGAATTCCACTCGCGGCTCTGTTAGGAGGAGAAAAAAACTAGATGGCCATGCATGTTAAAAGCCTATGTGCCATCAAAGCCCCTTGGGCTACAAAGGGCTCTTTTAGCAAATGGATGGCAACAGCTGCAGACTCTGGGCTGTTCTTAATGTGCATGGTGCAGATGTCTGCACTTGAGTCCCACAGTCTGAGACAGATCTGTCTGGCTCTACACTGGGCGTCTCTTATTATATCACTGTAGTTTCTTTAAGCACTGAACTCAATATCAACATCTGCCTGACACTTTTTTGCTCTCCAATTAAAGGAAAAATCCACAAAAAGCTACAGTAAAAACCACCAGAGACCGCTCTTATGCATTGTATGCATGTTTTAATCTCTCTTGTGTTAGCCTCACATAAAATGATTATCAGTATTCGACACCAGGACCACTCAAGCTTTTCGCAATAGCTGATTCTCAGTGGTGGAAGCTGTTTTGGCACCAGAAAATTAAGTACCCTCTAAACCTGTAAGATGTACTGTGTTTGGAGTATGAAACATTTCCGGATAATATTTGATTGTTTTGATTTAATTTTTATCATCAGATTTGTCTCATGCTGCAACAAAAACTGGAGAGAACAATGAAGGGAGTCCAAACAGAATCATTCTCCTTTAGCACTGTAGTCGCCCATGTAGCCTTTTAATTCTGAAAACCGAAGCGCTAATGAGGAGATAATATTGGATGCAGTGATGCAGTGATTTGACCAAAAAGAAATGTGTTCAGGGAGCAGAGATACATCTCGATTTAAATATTGTTCTAACAAGGTCTATCTTTGTTCAAACTGAAGAAACGTTTATTTGAAGAACAAACCTTTTATGTTTCACACTTAAGGCTCACAAGAGGTGATACAGCTGGAAAATACAGTAGATCCAGAGAAGCACCTGCATGAGGCGACAGGGACACGTTACTAATCAGAACTATTGGGAAGTGCTGCTATTAGCAAAATCAAAATACAGTAAAAAGAAATGTCTTGCAGACATGAACCATATTCAATCAGGTAACACACATCTATCCAATCAGTGAACTGGGACAGAACATTGTTGACTATTGAACTCATTTAATGCTTAAAACAAATACAAGTTACTTCACCGGGTCATCACGATTGAACAAGAGATTTTTTTTTTAAATTTGTAACACCCTCAGAAATATACATTCACATGGCTGCATACAGACAATTTCTCTCTTTTCATTTTTCTTTCAATAACATTAAATCGACAGACTGTATGCATCACCCCTTTGTATGACAATGAAGCCGCTAGTGGCATATTAAAAAGGTACTGGAGGAGCGTTTTTAGGTGGGACTTTGGAAATAAGCTATGTATCAACTTCATCTATCCATCATCGAGTCTCTATGTTTGCAGTCAAAATAGGTCTATTTTACATGAACAGGGTCCCTACGCAGTTGTCCCTAAATAAATCCCAACTATAATCTCAACCTTATGTACAGTATTTACAGTGGAATGTTGAACATACTGAATACAAAAAGTAGATTAGGATGGAATGAAGTTACAGTCAGTATTACAAAATAGAAACTCATAACACCCCAACAACATGAAGACAATGTTTACATCTACCAGTATACAGAATGTTAACTCAAATTTAAAAGGTTTTTCTCTCTCCAACATGTCTGAGAAGCAAGTGTGGCAGTGGATTTCAAAATAGATGCAGAAAAAAGGTCAAATGAAACCTTAAACTTGTGCTTTAAAAGGGGGGAAGTGGAGTTGGTTTTGCTTTGGGCCAATGTTGCATTTTTTAAATATAAATTTACAAGCTAAATCTCTTTTCACTGGATTACTTTCAATTGTTGTGCTTAGAGAATGTGTGACTCAGTTGCAAAAGTCAGATCTTTTCAGAACTCTTTAGAGAAAAAAGAACTGTATTACCATTTAGCCATCATTAAACTTTAACTTGGTTACGGGTGCAGCTTTTAACACATCGGTTGATATTAAGATCATGTACAGACACATTGTTAGTAGCATTCTAGAGCTCAGATGAAATAACATTAACTAAAATTCACCCTAACTAAAAAAAAAAAACATAATTTGTCTGATTTAGAGAAGTTTGCAGTGCATGTCATACTTCAGTATTATTTATCATGTTATTCTGGGTATGAATAACTTCAACAACAGAGCGGCAACTGTGTAGACTACATAAAGCCTTGTAATTTTGATAGGCACTGAATGCAAGAAAAAAAAAACATGCTTTTGCGTTTCATTTTTGTCATGCTGGATGCAAACTATGTTGAACTGGAAATCACAGCAAAACAGTTCATCCGCAGGTGATTGGTAAACTAAAGGACATAAAACTGTCATTTGCTTTGTACTCTGAAAGGAGCAACCTCAGCACTGTCAGAAAGTTTTCCCTCTCTGAAACTTTCTGTGACAAACCTTGTATAGCTCTCTCTTAAAGTGGATATGTTGAAAAAATAAAATAAAATAAAGATGAAGAAATTAAACTAAACCAAAATCAACAGAACATAAAGCCGAACTTTTAATAAGAACATGATATCTCCCATTTTGTTGTGTTAATTTGTGTTAAAAATACAATAAAGTTTGAGGCTCATGATTAACATGCTCATCTAAAAACATCCAGTAGACAAGCATGGACTGTAAAACATTCACATCTCCGGCTGGCAGATAGATCTGCTCTCACAGAGATGTTATTTTTTTCATCTTTATTTATTTATATTTATATATATATTTATATACTTTTTTTGTGTTAACTGCAATATTGTTGCTGGGTATTGTGTGCCCATAAACTCATACCTCTGTCAATACTGACAACACAGAGAAAGTGCTGTCTTTTGAGCTGCAAATGAGGACAAACGCACTGGAATTGATACAGAAAAAATAGCAACATACGCACTTCCACTCCCACACAAAAAACATGCATAAAATAAGGCTTAATACAGTATTTATATTGTTCAGAGCCAGTTAGATATGTTGTTTATATCCACAGATTTACTCCTTTCTTTCCTTTTTATCTGATATTTCACACTGAACTTCTTTTGCTTAGAGCAAATACATTTTTCTGATTGTGGAATGGACCTCAACGCTGAGGAGAGAAACAAGACATTTGCTATGCTAGCATCCACTGGCACTTGTTAACAGTTACTTGAAAAGCCAGATATCAATAATCACCTCAGACAGGGTCATTGTATCCCTAATGGCAGATTCAGATGCCAACATTAAGGGAAGGACAACAATCACTCCTTTAAAATCCCCCAAACAGCTAATGAAATTTGTTTCAGAAAGAAAAAGGAGATAGATCAAAAACATCATGAAAGCAGCAGGTGACTTACTACACTCCAGCATGGTCACCGTCATATTTTCCCTTTACATGTTAAAATGTTTGCTCTGAAGATGTAAATAAAAGAATAATTTTCCTCCTATCCGTGTCCTTTGTGTCCATGGACGACTCCTCGTAGAAAATGCTGTTGGTGAAATGTGAATTGTGGCTTAAGCCAATTCTTCAGTACAAAGTCACACAATTATAAGGAGACACAAAGTCATTATTGGTTAATTCCCCAGACACTATTCTCTGACATTCATTTGATTAAAAAAAGGGTCAGAACAAAACATAATTATGACAACCCAGCACAAGAAAACAGACATCTCATTATAGTGGTAAGATTTCGAGCTCATGTACACAGGTCAACCTGTTCAAGTCAAGTGACAGTCATGACATTTCAGAGCATTATCGAAGGTTTCACTGTGAGACTCACCAAACCTCTTCCTGGACGTGATTGTGGTGTACCACTGAAAAGTAGAAGTTGTTGGGTATGGTATGATTGCAGCCCTTCTCTCCCCTGCTACTCAGATTCACTGATGTGGGAACTAGTTTAATATGACTGAAAATTGAAAACACTCAATATATTTATCTGTTACTTATGTCAATACGGCTCAGTAGACTGAATCCCTCTCAGTAAAGAAACGAATCAAGTGTATAAACACAGAGGGTCAAGAAATACTAAGCATGTCTTTGGAAAACAGCAATAACGTATCTGCTTTTAATGCTGTAAATATACAAAAGTGAGCCACTTCATGGACGCTAACCCCAGTGACAAACATGAGAAATGATACAGGTGCTGTGTTTCTTTTCTTCCTCTGAAACATTTGACCACAAACTTACAAACACTTGAACTCCATCAGTAATTATGTCAGACATTTAACTCTCAATTCTCTGGTCACTTAAAAATCGTACAAAAAGACATAAAAAAATAACAAAACGGCAATGGTAAAGGAAAAAAAGAAACAAAAACAAATCGTACATCCAGTGTAGGACTTTCACGAATGTGCTCAGCAAAACCTCAACCTGCAGACTCTTTTTATACATTTAATACATTTATAACATGAAAAAAAAATACACAAAAAGAATAATACACCAGTATTAATCAACCAATCACCTCCTGGCCTTGTAGGTCAGTGACGACAAGTCCTTTTACATACCTTAGTTTTTATTCTTTGCCCATTTAACTGATGGAACTGACACCAATGCAGTCGTGCTGAGAAGTTGATGTTGCTAGCACTTTAAATAGACGCTTGATCTAATTGAGATTAGTTGGATGGGGTCTGATGGGGGAGTAGTCACAGGGGAGGGGGTACTAGGTTGACCAAAAGAGGAACAGGACTGTGACGGGTGCAGTTTGACAAATGAAAGGGTGGGGTTGTGATGGAGGTGAAGGGTGCAGTGGAATGCAGGTGGGGGAAAAAGGGTTGTTTGGTTTGGTTGTTGCATGCCACTACACATACCACTCTTTCTTAGAAATGACAGAGCCGTCGGTTTGAGAGATCATATCATCAGCTATCTCAGGTTCAGGGTCATACTGGAAAGCCAGAGTCCGTTCGTCATAATCTCGGCTCTCCCCTTCGTCCACAGTGAAATAGGGCCTCTTCAGGTCCTCTGCTTCGGCGTCAAAATCGTGCTCACGCGCCTCAAACCCTCCAGGGCCGCCAATCTGGGCAGGTTTCTTCTCGTCGTCTGAGTCATCCGGGTAAGGCAGGTTCTTGGGGATGGGGGGGTGAGCGGGGAGTCCACCGGCCTTGCTGTACCCGTTACCGAACACATGTTTCTTGGTGCTGTAGTCTCCCTTGAAGGTGCGCTGGCGGCGGCGCAGGAATATGAAGAGCAGTATGGCCGCCACGCCCAATAGGGCAACTCCCCCTACAGCGCCCCCGATGGCGGCACTTGCAGTGTGCTGCTCCCGCGTGGTGTCAGGTTGCCCAGATGGGTGGTTAGGGAAGTCTGGGTAGGAAAAGACAGATGGAAGGGAGTGTGTCAGTGCTCTGGTGGGAGGAGGTGCATTTGTGCAGGTGCAGTTTTTTTTTTTTTTTTTAGGAAAGATGAAGTAAGGGAGACAAGGACGGAAAAGCAAAGGGGAAAGGACGGACCCCAGCCCCACGACAGAACCCCCCAACCCCAGAGGAGACTTTACCAACTATGTGGTAAAGCTCAATCATTAACAGTCACATGCAGTTTCAGACAAAGAAAGAATGAAATTAACAGCCAGTCCAGCACACACCACCATCAAAGAGTAAATAGACTGAAGAGAATAAAGTGAATGAAGCTTTGTCAGCATGCATTAACCATCATTTCTTCTCTGTTTGGAAGGCAGAGGAAAAGGAAACACTTCAATGAACAAACTGTGGAAGAATTAATTCATGTGGCCCCTCAGTTAATACACTGAACTCTGTAGGTTTTCAAGTAAACGTATTGAGTGATATACTGTAATACAGTCCAACATAAAATAGTACAGCATGACATATAACCAACTTCATCATCAGTGTCATGGTAATGAAATGAAAGAGCACTGCCAGAGATGATTATCAGCAGCCAAGCATACATAGCCATGATGCATCAAATAAGCTGATAAACATGAAGCTCCTCTATTCAGGCAGCAGAGCAGACAGCAAAAAATAGAATATGCTTCCAAGAGAAAAGTACATAGTACTAGATCTAGAAAAGAGAGAAAATTATCAAATGAGGCAAAGATGTGCTCTAATCTAGAGCAGGATGACCGTGACTAATGGCCTGCTAGAGACAAACAATAACCGAGATGCCAGAGTTGGAAGGCTGGGAGTTTGCCTTGCAATTTCAAAAAGATATGTTTTAAATTCACAATTGCCATGGACACAATATATCAGGAACTAAACTGAGCCATCACATTCATTCCACCATTTTAGGGAGCACAAAACCTACTCAAAAGAAGATAAACAAAGCACCTGACGAAAGCACAGTCATTGCTCACAGTAAAACTAAGCAGTGGAAACCTTGTCCCTTACATACACATCTTCCCTTAAAACCAAAAGACGTGCAAAGCTTCTTGAAGCTCAGAGACAGAGACTTTTATCTGAAACGTGATCAAAGCCTCAAGGTGCACAGGTAGTGCTTGTCTAAACCTGCAGAGCAGAGGCACATTTAACTTTAATGGCTGAATCCTGAACAGAAATATGGGTGAAAAAATAACAATACAGTTACACCATCTACTAAGCATATGGTGTGGGAGAGGACTAAAAAAAAGTGAGAATGAAACAGTGAGGAACAAAGGAGGGAGCCTGCTCTTCAGTTAGGGCAAAGACAGACCAGAATATGCAACAAAGAAAGACAAGTCTGACGAGAAACAGAAAAGATTTACTGCTACTGATACCATTTCTGTCTACTGTTGTACAGATGTATTTCCATTCTGTTTTGACGCATCATAATCTTGTTAGCGCAGATCTTAACACTGTTCATCAGGTGACGTCTCCATCTGAATCTGATAACCAACGGATATGCACTGAAATACTCAGGTAGAAAGCAAATAAACATCTATGATGTTCTGTTTTGATGTACATTTACATAAATTTACATCAAACATACTTCATTATGTCACACCTTAATTGTAATACATTTTTAATCATAGTTTATATGTGCACGAATTATCAGGCGAGATGTGCCACCCTTTAGTGCTGTTACAAAGTACAGGCAACAACTGGCAGATGACGTGGATGTGCATCAGCATTGCTCTAAACAGGAAACTATTCCACTTACTATATACAATTATGGTTGTTGTTATTGATTGGAAAATTGTCTCTCTGAAACTGGAAACTCATTTACTAAGTAACTAATCAAAATTTTGCCAAAATGAAGGTTTATGTTAAGAAATCCTGAAAGTTCCTTGGAGATATTAAATTCCCTGTGTTGCCTTACATTAGAGAGACAAAGAGAGTCATATCAGAACATCACTGCATAAACGTGCAAATCTGACAACCTCTGCCATCATGCAAAACAAAAAAGACAAATTTCCCAGATAAGCACAAGATCATTTTCAAATTATTGCCCTAAACTGTTGAATTGAATCCATTTCACTCGATTAGTACCGCTTTTTTAATGGAAATGATAAATCTCTGGACATTAGTCTGGTAGAAAAAGATGGTACTGTGCGAAGTAAAGGTGCTATTGAAGGCTTACTTTCTGCATTAATTACAATGGCACTCAATAAGTCCAAAGCAAGGACCTCCCAAACACAGTCACTCTCCTCAACTGATCTTCCTCTGCACCCTTTCTCGCAGGGCCGACGGCAAAGCTCTCCAATTTCTAAAGCGGTGCCGGGCACAGTCTCAAATATCAGCTCAGGTTTTAATCTGACCACCTAATGGGATTATTCAGACACAGGCCTTCATTACACACATGAATGAGAGAGCAGAGCCAGGTCACCCCTGCTCGAGAACACATCCTCCCACCAAGTCCAAAGAGGGGTGAAAATCCAGAGGATTGGAGGAGTAGAGAGAAAAGGGAAAACGCTCTCCTGTAATAATCTCCTCTACCCTTCACTGTCTTCCTCTGTGAGAATCTGTTTTTGCTCCCATCAGTCCCCATATTCAATCTTCATTAGGCAGTGTTTTGCCTTGCATTTCTAAGGTTGCAAAGACCCAATATTTACCACTTAGAGAAGTGAAAAAACACAAGGCAAGACTATTTAAACTGCCAAATAGGGGCAATAAAGGAAGATGCAGCGAGCCTTCAAAAGCACTCTCCATCACCTCCATTTCTATAAAGGATCAAGTGACACCACCTTTTGACACCAGTATTTGAAGTATGTGAATGCCAACACTAATGATTTAAAAATATGTTACAGTCGACAGACATGAAAGCAGTAGTAAACACTGAGGTATTTTTCTTGCTCTTTTGGCTGGTGCAAAAAAAACTCCATTTCTTGTCTTCTTTTCGGTACAAACAAGAAATGGAGTTTTTTTTCTTTTTTACAGGAGTTCTTAGAATGTTTTACTAAAGGGGAATGGAAGGGAGGAGTGTTGCAGTATTCGGATGGCTGTACCTTCGTAATGGAGGTACATTAAAAGCAGAGAAAGAAACACCAGGAAAAGCTCATCAGATCACTTCTGTGCACTGGAGAAACAAACTGCTTTTATTCCACAACTCCAAGGGGCGTGTTGGCAAAGAGGGCTCCCTCTCCTCCAGCACCTTTCTGCCGTGTACTTATTCCACTGCAAGGTCACATCACAACACCACCCATTCAGCACGCTGGCCTTGTGCATGCACGAAGATAACGAAATGGCAAAAAAGATTTCTCCGTTTCTCTAGTGTGGTGGCTTTGTTGAGCACATGCACTCTGTGAATGTGAGTATGTGAAATTAGAGTGGCTATGGTGCAAACTAATCACATTACAGACACACTAATAATAAAACACATTTGAAATGGTTGGGGTACGTAGGGGTGTTTGACAGTATGGAGGAGGGAGGAGGCGTTCCACCAGCACGCCATTGCTACCGGCAACACCTGCCAACAGATAGATAAAAAAGACCTCAAAGCTGCACAACAACAGCCCTGATACTGTTCCAGGCAACAAAAGGCAGTGTCTATTAACACCTCTCTGGAAATATGCAGATAGTGGGGTAACCTTGAGGTGCAGTGACTAAAATGCACTATTGAGATTAATAGGTGCCAAGATGTGCTATGAAAGGCTATAATTCAATCCAGAGGCATGATAGATTTATGCAGGAAATGAATAACATGAAATACCGCAGCTATTCGAACACTGTAACCATGCCTTTGCGTTTGCGTTACATTAATCATACTATTTTGAACATTCACATCTGACTTGATTGAGTGGATGATTTAATACCTCCAAACATTTTAGTGACAAAATCTGTTTCCTTCACAACTTGATAAGTGTTCTCTCTCTGAGTCATTTGTGTAGAACACAAGTGAGTCTTTAAGAGAAACAAATGCAGCGCAATCCAAAAAAAAACACCTGACATCTTGTTGTGGAAATGACACATCAGGTCCGTGCCAGATTTGTGGCTTCAGAAAAAAAACACACTGGGTTTCTTATTTCGGTCTAAGCTACAGTACAAACCATGCAGCAGCAGCAAACGTTCAAAGATACTGAAGGAGAGGCATGTCTGAAGCAGAAGGAGCTTTAAAGTAACAGAAACTGTTTCACAACTCTGTCCTGCAGGTACTGTTTCTGGGTGTGCTCGAGTCATGTCTGCACATGAAAAAAAGGAGTCTCATTCCTGAGTCTTAGCGCAATCACATGGACAAGGTGTTATGACAGAGGCTAGGGAAATGAGAGAGGATTTCAAAGAGTGGTACAGGGTGTGGTGTTTTAACATGACTAAATGAGGAACAAGCAGCAGTCAATAGAAGATGAAAAGAAAATATAGGCCTGCTCTGAGAAGTTGAGGAGTGGCAACACGGAAAAAAACACGGAAAAAAGACAGAGCAAGTGCCTTTGAGAGATTGGGGAGTGACATTCGCAAATAAAGAATGGCATAATGAGTGAGTGAGGATGGGGACAATTGGGGAAGATGCATTAATTCAGTGATTCCAACGATCCTCATTACTCCCCTGTCTGAATTTGCCAGTGGTTGTGAAGTCATGGAAATGTAATGCTGCCGCAACGAATAAAAGCTCATCACTGACAGGAATTTAACATGCTGCCTGGGGAGTCGACACCGAGGCAAAGCTCTTTTCCCCCCATCATACACTACCTTTTTGTTTGTCAACATATTTTTCTGCTATCACTGATTATTTCACAGAGGCATGAGTTTACCTCATATGCAGGTAAATGCCACTCAGACCAGTAAAACCTTCAGACTAGTAATTCAAATTCAATTCCCTGTAAAAAGCCAACGGAATAAGAGGCGCCGGATGTGCTAAAGAAGATAACACTGTGAAATGCTGGCATCAAAACACAGGCGACATCATCTGTGGCATGTTGTGTGAACATGCAGTGACTTGCAGAATGGTCCTTAAGGACAGACCAGAGACTACTCTTTGTTTTCATCTCCATACGGCAGAAGCAGCACAGTATCTCTGACTTTTTTGGCTTCTGCCAGTGACCAAGAATACCACAATACTTCATGGTCTGTGGATGACATTTATGGTGGTTTACAGTTGAAATAATGAGCATTACTAAGATGACAAAGCACGGAGTCCACATCAACATTTTTGATGGAAAGTATTAGAAAAAGTACTTCTATTCTATTCTATTAGGCCAGAAGAGGCTGGGCCACTGTTTAACACAACATACTATCCTTAGCTTCTCCTCTGCTGTTTTTTTTTTCCATCTTGTTTTTTGTCTCCTTGTTGTTATTTTGGAGCTGTGTGTGTAATGACTGAATCACCACACAGCATCAGCAGCAGCAGCAGCAGCTCTGGAGCCAGTGGTCAGACCCTGGGACAGCATCTGACCTACTTCATCAGGCTCTCAGGGAGGCGTGACAGATCCAACACCACACGGGTGGACAGAGAGGAGAAGGAGGAGGATGGAGGAGCAGAGCTGGGCCGAAGGGGCTTAGCCAATCCCCCTGCTCCATCTGTCTGCCACATCCCTCTCCTCTGCATATCCTCCGGAGAGTAGAAACAGCAAGCCATGCAGAAACAAATGTTAAGATAAATCACTACGATCTCAGCTGCTCTGCTCTCACATGCTCTCCCCTGGTGACATTTCCATTTCACTCCTCTAGCTGGGCTATATCTTTTCTCCAAATAAAAAACGAGCTGCAGCTATGATGTCTTCCCCTTCAGTGCTTTCCCTGGCACAGAACAACACAGAAGAGGCTTTATGGGGCGGCCCATGGCGTGTGAGCAAGGGAGCAGCTCATGCTAATGTCTCATTTGGATAATGAGGTGCGATTTTGGCAGGATCTAAGCAGCGAGCAGCCCCTCCTGTAGCGAGGACGTGGGGGGCTAGAAAGTCGCTCTATCAGCCTGCAGACCCAAATCCTTCTAGGTTTGTAGACTCCTGATCAGGAAGTTCAAGGGTGATGAGAAGCTAGCAGGGGGAGCAGGAGACCAAGACTCTAAATATGCTCCTCAACCTGCCTGACAGCATGTGTGTACTTGGGTGTAATGATATACAAGATATACACGTGTGGCCTTTGGATCTATGAATAATGCAGACGGGTGAAGTGAGAAGGTGACAGTGCAATGTGCTATAGTGCACAGATTGAGACAGACTCCACCATGACAGGCGAAGACAAACAAATTTCACATTGCTAGGGGAGCCTTTGCAAAGCTGACATCATAATGTCTCTTGTCTCTGTCAGAGAAAAGAAAGAGACAAATGGCTGCGTGGAGCAGCTCTGCTGTTAGATGTCAGTAATATATGGTGTGATAGTTGTTTTATTCAAGGATGTTCACGCCACAGTCTCACAAGTTTTATTACACAAAGCCATCAGCGTGCTATCACGTTGAAAAAGCCTACAGACCCCGCTGTAATGGATAGAGCAACATGCCTGTTTCTCAGCTGATAAAAATGAACCACGCCATCAACAGAGCTATTTACAGTTTGCAGGTGTCTGTGGAGATCAGCGAGCAGGGACTGAAAGTCTTTTAAACTAAAACACAGGAGTAAGTCAGAGTTTAGAGCATTCCTGCAGATTAAATTCATTTGAAAGCCACCGTGAACAGTTTTGGTGTGTTTTGGGTATTGGCAGCCCCTGTGGACAATTGCTGAAGTTGCCATGAGAACCACCATGAACTTCTTGTCACAAAGTCTCCCTTAAAGATGGTATCATTATGTCCTTAAAATGAGGTATTTCTTGTTGAAACAAGACAGTGGGGAATCAATTATAAGTGTAAACCAATGGGCTATAAATTACAGAGCGAGAGGGAGTTTAAGACAAGCTGAAATGCATGACTGTTGATTTTTTTTTTTCCCCCAAGAAACATCCATTTTACTGGATCTTTAAATCATCCATATCATTAGCTGTTAATGTCTTCGGAAAAGCGAGGGAAACAGAGAATGTTTTTTTGAAAAATATCTTGTAAAATGTAGACAAATGAGGCCGATACCTGTCTAATAAAAGTAAATGTCTACTAAGTGTCTAATTGTAGCTACATAAATTTAATACTGTGATCTGGCAATAGTAAAATGTGTGTTACGCATCCAGGTCTAGTTCTAATAAGTTTTATGACAATTATAACATCTAATGTCAGCTCAGAGCAACATCTCCTGCACAGTAATTTAAAATTATGCTGAGACAGCTCGCTATGCCACTGCCAACAACCCACTGCTGCTTTCCTGCCAACCTGGTGGCAAGCATTTGGAATCATTATATAGACACAGCTAATGTTCTCGGCAATGGCCTCATTTGCCTGCATTGGATATGAGGAGCCAATAAAATTAAAATCAGATTGGTAAATAAACAGTGAAAAAGTCCATGCAGTTACATTTTTAAGAATGTCAGCCCCAGCTCACTACCACTGTCTCAATGTCTCTGCACATCATCGTACTGTAGGACTGAGGATAGAGAAAGTGACAAGCGGTGAAAACCAGGCGTTGAGGCAGGCTGTTACATAAAGTCATGTAAACAGCCCATTTCTGGAATCCACTTTGCCTCTTCAACTAAATTCCAAAAATCAAACCTGCTGAAGGACCTCCATCAGTCACATGGATACCATTATTTATTTATATTCCCATAGGGCTGTCTATGTTTTATTCATCTCATTTTCACCATGTGGTTAGACTTTTTCCTCACCTCTTCTCTCTCAACTTCATCTTCTCACACAGCGAACTACTGCTTGTTCAGGCGAGCGTGAACAGATGTCGGCACTGGTTGCCTGTGCTTACAGAAGGATCCATCCTCACGCTTACTTGCTAAATTGAAGAGAACGCTCTCACTCCATCCAGTTTAACCTGAGTGGTAAAGCCCTGTAGCAAAGCTGACTGCACCTCTGCTCTCCAAAGCAGCTCGGTCCCACGGCTCTAACAAAGGAGGATGAAAGTTAGCGCTGCTGGGCCAGAAGTGGAAACACTGAAAGGTTCACATACTGGCTGACCCTGAGCTGATCTGAGATCATCACTCGCAGCTGATCCTGCTAATGTGGCAGGAATTATGCACTGTCTTTGACTCAGTCTGGGCCTCATCTCACAAAGATTAGAGCTGCTGTGTGGGAGAGTCAAGGTTAAAAAACATCAAATCAACTTTAAAAGATTATTCATGTGGGTAAACAAATTAATTCTATCTAGTGAATGTGCTGCTTCACTTTAGGGAATTTTCCCATGTCACATAACTCTGTACTGCCAAGAATAAAACCACACATGTCCTTTCTCAGGGGTGATAATGACATAATTGTAAGGCCATCCTGACAAAATGGCTGTTCATCACGTCTTATAATGCTCTGGGAAGAAATTTAAGATGGCAGCATTGATTAGTCTCCAGCACAAAAACAGAGTGTGATGTTGGAAAAGCTGATTATCTTAATGAAAGACTCATTTTACTCTCTTAAGTTGGGGAGGATCTTTGAGTTTAACCACACTATTCATCCCACTTCCTGCGGCTTTCTCAGCTGCAATATTTCACAGGAGTCACTGTTTGACTGGCGTTCCTATTAGACAGTTAAAAGCCGTCAAGAATGAAACGTCAAAAAAACTTTAATTGTGAGGATGTTTAATTGTCTCCATTTTTTAACATGGCCTCTGATGTCCGTTAGTAATTAGTTGATTAATCAGACCTGACGACTTGTCAACTTTCCCTCAGGAGGATTCTGAACTGAATGTGAATGAGAGAGGTATTTGGCACATTACACCAAGTCAAGTCAAAATTTATTTATATGGCCCAGTATCACAAATCATAACATTTCGCCTAAAGGGGCTTAACAACATGTACAGCACTGCAACACCCTCTGTCCTTGGAAGCTCATCTTTCTTGTTATAGAAGCTTTCCCTTCCCCGTTCTCTCCTCCCTCAGATTTCCTTTTTCACCTCTTTTTCTGAGAGCGAGGATTGATTAAAACAGGAGAGTGGTTCATTAGATTCTGACAGGAGACACCATATCTGCAGAACACATGTCCTTGGAGAGAGCCATCTCAGCCCATGTGGCTTACCGTAGTCGATGCCATCTCTACAGCAAACACTATCCCCAGACTAATTGAAACAAGGTGCTCTGCGGCCCTGCTATCTGCCGAGGTGACAGTTATGCGGCTCCCACAAATCCATCCATGAAAACTGAGGAGCTTGATTAAAATGCACCTTCCTTAAATGCTCTATCAGTGTTGTTTCCTAGTGTGGAGAAATAGCTTTTCTGTGATACAAACAAGTTGTCACCGACATTTTATCTTCCTGACACTGGAGGCAGGGTTGTCACCCTGGCAGGTGTATATTGCTGTGTCAATATAAAAATCAACTTCAAAATGAAAACAAAAACTGCTACAGCCAAATCCATGCATAATGCAGGTAGTAGTAGTGCATTTGGACAAATCTAGGTCTTGATAGTGACAAAACTATGCACAGTACTGGTCTGAAGAGCATGATAGATTGTTCAAGTGTCATATTTGTCATTGCTCTGATATAGTTTACTGAAGGCCAAAAAAGGCCAGCTATAATGGAGTTATTGACTCTATAAACACAGAACTCTCCTGAGTGCCTCTAAACCCAAAGACTATTAAAATGTGCCCTTTAACAAGGAAAAGAAACAATAATTCCATGTTTAGCATTAGTCCGGAAACTGTCAGCTGTGGTAGCTCTGTGAGATGCTGAACAAATGCACTGCAGCTATCAGTTTGGTCACCTGCCTTTTCTGCAGACAACACTTGGTTAGCATTACAGAGGCCCAATGCTGCAGCCTTGAACAGCAGCCAGCAGTGGGCTCTCTCACCTGCCATGCCTCAGCCAGGCTTGTCTGAGACTGTTGGGAGGCACAAAGATGCTCTTTGAAGTTAATGAAGCATCAGCATACTTCTTTACCTCCACTACTGGGTCATTATGCACAGCCAATGTCAAGGCTGCACTTCAAAGAATTAGTAGGAAATGCCGTGTTCACCTGGAACAGTTTATTCATGTCATCATAAACGATGCAAAGTCTACCATGAGCTGATCGACATTCAGAGAAATGTCTTCTAAGCGCAAAGATTTCTGTTACACATTTGTGAAGCTTAACAGTGCTCTGAGGTAGTGTGGGAGATTATGCTGACAAGCCCACATTGAGACAGCAATAGGCTAACGTTTTACAACATAAGCAAAGAGCACAGTGTATATGTAACATATGTTGTAACATATTCATGTTGCACCTGCATGAGACATAAGGGCAGGACATTTCTGTCCTTGTCTGTACACACTGCTACACTCCTCTGCGCATCCTAAAGCACCAAACCATACTAATGTCTGACAGTCAACTATAGGTATCTGTGCGCTGTTCTGTAATGTGACTGGTCACCATGTTGGAGCTCAGGCTCTGAACTACGCTTTAGGAGGCGAGGCTGGTTCTCTTCCCTTTAACTTGCCACTGTTACTATGGAAACTGGCAACATGCTCTTAAGGCTTGGACGGGACCTTTGGGACTGTATCCTAAACAGAAATTTGCCATATAACCATACAGAACAACGCTTGCAGCCAGGATCCAGTCAGCTTATTGCTAGAGAGGATACAGACAGACCAGCAAGTGCTATGTGTGACATTTAATATTCACAATATGCTCTGGCACGGTACTCATATATCAAGAATAGAGTTCTTTCAGCTAAAGGAAAAATGGCAATCAAGCTGTTAGGTTCTCTGAATGATATGTAAAAACCAAGTCTGTTAATTACTGTAAACATGCAGAGTGATAAGAAGTAACAACTATGTCCAGCTGAGAACCAGAAATGTTTTCACAGCATCAAAATCAATCACTGCATTTCCTTTCATCTACTGCTGAACATTCCTCTAAATGTTGAACAAATGTTTAAATTTCAATTCTCTGGGCAGACAAACTGAAACTGAATGGACTCAAATCATGTACCCACGCACTGTTCACCTCACTCATTGAATAAAACTACATGGATGAATGATGAGAATAAACAGAAAGACTACTGGGACAACAGGAGTATAGTTTGTTAATTTAAGCAACAAATGAAAAAGTTGAAATAGAAAATGACTTTAGTGCCTTTGTTTTGCCTTTGCACAGGGATACAGTACTTTATGCCAAACAGTACACTCTCCTTGGAACACAGCTGCTCAACACAAGCTGGTGTGGGGTGATTTCATGACAGTAGATTACTTCCTCACTTTCCCGTTTGATAAGAAAGGGCTGTTCAAGTCCTTTTGAGATTTCTATTATTGCACTACTGACTCGCCTACTTTGGATGGGCAACTTCTCATGATTCACGTAATGACATCACATCCTACAAAGCTGCTTTGTCCTAGCCTTACCCTTAACAGTAGGAATAACACACTGAAAGAGAGGAAAGAGAAGAAAAAAAACAAAGGTTTGCAATGATACTGTAAGGCACAGCTGTTCACTTCACAGCAAGCACAGCGTTCCCAGAGACACAACATGAGTCAACATGCAAAGCAATGCAAGTTAGAACACCCCCGCTGCCCAGAAACCGAGCGGCACAGAGAGTAAAGGGGAAAAGTCTTTCCAGTCTGACCAGAGCAAAACTGTGGCAGTCTCCCAGTACCACACACACAGCTTGTACCAATAGAGGAGGATCCCCACATTTGTAGTATGTATAGCAAAGTCAGATCTGGTATATATTTAAGCAAGGGCTTTGAGTGGAAAATATTTTCTCCTATGGATAAGAACCCAGAGGAACCACAGTGCGTGTGTGCCAACAATTATGTGGAAGGCAGGGGAACTGAATCAGTTTTGTTCAGCATTTTGTTTTCCCCAGAAGACAGAAGAAGAAGGAGAGACAAAAGTGCGAGCACAGAGCTCAACTGCAAAAAGGAGAAATGTGAGCATGATGCGAACAAACTATGATCAATACAGTACCCTCACCTCAAACCCCCATTTTCCTTGATGTTATTTTAGGCATTGATAATAGACCTGCTTTATATCGCTCCCACACATGCGCCTGGGTGCGTAACAGGGCAGGGTGGGAGGGAGCGGCTGTTGTGTTCTCACAGTGTGTGTGCAGCTCTCATACACAAACACAGAGGCTTTTTTCCTCATCTAACCTCCCACACAGCGCAGTCGGGAGCCACACAGCCAGGGCAGGTGGGAACCACATCGAAAATGTAGACGATCTGCTACAATCGCCCGGTCTGTGCGTGGGCATGGATGTTTGTGTTTATTTGGGCAGATGGGGGTCCGATAGTCCCTGACAATTTTTTTGTGGGGTACTGTAATGATGCAAGCCATGCCAGACTCACTGAAGAGAGAGCAAACAGAAATGAACGCCTTTATTAACCTACCTGTGATGTTGACGTCCACGATGCCGGTGCGAGTCCCGATGCCGTTGGTTGCGTCACAGACATACGTGCCGGCCAGGTCGTAGGTCACCGCCCCTTTGAAGAACAGGGTGTTGTTCTTGATCTCCACATTACTGGGCAGGGAGCCATTCAAGCTGTGGTGAGAGAGAGAGGCAATAATACAGACACCATAAAAAGGCAGAATTACACCAGACCACAGAAAAAAAAAAATTCTCTCCTAGGAGCAGCAAAGCAATTCAAAGCATATGAAAAATACAGTCTCTAGTGCCAAACAAACCTGGATGGGTGAGTGTGAGGGTGAGATAAATACCAGGAATATTTGACAGCGCTATATTTCAGCCATCATCCATCAAGTCCAAACAAAATTATGAGGACAGGGAATCCCAGCAGGTCTAAACCGGTAAGACATAGCTGATGCCGGAGGACATAGGGTTTTTTGGCATGTGAAATACAAAGCAGATAGTGGAGGGGGGCTTCCTTCCTCAACTACAGCACAGCTCACATGGCTGAACTCAAAACTCTGGGGAGCTGTCAAGAGAGGAATCTGATCAAGCGATAAATGCAGAATCTACCAAATGCTGGGCAGTCAATGAGAACTGGGGCCCGTTTCTTCTGCCTGAGGTGTTTGTCTTCATGGTTCGCTATCTCCACCGTGTTCAGACTCGCTCATGTCCTTTGATCAGGTCAGCACACTTTGTGGTCATGGATCATGAACACACCAACCCTCCATTCTATTATCTAGACCCCTTTTACGGAGCCCGGAGGCTGAAAAAGGTATCAAGTTATGCAGCAATTAGCCATTTCCTGTTGCCTTACCCTCAATAAGCTTCATCAGCTGCTCTGACTGGATGCAGCTCGAGTAGAGCGACAAACACTACCGTGATGATATTAAATTGTTTCCTGGTCTTACTGTGGTGAGACGCTGGGTGTTGGCGGCAGTATTGGTTTCTTTAAAAAACATGAGGATGTCACAAAGACTGCCCTCCTTCACTCCTGGGCCTGCTCTCACTTTGAGATCCACTGGATTGTGAGAACAAAAACAACGTAATGCTCCATATATTACAGCGAGGGAAAAACAAAATGACATCACACAGAGGAAACAAAATTAAGCCTCATGCTAACAATGGCCACATCAAGTACTTGCGCTGCACTAAATGGGCTTTCAATAAGGCTCTTCAGTGATGGAAGAAAGACACTGTGATGAGTTATTTGTTAATTAATCTATCATAAAATGTAAATTTCAAACAGCTGATCCATTTGTGAGTAAATTCATTCCACAGAGAAAACTTTCAGGACAAGTCAGTGTAAAAAAGTGTCCATAGTTCAGAACAAAAGCAATAAAAAGAGCTATGCTCGACTTGTTATTCATTGGACACCTGTGCAGTGGGTTCGCAATGGAGCTGCAAACAACCCTCAATACAGTAAGTCACGATTCAATAATCAGTTATCGTGTGAGCCTCTATCAAATGCTGAGTTCTGCAAAGCACAATTGATTTGCTGCAGAAATGAAAGGCTGGAAAACTGCGATTCACCACAGACTCAAACTCATGTCTGAATTTGTATGAGACATGTGAGTGTGTGTGTGTGTGTGTGTGTGTGTGTGTGTGTGTGTGTGTGTGTGTAGGGGTGGGGGGTGGGGGCCTGAGGGACAACAACACAAAAAGCCACCCCACCGCTCAACCGTCCTACAGCTTCTTTGCTTGCTCCCTCGCATGCTCATGTGTATATATGT
>JBBMJY010000026.1:8510567-8557344 GCA_037833715.1 Toxotes lorentzi | reverse complement strand
CCCCCCCCCCCCCCCCCCCCCCCCCCCCCCCCCCCCCCCCCCCCCCCCCCTGAGGGGCAGCAAAATGAAAGGCTAACTAACAGCTTGACAGTGCTGCAGATTCTTTGATTGCTCACTGGCCTGCTCATGTGGATGCATGTATGTGATGTGTGCGTACAGATGTGGGTGATTCAAAGACTCTGTACATCAACCCAATATCTAGATTGCCGAGAGCGGGGTGGTGAAAATGGTCGCTTACTGAGAGCTTCAGGAATCGTTGCATTTCACCCTATTGTGCTGCAGACTGGATGCTACAGTGACTCACTGTCGCAAAGTAGTATTATCAAAGATGGACCAGGGCTAGCTGGTTAGCATGCTAACATCAGTAGAAGAAATGGAGTGATGAAAATAGAAGCAAAACAAGACTGGGAGACTGGTGTTGTTTGCCATCGCCGGAGACAACTCTTCCTAAGTAAAGGAATGAAGTTTGATACTGAACTTGCAGCGTTTCTTCTAGACTGGTAAGTAGGACTGGGTATCAAATTCACGAACTGTGGTCGGAAGAATACGCGCAACGCGAAAGCTTCGCTTGAGCTACGTAGCTCACGCTGTTGCGAAGCTGTCAGTTATGTTTGTTTGTTTGGAAAAGATCTAGAGTGTGGCTCCATTTTGCAGCATCGATGCTAACAGTGCATAATGCAAAATATGTAGCCTATAGGCATGAAGGACACTCTGTCAATGCTTTGTGACTTGGCAACAAGTTATCTCTGTATGCAAGCAACATCCACACCCTCAGAACGTACATTTTCTACTGCTGGGGACACTGTTAGCCTGGAGCGAGCTTGTCTGACACCTGAAAAAGCAGACATGCTTTTTTTTTTCTAAAAAAGAATTGCTCAGATGGTATGGTATGATGGTAAGCTGCAGTAAGCCTAATATACTGACTTGAAACTGTTAACTTTTCCAAATTATGTGTAATTTAGATTTTCTAGAATAGATTTTTGAAAAATTTGGTATTGAAAAAGGTATCGTTCAGGAATCGGTATCAAAGGAAAGGTATCGGTATCAGTATTGGTATTGAAAATTTTTGAACAGCAAAAACTTACATATAGTATAGCACCTTTAAAGGCCACAATGTGAACTTTTACTGTTGCATTCAGGTCTAAAATGAAGACAATTGACACTGGCAGTAGGCCACTGATTAGAAGAGAACATATCATAAATCAAATTCATAAAAAGATGCAATTAAGACGGCTCTCTGGACATCAAACTATCAAATAAGGGGCAAAGTATGGTGTCTTTAATAAAACATCCATCTATTTAGTTGGCCTGAAAAGCATTTTAACATTCATGGTTAAATGTTTAATGTGGGATTTCATTTTGTTGCAGTGGCCACAGTATTTCCCCAACATGCACTTGGGTTATGAGTGCCGCTGCTAAAAATTTCACTACTACTGAACCTTGTGCAAATACTGCACCTCTGTGAAGTTGGCACCCTATGTGATCAGGATATGAATAAAACAATTTCAATTTGTGCGAGCACACAGAATCAAATTTGTGCTTAAACCATTTTTGAGAAATTAAATATTAAAATTTTAAGCATAGGCCTATTATGTCAAGACCCCCATTAATGCCCAAATGACTCCAAAGTGGTCTCATCTGTGCTTCTCACGTTATTAATCTGACAAGTAATGCTCATAACTGGAGCATTAATGAAGCAAAAATGTTTGATTTGCTCTCACAAACCTGCACAAATAATGCAGACCAGTGCAAACGAGTGATGAGCACACCACTTTGAAGTCATTTGGATGTTAATGGGCGCACACACACACACACACATTTTTTTTCAACAATGCTCAACTTCATAGAGGTGCTGAGCAATAGCCAACATTAGCAATGTTTAGTAACTGGTTATGTTGAATAAAAATGTGCCTATGCCTATGCATACATCCCAATTAAACATCCTTTTAAAGGAGCATTAAGTAATGTATGACTTTTATCCACAGCTATCAATTCAACCAAATTCAACCAAAAGTTCTCAGAGCTGGCTAACTGGAGCAGAGTTTGTGGTAATCACACAGCAGCCATCATCACAATAATACTGCTGCTTTTATTTATAGCAGCATCTCATATCTATGAGCAAGTCAAACTGCATGATGTGAGGGCTGGAAAATGGCTTTTCGGGGAAAAAAAGAAAAAAAAAACATATTAAGTCTGAAATCTTAGCACACAAGTAATTGAGTTATTTGTGATAATAAACAACACTTCAGCCCTCCCTGCCCCCACTTAATATTCTTGTGCCCATTGAAAGCTGCAGTGTGCACTTAAAACAGACTCAAGAAATGAGCGCAGCAAGTCAACAATGCCCTACAAACAAATGTCTCAAAAACAAGCAAAAAGTTCAAATAGTCCTTTTTTTAGTCTTTAGTCTGCTATTTCAGCGCAGCTCCCCATTAACCCATTTTGAGAAACAGCTTTGGCGTTGCGCTCTAAGAAAGAAAAAACAATCAAAGGTCCTTGGTTGCTTCCCTCAAGGATTGTATATATGCCAAGGCTTTCTGCACCCTCCACTCAAAGCAGGAAAACAACAAAACTAAGTGTGAAAAAGTGATTGCAGATGGTGCAAATAAAGATTTTTTTTTCCACAATAAGCCAAATAAATTAGAAAAAAATAATGAACTCATTGAGTAAAATAAATAGTTTAATAGACAATTGATTGTCTCTGGAAATAATGTGGATCTGTATCAAAGACATTAATATTTATTGGATTTAGCTACACCTCTAGCGCATGCATGTCTGTAGTTAAGTGTGACGCAATCCTGCCGGCCTGTTCCGGATTGTTCCGTCACAGTCTTGCGCTGACCTCCACAGTGGAGCCCAGGGGAACCTTCACAACAGATTTGGCATCTCATTTTCAGTGCAGCAATGGCCGTCCCCTCCTATCTGTCAGCACACTGCCCTCGTCTTTCTAGATCACATCTCTTCACCCTCCTCCTCTTCTCTTCCTATCTTCCTCTATCTCCCTAAATCTCCCTTTGCTAGTGGTAAAGAAAAAAAAAACAGGCTAAATTTTCTCTATCTTGTCTTCTTCTGCTGCTGCTGTGTGTATATCAGTGTCTCAGCCCTGGAAGCTAAGTCTATGCATAAGAAAAAAAAAAGGTAACAAAAAAAAAAAAAACCACATGCCTCATTAAAATCCAACAGTAGGCTGTGAAGAAGATACAATGAGGACACAATGGTCTATTAATCCACATCCACTCAAGTCCAGTGACTTATTTCTCAACCCAACCTTCACAGCGCAATTGCAGGACAAATTGCTACATTTATCTCTTAATTTTACCGTATAATACTTTCATTCAAAACGGTGATATATTCAGAGAAGTAGCTTTATATTCAAAGGGCTGCACTAGCTTTTATTTTTTTTAAAATTCTGCATCTGACATCAAAATGTGGTAAAGAGTTTGATCAGTGCAAATTACAGCTAACAATTCTGTGTTCCAGTCGTAGTCCTTCGATGTTGCAGTGCTTATATTTAAACTACATCATTTACACATGACCAACTTTCATGCCATTACTCAAAGCCGATCAAACTCAGGGTTATTTGGCGATTTCCAGAGGCCTTGAAAACATGTTTGTATCTCTTCTTGCTTGTGTATTTGCAGTGATAGTCTCTGAGGCAAAAACACTGATGTCAGCCCCGCGGTATGCCAGCCTAATCCAAGGCTCCTATACTTCAGCTTCAGCTCCAGCCCCCTGCTCTGTGTGTTAGGGACACACCATTGCCTTCTGGGCCCTCCAGAGAACACAACAGCACTAACAGTGACGCTGTCTTACCTCTCTACCTGCATGCTGGTTCTTAGACTTCAAAGCAAAACCCCAATAGCAAAGCAAACCATGTTCTGTTTGCATTTGTCTCCCAGTATCTGAGACCATCAGGCAGATAGGGGGGTGTGTTGCAGCCGTAATAGGCCCATTGTGCTCTGCCTCAGGTCCTAGTCTTATCTTCATTACATGTTTTATAAACAAATACAGAGACACATTTCTGGAAAAGATGAAGCAGGTTTGTGTGTTTTTTTTTTATCTTTGTAGTTTTCTTTGTTGTGTATGTATGCCTTCAAACAAATGTTGAATGTGAAAAGAACAGACTCCATCAGAGTAGGCTATTCTATAAAACGGCCATTCTATGCCTTAGCAAGCCATCCACAAAAACACCAGCCAGAAATCTAACATGAGAGGAACAACACATAGCCAAGCTGTCTTGTCTTCAAAGCCTTAAGGGGTTTTGTCAGGTTTTAGTCAGACTCACAGTTTCCACTGGTAGATCGTGACAGGGGGGTTTGCATCAGCGCTGCAGGTCAGCTTAACATTCTGACGGTTCAAGTACCAGTTTCCATCAAAGCCCTCGATCTTCACCTCAGGTTCATCTGCAAGGAAGGAATGCTGATGTCAGTCCAACCCTCCACAACATAATCCAGAAACACTGTTTCATCAATGTATCTCTGCTGAAGCATATCAATATTTTGGTATTTTGATAAGACAATCATAGAACAGTAATACTCTAAAAACAACAAATTAATTCACTGTTCTAGCATGGCTGTTAAATCTTTCCAGTTATAATGTGTTTTATTTCTTAATGTGCACATGTGATCAACAAATGTAAAATGTTAAACTACTGTGTTTTCAAAAACACATCCATCACTGTAAATAGTTCAAAATACTCCCAGGTAAGTGATAACAGCTGGATGGGGTATTGATCAGCTCAATATATTTCAAAAATTGCTTAAAACATCCAGGCAATTTTCTCACACACAATTTTAGCTATGCTACTATTTTACACTTAAACTGATTTTTCAAAAAAGTAGGTACAGTATAATTTAATGCACACCTTCCACAGATATACAGATTATATTATGATATAATTTCTGCATGCTGTCAGAACAAAACTGATTAAAAGGTTCCCTAAATAAATCACCATAGCTTTTAAGGTTTTGGATTTAGTAGTATTTATCTGAGTCATTAACAAAAAGTCTAAATTTGGGGGAAAAAATCCTGGACTTTATAAATAGTGTTTACTTAGAGGATGTCTAGTGCATACTCGTAAGCTCCTTTGTGTATGTTTCTCTTCGCTTTGTATAACTGGAAGAGGTTCTGAGCTGTGTTTGCAAGAGGACCTTGTTTACTGTAAACTATGGTGACTGGTGTCATCTTTCAACAGGACAGGTGCATGAGATCACAAAATCCAGTTTAAAACAGGTTTAAATCCATGTGCTCATTTAAAAAGCACCAGTTCATAAAAAACAAAAAACTAAAGACTGAGCAATACAACATTGGAAACTATGATATAAACGGAATAATACTGGCAGATTCTTACACTGCACATTGAGCACCACGCTGTCTGTAATCTTTTCATTTCGGTATGTCACAATGCATGTCAGCTTCTGTTTGTGGGTCTCGCGGCTCGGTACCACCACGTAGTTGCTCCGTACCGTCACCGTCCCATTTTGGTTGCGGGTCTCCTGGAAAGTGGCTTCGCCCTTCAACCTGGTGTCCCATTTGATCACACTTGGGGGCTTGCCATTGGCCGATACACAAGTGGCAACGGTCATCTTGCGTTTCTGAGCCCTGGCCACAATTGTGGGCGTTGTCAAGGTCATACGTGTCATAGGCCAAGCTGTAGAAGAGAAAGGTTAAAGCAGTCAAATTACTGAAATGATATGAATACTCCATGAATTTTATTCTTTCAGTTTCCATCTTACTCCAGTTTCTAATTTTGTCTACCTACAACCAGCCTTAGATGTAATGAAAGCCACTATTTGAAGTAAATTAAAACTAAAGGGCTGAGATGAAAACAGTCTTGTAACTCAAGTCAGGCGAAGCTTTGCTTCTTTCCTTCTTCAAAGCCAAATTCAGTTGTCAAAGCACTTGCCTACCCAAATGCACAGTCATCCAATTTGAATCCTTTGTGAGTTGCCAATTAGCAATCTACTCTTAGTACATCAAAAAGCAGGGTTGAGTTTGAGCGAATGCACAACTGAAAGAGACAGGCCGTGAAGAGGCCTCTTTGAACGTTGCCGCTTGGTTATCTGCGAACAGGTTCCTGACGTTCACTGAGCCGCAGAAGCCTAAAAAGACCTGAGAGGCTCAGTGACACAAAATGGGGACTCAGAGCTGACAAGAAGCTCTGGCAACAGGGACTACTTAAGCCAAGTGCTTTTTCTTTAGTGGGACTTAATGGAAAACACACCAACACTTAATTTCTAATTAGATCTCTAATCAGAGTCCGTGCACAACCTTTTCAAAGCTGCCTCTTTTCAAGATAAACTACATATCAGGCCTGGCTTTTTTTCCACAAGATGAGATTATTAAAGCCAAATTACACACTCTGAAGTGGCCTTATTGATTTCTGTCTCACCTGCCATTTTTATTGACTGCTCTCTGCGGCAGTTTCCTATTTTATAAAAGCCGTATGGGCCAGACCGGGATTGGTGCTAAACGACACGTCACCCCAATCATCACATCATGAATCTGTCAAAATGATTTTTATTTCAACGCTGAGCACGGATACGCTACAACAAAGTCGGTGACAATGAGAGCCTTGTAGACTCAACCATAACGTGACAGTTGGTGAGGCTGTTCCCCAATCAGTTTTAGCTATAAACAACACAAATACCAAGAGCTTTAGAAAACAGAGAAAGACCTTCTGGTTTTGGGTGTTTTAAAGGAATTCAACCTACTTTACAACAAAGCCTGTGGCAATGTAACTTTGAACAGCAGAGTTGTTGAAGTGTTTTTTTTTTTAGCCTTTCACTAAAAAGGAAGATGTCAGTTTACCGTGTGTTATCTGATTCCAAAAATATTATTGTTCTGCCTAAAGTCAAACAGAAACCAAACTTGGTTGACGTCTAACATCCTTCTGAGTACTCGTCAGGCCAGTAGTAACATGTTTGAGGGAAATGGCTCCTTAACTGATTTTAAGATGTGTTAAGATGTAGAACCTGAACCTGCTTTCCTGTTATCTTTGCTCAAAACACAATTACACATTCTTGACTCATTGCAAAAAAATTACACAGTTTGATCTGTACAATCAATCCTTGTCCTGCAACATGTGGAAACTCAACTTCTATCATCAGATTGTGATACTGAATGTAGATGCAGTCTCTGATTTCACACACTCATCTAATTTCTTTCCATGTCTCCGGTGAAAACCATGTATCTCCAAATTCAGTGGTTTTGAATTTTTCAGGATTAAAGTTTTCCTTTCTGGACAGAGAAAATTCTCCTACTTCTTGAACTAAATACACAACATAAAATTCCACTGAATTAGGGGGAAAATGCATTGTCACAATAGCTCATGAAAATTTGACATTTTGGAAATACATGGTTTTCATAGGAAAATGACAGTTTGCTAATATACATGTCACCAATGAAAGCCACTGAGAACGCTGATGCAACTCAAGCTTTTAAAGATGGTAACCTCCTAAATTAACAAGGCAAAAATAGGTGAAAACCTATGTTGTATGTTCCACTACTGCCCTCCATGGAGACAAATCAAGCCTAGATAAAGAAGAAAACAAACTGCATGACAACAAAAAAAGAACTAAAATTAAATTACTAAGATCCAGATCTCTACAATGGGCCTTTGTTTTCACAAAAATACAAGATTTTGCCTGTTTTATCTTCAAATTTACTATGTTGTGGATTAAATCACAACTAAACTCACTAATAATCTGCAGAATTGCAACATTTCATTATTTCTCTACAAGTTCTTACCAAACACAGTGAGGTTGACCATGTTCTCCCGGTTGCCCGCAGGAAACGTGGTATACTCGCAGATGTAGGCAGCTTCATCGGACAGCTGCAGGTTGGAGAACACGATGGTGGTGTCCTCCAGCGAGGGCGTACGATGACGAACCGCCGCCTGCTTGAAACTGACTCGCTCCTTAAAGGGCGGCAGGACAGACACGCCGAGGGCCGGGTTGGCTATGGCCACGTTCTGTTTGGTGCCGTTGAGGAGCTTCTGCCAGGTGACTTGAGAGATCTTGACCGGTGGGTTACTGTTGATGAAAATGCAGCGCAGTTCCACTTGTGTACCCACGAAGCCAGACTTACTGGAGTCCATCTGTACCATCTGTCCATTGCCATCTAGAAGTCACAGAGAGGGAAAAAAAAACCATTTAATTACAATTAACAAGTGTCCAAGGCCAAGAAAGGCACTCCATTCAATAGGAAGTACATGCACTGAAAGTCAAAGAGTCAATTCAGCCTCCTAGGTAGTACATGCACGCACAACACTCACTATCAGACTCATGGATTCAGTCACACACTCCCCTTATGCTACTGAAGTACCGTCTGCTCGCTATACATCAGCTGTACATGGTGGTGGTTGTGTGTAAAAGCTGGGGGAGTTGTTATTAACATAATGGGCACATCTATACAACCCTGTCTTTGTCCACGAGGGTACTGTTTCTGATGAGATGGGAGGGCCGAGCGAGAACCAATGCATCACTAATGAATGAGTACAAGGGCAGTGAGTTAGAGCCAAGTCATCGTCTGCTGCGCTGTCCTCCACCTACCCAGCAACACACTGGCTAGCCCGTTGTAATTTTAATGACTTTTTACTCACAAATACTTCAATGACTGCCTGGAGCTCCTATTTAAAAGAAAACAATGTGGTGTCTTGAGTAAGCACTCAAAACAATGTGAACACACACAGAAGCTATTTAGAAAAACAGCAATTATGCCCATCTCCCAACTATCTAAGCCTGTGAGGAGTTTAGTAGCATAAAAAGGTCCATTAGCATAGAGGGGCCGTCTTTAAACTCACCTGTGGTTTACTCTTTCATGCTTATCTTGACCTCAAGCTAAACTGAAGTGTCAAGTTAACATTCTTGAATTATACACTCATTACAGAATACCTACTTTTATCTTTAATTGAAACAATTATCTGACAACAATTTTGATAATCAAGAATTGCTTAATCATAAAAAAAGAGAATAAAAATCACTGATCAGTATTAAACTAACTGTTGCAGCTCCTCTTCTCTCCACAACACTTCCTGCTCCTGTCCTCCAATATTCCTTTAATATGAGTCTTAAGTGCAGAAATACAACTACAAGTTTCATTTACACCTGATCTAGGGTCTTAAATGACTACAGTCAGAACAGATGTGTCATTGAACTGCAGCTGGGCTCCTGCATCCTGTTGTCTTTCACACATCTTTGTTATCTCAGGCTCTGATTTATGCTCCTTTCCAGGTGAAGTCTGACAATGTCCCATTTCCTGGTCCGACAACCCCTGGCTGGGCTTGTATTTACAACCAGCTATAGCTATAATTATCTCCTATGGATAGGCGAGGACCCACAGGAAGAAAGACTGAAATTCTTCCGTTAATCACGCCGGACTCATAAAGCCACCAGTGAATCAAGTCATAAACAGAGAGGAAATATGTTGTGGCCTCAAGTGGAGGACTGGGGCCTGCACACATGCACCACAAACAGAGCAGCTCTTTAGCATGGAGTAACTGCATCACAATGATGAATAATCCCTGCGTTCAGAGATAAAGTTTCCACAGGGGGCTTTAAAATGTATAAGAATACATGAGAGAGATCCATTTATGTATACACCCACAGAAGACAATATCTGATGTAGTCTATCTTCAGCTATACAGGAATCTGAAACAGAGAGGAGGGGGAGTTCTGTGCATGCAGGCTGTCAAACTGTCTAAGCAGCAGCAGGAACTGTTATGAAGATTTTTATTTTTTTTTTATAAAAACTGGAGGTAGTCAGCCTAAGGACGCTGGGGCACAATACATGCACGAAGAGAGGAAATAGTTGGCGCAGACTCTGGCTAGAAGACCATTAAGATGAACAATGTATTTCTTTCCATCTTTCACAGCGGGCGCACAACTCTCAGGTTGAATGGCTTACGCTGGAAAGCAGCGCATTACGAGAGAAAAGCAATTTCTATCCATTGTTATATGCTTTCACTCAAGTACAGCCTTCGCTGCCTACATCAAATCATATGAAAAAACAAAGTGACAACCTTTTTCGGTTACTGAGTGCACATCATCTTTCATTTCCTTCTGACCACATCAGCAAGACCCTCTCTGTAGAGATTTAAACTTGTAGGATTTGAAGATGACAGATTGATTTACTAATACAGTTTGACAGGGAGGACTGGCAACCTTGTCATCTGTACCCTGAGAAACACCTGTGTCCTTGTGCACCTCAGGGCAATGCTTTACTCCATTTTATCACAGCTTAGATTACCAGTTGTGGCAGCTATAGTATGATATTTTTTGAAATAGAAAACACAATTTACTGTGTGACAACACTAGTTAAAGTTTAATCTTAAGCTGGAGCGATGTGGGGGACTTTGTGTGCAGGGGGGCCTGTAAAAACTCATAAATATGTACCTGGCCAGACCCACTCGAATGCTAAAACAATAGTGGCAGGGGCTGGCTTTCTGAAAAGCAGCAGCTCCTCCCTCTCTCTGCCCTTCCTCCCCTTTGAGTCTGATGTTCCCCACTCGGACTGAACCAAATAAACAGCAGCTCACGCAAATGGAAACCAGAGGAATAGGCATAATTACGCAACCACAGAGCCCAAATCCCCTCCGTGAAGTACCAGGGGCACCCACAGGGACCCCTTTCACTCAAGGACTTGAGGAGTCCTTGGCTGAGCACACAGTAAAGCTTTAATTACAGACTACACCAGAGAGCGGCAAAGCCATAGAAGAACAGAGCCACATACATGCAAGAGGCATTAAGAAGGTACATTTTGTGAGGCTTATGAGAGCCAGTTGCACAAAAACAGAGCAAGAAGAAAAGATAGGCAAAGAAGTGCAGATACAGAACTGGTGAGAGGGAGAGGAAGACAAAGCGGAAGGCGGAGCTTTAGGGAGATTTGTAGGTGTGCTGCAGGTTTGAGGCTGGCCGGCGTTGTCGCTTGTGCTGCTGCTGCTTTGTTCTCATACTGACAAGAGGGTGACTGGGGGGACAGTCATGCTCTAATACACCCGAGGCTAAACACTGCCTTGAGAGTTGCCAATGGAGATGGGAGCCCTATTTCTGGAAGGAAAAGCAATATGACAAACAAACAAAGCAGAAAGTATGCCCAAGCTGGCAGAATATAAAAAAGAAGAGTGGTTTGATCCACACCAGGTGAACTGACTTGGATCAGGGGGGACATAAGGGGCACTATTAAAACAGCTGCTGTACCGTCTGGCCCTGCACTGATAGCAAGAGACTCCCAAGGCCTCAGCACAGAGCTGTTCACAGAACTGTAATCAGATCTGTCCTGTCAGGCAGCAAGGAAAAGCATGTGCTTTGTGTTGTTTGCATATGGCGCACTGGACAATGCACGAGGCATGCTGCACCAAAAAACAACCTTCAGTCAAATGGGTTTCCTATGGTGTGTAGACAATATCCAGGAAAATACAGAACTGCAAGGCAATCTTCTTCACAAAGAGTTCTGATCTCAGAAGCTGACGTGCGAATGAGTTTAAATCAATCAGAGATTTCATTACACAGGTGGGAAAACAAACATGATTATAAAAAAAGTTGGATTCCTCTCTATAACAAATCAAAAATGAATGAGAACCATGACATCAACATTTAGTGTTTTTTTTTCTGCTGCTGAGAAAAAAAAATTCTAATTAAAGTTTCAACACCAAATATACTACATTTATCCATCTATTAGTTCCCATGTATTTTTCTGTACCATGTTAAACTAGAACTTGCTCTACATATAAAACAATAACAAAACCATAAAAGCCTAAATTGAAAACCAGGGCACCATCCCCTAAAGCCCAAGAAACTTCTTTTCCATAAAACAAGTGCTATTTGGCAGCTCATCTTGTAATGGATATGTAACACTATTGTCTTTTTTTCAACTGAACTGGCCAACAACCAACAATATTTCAAAAGACAATTATTGGCTCGTTTACCATTACTTATTTAAATTTCATCCAAGAAATATCCATTTGTGCCTGAGTCAAATTCAGTTCAGCATAATTCACCTCTTGCTGCAGCAATGTGAGAAAGGCAAAGATTAAATAGGACTGAATGCATATTTTAGAAGAGGCACTCATTAATGTCTTCTATTTAAAGCTGCACCAGGCAACTTGGCACACTGTCAGTCCCAAATGGCAGTTCGACATCGCTGTTTGAAGTCTAAGACTTCAAAACCCAGAAAATGTGTAATATGATGTCATTAAACTGCACTTCTCCTGGACCTAAATGTCCTCTTCTCAGTGGCTTTTTCAGGGTGGAGATGCAGAAGAGCTCCCATTTTTACCAGACCTGAGCGCTCACTTGTCATTTCCTGCAGAGAAGGAATGTTTTCTGATTCTGTCCAATTCCAACACTAAAATTGAATTTAGGCAAATAGGCAAAATCTGACATCTCAGTTTGTAGACATGCAACAGTCTTGTTGCATCTTGTTGCCAAACACAGCTTTAAAGCTTATCACATGAAGACACATCACCTCCTCCTGCTTGATATGGGTTCTCCATTGTTACTTTAGTGGGATGCTGATAGATAAAACATGGCTTTAAGTACTCAGGATAATGACTGTTTAATGTAGTCCCAGTTCCCACGGCAATGGCACAGGCCTCTGAGCTCCCTTATTCATGACCACACATGGGGTTTTCAGGGGGAGTCCAAATCCTCTGTCTCAGTCACACACACAAAACCCTCCCATTAGTTGCTTGTTTATTCCTCTGGTGAACCATTTTTATTCTTTTATTTGTTTTTGTGAGTCAGTATTTTAGAGCTCAACCAGTGGCATTTTGCTCACAGTATGTTATCAAAAGACAGAAGTGCTTTTCAAAATGCTTTATAGAATAAATTATGGCACTACACTTAGGGATAACTGGAAGCTATTTCACTCTGCTACAGGCTTTAATACATCCAGATAGGGCACTTCATTTAGCAGGAGCAGCCATATTCTATGTTTAATGTTGCTATTGGTTCACCATAGCCATTCAGATTTTTAAGCTGGAGCAATATGTGTCAGAGAATTTGTTTTAATCTACACTCAGACACTATTTGATGGCGCTTCAGGTCTCTAAGGTAAACAGTGGTGTACCTGCCAAAGTAGCGCTCTTTGCCCTCTGTCTCCCCAAGCAAACATTCAACTGCAGAGGGAAGCGAAACCTCACTGGAACAGACGGTTAGCAGACCTGTTCCTAATTTTCCACTCTCTGGTTCAAATTTGAAATGCTCTTTTGTACAACACACTCGTTCATTGAGGACAATGTAACATCTGCTGCGCTGTAAATGTTAATGATTATCGGGAATATTTATTATGTTAGGCAACTTCCCAATCTGGAATTGCTCCACAAAAGGCGCTGTGCATTTCATTTTAACTATTCCCAATGGCTGTTTGTTTGGGGGAGAGAGAAATGTAATGATCGAGCGCCACAGCACAGTAATCATGTGTTTTCCACCGGGGTTCTAAAATTACAACTTTCAGGTTGGCAGTGTGTAGCATCGTCCAGTCAACCGTACACAGCGATTCTCACCTAATGTAGCTGTATCCATCGTTTCTGAGGCAACTCGAGGTTCAGAGCACAAGCCCAAACACACATGCCCCTCGAGCAGCTTTAAGGCATTTCAAATGTCAAGGGGATGCATCAGTTCGCCTGCAACAGAGCTTCTCATCTTAGTTCAGCAGGATAATGATTCATCCTTGAATGAAACACTGGAAAACACTGCTACTCCATTTTGTTATCAGACGATTTCAAAGAACCAAATACAGATGACACAGTGAAGTATATTGTGCCCTTCGTGGGAGCCTCTTACTATCCTCTCTGAGTTTAATATATACAGTGGGTAACAGTGCCTGTGGATTTCCTGTAATTAATGCTTTTTATTCTGTTCCAATAGGAAATATGCTAGGAGTAATCTGGGATTTTAGTTGTCTTTGACCACGGCAATGACAAATAAAACTAGGCCAAAAATAAGGCTTTTGCCCTAGAGAGACAGACAGACAGAACGAGAGAGAGAGAGAGAGAGAGAGAGAGAGAGAGAGCGTGTATAGCACGTATCGAGTGTAAACACAGTATCAGAGAGCTCTGACCCTCCTCCCTCCCCCTGCAGCTTAACTAAACAAGGCCACCATGGTTTCGGTTCTGCAACACAAAATAAACAGCACTGATGTTACCTGACCAAATGGTGAGATGACATCACCCACTGATACCAGATAGCGGGCAACTGTCAGTAAACAAAAGGCCGGGTGCAAGTGAAAGGGAGATAGAGTCCCCCTACCTGTAAATGAATGACTGTGAGCAATACAGTTGTGCTTGTTTGACTGAAACTGAAGGCAAAAAAAACAACAACAACAAAAAAAAAAAAAACACAGGGAACAGATCCAGGTAGTGCAAGTGTCTGAAAGTGTGGTATCCGAAATATGTTGTGGTGTGAGAGCAATAACAGCTAGATAATAATACCTTTTATCAGACAGATCTCAAGCCAAGGCACTGGGGAGCACTTACACAGACCAGACAATTAGTCAACAAAGCATCTCATCCACAGAATAGTGCGCTGAGCCCATTCTGTGGATGTGTGCTGTTATTTTTCAATAATGCAAGAGTTTCCCTAGGCTTTCAAAGGAGGGCGGCGGTTGGATGTCTTAATAGGAAAGAGATGATCAATAAATAAAAAGTGGGCCACAGGTGTGCAGAAAAGTGATGCATTATGGTCTCAGACAGGCGCAGCCCTGGCGGGCGCAGGTATGGACTCACAGCTCACAGGAGTTAGGGGGTGGGGTGGGGTTACATAAATGTGATGCAGGGGATTTTGGGGAGTTACAGGGGAGGGTAAGTAGTGAGAGTGACACGCAGTGGGTCAGACGTGGTGAGCAGATTACGGTACTCAGGATATTAAAGTGGAGGAGAGACGATGCTGCAGGCAACACACCTCCCATGGAAATCTGTGTTAGCACAGGGCGACACAGAACATGCCTCTCCTCGTGCCTTAGGTTAGGACAAAGGTCAAAAAGGTTCTGACTGAAATTTTTCTTCATGGTATAACACAAGGGAAATTAATTCAGATCTACATTTGACATATAAAAGGAGGGCAATACATGCATATTAAGTGTAGATATACAGGCAAACCCAGGTCTTCAGTACTGGTTGATGGCTTCTCAATTCACTCGCATAAATATTTAGCTGAAATAGTCAAATGATGCAAAAAAGCCATTAACAACATTTGCTGGTCCACTTCCTCCACTTTTCGATGTTTCCTATCACTGTTAGTTGGATAAAAAAAGTAGATGTGGGCCCTGGGAATTTGTAATGGACGTTATTCAGTATTTGCTGATATTTTATAGAAAAAAAAATCTGAAAATGACGACAGAATAATCACTAATAAAAATGAATCACCACTGCTTGCGACAGCAGTTAATTTTGCTTGCCTGAGTCACTATTAATGCTCTGTTTTTCAAAGTATGAACCACAAACATCATCACTGAATATGTATTGGACAATGGAGCACACAGGATTATCTGTAAGAATGGTCTTGGAGTGGGACGTATAGGATGGGGGTGGCTCAGCCTGAGCCAGCATCACAGAAGTACCATATACCTCTGCTAAACACTCAGCAAATACAGCATGAAACGCATATAAAGTCCTGCCAAAAAGTGCTGAGAAAGATTCTGGCCCTGGACAACCATGCATGACAAATCCCTCTCTCACACCATCTGTTCCATTGTCCACAAGTAAAGATAAGTCTTGCATAGAGTATAAACACTGAATACTTCCATGTGATTATGCCAAGCACTTGTGTTAGATACATTATAAAACATTTAGATTTAAAAACTGAAACAACTATCCAGCCGAAACTGGATGATCTATTATTCGCAGTAAATAAGGAAGGAAATGGGCATGTGATATGGAGCCCTTCCGCATTCTCAGTGAAAACAACATCATACGGATGTAAATGCATACACCCCAAGCAAGGTGACCTTTAGAAATACTCAGCGAGAGCAAAGAATACTGTTTTTGGCATCTGACCTGTGTTGACCTTTATTGGTGAAGTTTTTTCTGCCATTTTTGACAAAGGCCAGCTGATATCTTACAGGTTTGCAAGCGAGACGAAGCCTTTCTGGGGTAAATGGGTCCAGTATAAGCATGGAGAGATGCAGTGTTGCATGACCAGTGGCTTATTAAACCAAGAAAAAGAGTACAATCAATATTTGATTAGAGTCACTTGTGATTTTTTTTCAGACATTTCCACTTTGCCTTATTGGAGCAGCCTCCATATATTTCTTGAAAGACATTAATGTTGTGCATATCATGCATTTTTAAAGATGAGTGGAAAATATAGAAGAACTGGCTGTCATCAAAGTGCATCTCTAATTGTGGTTGGGACATAAACAGGACAGCGGGGGCAATGTGCACACAGCTCTGGTTGTTGGTGTGCTGCACCGAGCTATTTTTCTCCAGCGTTTCTGGCACAGGCCATTTATACAGCAGATCCATTAACATATAGGAGAGGGAATTCACACTCCAGCTGGAGTGGGCAGTGGGCTGAAGCCCCAGTCTGCTATCAATTAACAAGCACACTTAGTATGTGTCTGAGTCATGATCACCATGGGACTCTGACAAATGCTGTGTATTTGCTCAAAACAAGTCGTCACAATAGCAAATCCTTAGCTGATTACCATCCCCCGTATCACTGCTGATACTAATGGTCTAAACCAACAACATTGCATGAAAACTGAAAGCAATAAAATCTACTTAAGGGTGGCATCAACCTAATGTTGTAACGAACCAGTCATCTCTGTGCACGTGTACAAGGAATTAAGTACAAATAAACACGATTATGAATTTTGCCCTGCAGTCACATCATTTAGGCATGGATTAGTATCCTGTTTTCACCACTTGGAGGAATGAATGTGCACAGTTACTTAAGCTGATAAAGTTAGATATGCTACACTTACTTTATCCCTGAACATGTTATCTTATCTTGTTATTTTAATAATTTTTCACGTTGGCAATGCATGTTTTTAATAGGCATTTCTTGCCGCAATTGCTGCAGAGACATTCACTGCTTGCTGGTGGAGGGTTTCAGGCTTTTTGTTTAGGATCGTTTGGCCTGAAAAGAGTGATTCAGAAATCACAGAAGTTATTTTAGAAGTATCAACAGCAAGTACGATATGTAAACAAAGAGACAGGATTGATGCTAACATTTGCCAGAGATGGCTACATGGCAACTTAGAGCGTTTCTGCATAAATGTTGGATTCTGGCCTTTGCCAAATTCCTCTTTTTCATGTGTGTTTTGATCATAAACCTCTATGAAATCCAGCGGTTCTCGGCAGAACTCCGAGACCAGGGCTGAACCATTTCCTAAACCACGACCACAGCCTATCTTTCCAAGGCAAGTAAGGCTCCATGTTCCACATACATATAACCGTTGGAATGCTCACCACATCTCAGGACCATGTTCATATTCTGCTGCATGTGCTTTCCAGCTGTGTTGGAGTATTGTCTTTCCCACCAGCCCCTGAGCTTCATCATATACAGTACTTTCTCACAGCTCAGTATGTTTACATACATCATCTTTCACTTTATCCATTTCCATTTCTCTTCACCAACTGTTGTATGCCTACTTGACAGTAAAAACAGAATAAACATTATTGTTAATTATTTTTAAGACTTAATATCAGGAGAAGCAGTTTTCTGGACAGTTATTTTTCAGGCAGGATTCAGGATTTTTCTGTATCTTTCATTTGTCATATTGTGACATTATTTGACGGAGAGCTTTATAAGAACATGAATAACAGCACTTGAATGTCTGCACTGGTCTTTCAAGAGAAAAGCAACTGGCATGGAGACATAAGTAGGGAGCCACAAAGCCACAGAAAGGGGAAAGGAACAGCCTGAAAGGAGTCGGGTGGTATGAGTTACTCCAGTCTCCACTGGTCGTTAGATGTCTAACAATGTGTATTGACACAGAGACCCAGGACACAAAAACCATTTGGTGCATTCTCACAGATGTATACGGCAAGAAAAACAGGACAGGCACTCCTAAAATGTGACTGAAAAGAGAAAGAATGGGAGCCGTAATCAATCAAAGGAATCAAAAATCAAGAAACAACTCTCTGGGTTTCTCTCAGTTTCATCTGAAAACACCATGGTGGGTGGGCTGTGGGCTTGGGGGCATAAAAAAACATAAGGAAATGAACATATAGCACTGTAGCTGCTCCTGCTGAAAATTGAGGAGTTGGATTCAACACGTTTAGCCCCAGAGAGTGCTGAATAAAACTGCACCCAGATTATAAGCAGTGGGATCAACAATCATTTGCTACGAATCTCAACATTTAAGTTTAAAACTTAATACTAAGTAGCATCCAGATAAAATGAACAATGGTGTAGAGAGCTGCTAGTGACTGGAGATAATTGTGTGGTTCAATGCAATTTCAGTGTGGCCAAATTGTGACTGTGTGACTGCTGTGTGACTGCTCTGCTGACAGCTTGTGCTATTAACTGCAATCAAACCAGCACCGTAATTACCCTCCGTGTTAAAAGATATTCTGTAGTTAAATTTCACTGCATACCAATTCACACTCGAAATGCAGAAGGATGCACAGTGAAAGAAGCCTGTAAGAATGGAACTGGTTCAGGCTCACTGGGCTTTGATAAAACAAAGAAAAAAAGTATAGCTGACAAATCTTGATAGTGTAACACTGTTGATCAGAACAGGGAAAGTGAAGCAGGCAGTCACAGGGAGATTCAACAACTCAATTAGGCCGTATCGAAATCCCTGTCACTCACTCAGGAGAGTAACTAACCTTAGAAATATACTGTTTTTTGGAAAGAAAAAAATAAGTCTGATTAGCATGCCATGCTAAGCTTGTGAAGGTGAGGGAACAGTCTCCCATGATGCCACGTGTCTCTCTCAACAATGGTATGGAGGTCAACCCAAAGCTTTTCCTAGACACAAACCAACATTATCCCAGAATCCCAGGTGAAATCACTCACATGAACACCTACACTTTGACATTAATAGCCTTTGAAATCTGCTGACAGAGTTTAGACTACTACTGTAGCTGGCACAAAGACACTGGGGCCTGTCCAGTGGGAGCCCATATGAAATAGCAGTGCACTGCATGTACAGGCTCTTTCCTCAGGGCCGCAGGAGTATTATTTGGAGCTCTTACCCTCACGTTGCCCTCCCTCACTGTGTCTATACTGTGGGCTTCTCATTGTTTGACAGGATTGACAAGCTCCCTGGCAGAGCTGATTAAAAGCTTTAAGGTCAGAGAAGTGGGACAGATATCGAGCGAACACCTGTCTCCTCACTGTGAGCCAGTCCCCTACTGGGTGTGTCCTCCACTGGCGCAGGATCAATGGCTCCATTAGGACCCAACATGGACTCTTTTTTTTCTGACAGTGCCACTTTGGCTTGCAAAGAACCTTTCACCTGCCTCTTCCTCTTTTTACTTCCCTCTGCTTTTCTTGCAGTCGTACTAGGGGATAGGTTGTTCTCAGTAAGAGAGCATCATGCTTTTCTGCAACCAAGAGCATTGGCTAGCCTTTGCTTTAGCTAAAAAATGTTCAGAATGAAATGTAGAGTGACAAGTACACACTGCAATGTATTTATTTTTTTCCATCTTCACACTTAATTTCATCATGATTTCCACATCCTGGTAAAAATAACTTTGAAAGCCCGGCTGCCCACTGAAGATTTGCCAAAGGATTATAGATCATTAAAGAGATGTTTGAAGTTCACTTGAAGACTCTCCAAATAAGTTACGCGAATCACAGAGTTTATGGAGTCTCTGCCACATATTTTCTCTCTCACTGAAACCGGTTTTCTTTTAAAAGGAGGGTCTCACAAATTGCAACAGCTGGCCATGTTCTCTGGAGTCATAAACCAGACATGGACATTTCAATTTACTTCAGCTGTGTTTGGATGATAGTGAATTAAGATACCTGGTCCCGTGGATACCTTACTGATTTCATCCCCTCTGCTACACTTTCCACTCTTAGCCTCACAGAAGAGAAAATGTTCTTCTATTGACATTGTATCTCACAATAATCTATAAAATGAAACCTAATACCGTAGCTTTTGCTATGGGATAAGACTTCAAGGGATGGGTGACTTTCACCAAAAGATATCTCGAACCGTGTCCCACACACCACTCATCACTTCTTTCATCTCCAGAGTACTTCCATTTTCACAGGTTTCTGAATCCCTCCCCCACACAGTCACCTAGCTGGTCTTTCCTGATAGGATTCAGTGGCTGAGCACAGAGGTGCATTGTGCTCCAGTTTTTATCACATTAATATGGTTTGGAATCTTGTTTCTGTTTGCTGTGAGAAAATAAAGTAGCTGACTAAACTGACTTAATAGACATGACAAAAAGATTTGACATTGTGAAACAGGCAATAACAAAGTGTCAAACGTGCTCATTTTCACACTTTTCATCTGTCCCACTGAAGGGAATCATTACTCTTACAATCTCTGTCACAATTTCATTGTGACTGAAAAAGGCTGATAAGAAAATGTTAATTCACTGTCAAAACATATAAAAGCTTCAGCGTTTGACTACAAATATAGAAAAAAAGAAACCTTGCTGTTTGGGGTTATTTATGAACAGGTTAATGACTTGTTACATCAAATAATTCATTACAACATGCTACTAATTTAGAGAGCAACACAAGCGCCTCAGCACTTTGTGTTTCCACATTTAGATACTTGATGAAGATATAGCGCAACAGTAAGGTGAAAGAAGTGAGTTCACACTTCTCCAGTAGTGTTTTCAAATAGGTGTGAAACTGGGTTTGCAGGAGGAAAGGGTGTAGATGTTGGTGAAGTGCTAGGTCACATCTCCATTTGCAGCTGCTCTGTGGCCCCTTCTCATGCATGTACTTTTTCCTTTTATTTTTAGGTGCCGTTTTTTCCGTCGAGGTCAGATGGGTAGAGGGGAAGTTAACTTTAAAGTCTCATTTACGTGTTCTAGATATTTAATGATTTAAATCATAATTTTGCCGACTTTAGGCTTCTTTTGGCTGATTGAAAGGGTTTTGAAGAGAAACACATTTATGTTTCTCAAAGTAATGTATATATTAGTACTCATGCTGACAGTAGAATCAAACACTTTAAATTTACATCAAGCCCTATTATCAAACATATTATTTATTTATTTGTTTGTTTGTTTATCATTCTGTCCTGCATTTTCCTGTTCTGCAATTTTTACATTTTGCGTAATGCATAAAGACAAAAAAGGGACGTTTAAACAAACTCATCCCAGCTGTAAAACCATTTTATGTGTACTGAAGGCATTTGACTAATAAAACCATACTACAAACCGTACTTATCTTTACTATTACTTGTAGCGTTCAATTTAATAAATGTCTGCCAGCGAAAATTAGAAAAATTAGATTTAGACAGTTTCTCGTTAGTTAAGGTTCACACTTTTGACCTGCAGCTTTGGTATTTTTATAGACATCTAGGGAACCCTTACTGCCGCTAGGATTATAAATACCAGTGTTTTCAACCATAGTGCATTACATAGTGCACAGATCTGCTGCCTAGAAATGATAGTAGCTTGGGTGAAAATTTCTCATCTTCTCTGTGCCCTTCACAGATTGCAAGTGTACCCTGTGCTCCCACACACTCACTTGCAATCCCAGCCTTGCAGAGCTGGTAGAAAATGTTTGAGCAGAAATGAGCCGAGTGCTGGTGTCTTGAAAATTGACAAAACTGCGTTTGTGCATTCAAATTTGGAGAGACTTACACTACCACACACACACACACACTGTTGTAAATGGAAGCTGGAATAAAGCGCGACATATGTGCTAATGCAGGTCAGAGTAAAGTAAAGGGCAATGAGCTGTGACAGGTGTATTCCTTGTGGGAATAATCTTGTGTTTAATCTTGTTTAAAGTTATTATAATTTCATACTGTATTGTGCATTATTCTGTTATGCATACCAGTGTGGTAATTACAGCTAGAGATAATTTCAGAATGATGGATATGTTTAGGATAAGAAAAGAAAGCAACACAAATAATCACATTAATCATTTTATCTTTGGAGAGGCTTGAGCTACTTGTGACAGCTATGCAACTACATACAACAGCTATATGGCTACAAAGATACAATAAAAAAACTGACAGTTTATTTTTTTTGCTCACCGAGGCATAAAAAGCAAGGGAGGCTAGCAGCTACCATTTTATCATCATTTTATCTGACAAAACTGCACATACTATATTGTAACCTCTTCAACATCATTACCATGAGTATATACATAAAAAGTAATGCTTTATTACATATTACAAATACAGCTTGATTTTAAATAAATCACTGAGTGGTGGACTGAAGGAGTTCAACAGAGACCTGGGCTCTTAAAGCTGATTTTATCTGTTCCTGCTTGGCTGCAATGTGTGCTCACATGCTGTACAGTGACGCAGTCGACCCTTCATACGTAATAGATGTGTTGGTGACCACGGAGCTACAGATGCTTGAGACTGAGCGTCGGTGCAGGGCAGAGACAATAAGCAACATTTTTCTGACAATGTTTTATCTGGCTTGAATGCTTCATACTAATCAGCGGCCTCTCCAGTGGTGCTGTTTTGCATTTATCATGCTAATGTGGTGACTGATGACGGCATTTTGTATCAGTGAAATTTGAAACCGAATGACTGCTGGGAAAAAAATGTTCCGATTGGTTTAAATTGTCTCTCACTTATTAATATGAAGTTGGCTGAAGAGTAAACAGTAGCTGTGAAAACCGAGCATTTGAACTGATGTCAAGCTTGCTTTTCTGAACAATGGCAGCAATAAAGGGGAAAAAAACATCCTAAAAATACATCTATAAATCACGACTTCACACTTGAGCCACCGTGAGTCTTCAGAACAAGGGCAGCTTATTATTATGTCAGCTTATTGTTCCTAATGAAACTGGATTAACCAACAAACTAGCATTAATAGCAGATGCATTTAAATTTAAATGCATATTTTTTCTATTCCGACAATGATCAAAGACATTCGTTTCCTGGGAGGTTGGAACATCGATGGTGTGCAGCAATTAACAGTGCATTGTATTCCTATTCCCTAAACAGTTAGTTATTTAGCAATTATCATGCTCACCATAATTTTGCTATAGTTTTGAAATGTAATTTACTTTATGAATATAAATGTCTCATCCCGTTTTAATCCTCTTGTTGTGGAGAGACAAAAAAGGAAAAAAAAAAACATAAAAAAAAACTGTTAAATATTTATATGCCCATTTTCTAGCTACGAGCAGATCTCGCTCGGCTGCACTAAAATCAAATTTGTTGTGACCTAGTTAGAAGAATGCCACATGACAAGGCCGTGCCCGCCCTCTATCCGTGAGACTAGCCAAGCAGAAACGGCCATATCGAGCATGATATTTTGTACAGGGATCCTTATCGACAGTTTGTTAGCGGGACGTGGGTGCAGCCAGGTCTGTGTCCTACTCCTTGGCTGATTAGGTGGGTGAAGGACAGACCCTGGCTGCTCCGGCTCTTCGTTGCAGGAGGCTGAGGCGGCCACGCTTTGTTAATGTGCTGCCACTCCCCTGCAGCGTGAGCAGGCCTGGACAGGCTGAGGTGACGCTCCTCTCTTTCCCACAGCTCAGCCAGCTTGACTTTGCTTGGCTGATGAACTGTGACGGGACACAACTCCAAGGTTGTTTGTGCTGTTTTTGTTTTTTTGTTTTTTTTGTTTCACCAAGCAAGCCAGTCAGAGCAAGAGTGTGAAACATTGTTGAACTCTGCTGATGGCGCTCAACCTTCATATCAGCTGGCTCTGCTGCACACTCCAATGAACACCTGAAGGATCCCCACTGTCAGACTGTAAGAGTTGCAGGCCGTACAGCCAGCTGCTTATGTTTCAACACAACAAGAAGAGCATCAACAACATTACAAACCTGCCCAGACATGATTTACCTTGCACAACTCAAAATGAGTCACTCCTCTGATCGAAGACAACGGAACACTCCAACTCCGAGGAACTTGCTTCACGGGTGAATCAAAGTAAGTGTGTGCAGAGAGATTGCTTTTCTTTTTAAATTTTTATTCAGATCACTTATATAGGCCATTTCTACATAGCTAGAAAGCCTATCACTACCATTTGTGGGTCTTGAAGCACACTGTAGAGCTTTCCGCTGGTAGTTCTGTGATAATTCTCCCCTCACAACCCAGAGGTGTTACAAAGGGCCCTATGTGCAGGGAGGTTGTTATTTCATGCTGCTCTCTCAACTCCCTGCAAGTCAGAAACATACAGTACCCCATATCACCGTACTTCAAGATCTCCTTCACGTTTGCTGAAATGGAATCCAACAGCACCATAAATGCTCACCCTGCTGGGGTCATAGAGCGGCTGCTACAAAAGCAATCAGTGGGGCCATTGTACATTTTTGCAGGGAGCTTGATAAAATCCCATAGTGGGAGAGGCTGCCAAAACCTCTGCATGCTTATTACACAAATAACCCTCTTAAAATGGTATGATGAATTACCACAGGATGAATTCTTGTTCATGTTAAGGCGCAGAGAACATATTTCTGTCTATGTTCAACATTTTTTTGTGAGGGCTGCCTCTTTAAAAGCAAAATTCATGCAAACTACTGTTGTTCTTGCAAACATAACATGCCCAGTAGCTACATCCAAGACCTTGTTCACACCCATTGTCTCATTACTACTGTCTAACACAACAGGTAAACTGCACAAACTGGGACTGCCTCAAAAAACATTCTTGTTTGGATTAACTAATTCAAGTTCTGCATACAACCCCAGTTAATTACATGTTGGAAGTGTGACAAAAAGACAAATAAGTACTATTATCACTTCTTCACTTCAAAACAAAGAAAATTTCACTGTCATTGTAGGTTGTTAAAATCAAACTAGGAAGACAGACAGTAAGAAAATTGCCAAGCAATTAAGTTCTTATCCACAATTTTACTGTATAATCTTCCTTCTGGCTTAGTACTTCATCCCTCAGAGTTACCGTTAACCCCTCTCCAAATACTCCATGACAGGTCTGTACCGGCCTTCTCCAACCACCTAACAAGTGTCGGATTTCTTTAAAGTTTCTAAAGTTTTGTTTTTTTTTGTTTTGTTTTTTTATTTGTTAAGAGCTAATTTAGCAGCCTCAGCATGTGTGGCTGTCAGGGGATTACTAGTCTGGTTCTACACTGTTTGTTGGTTTGACTACATAAACCAATTACAGAATGAGGCACCGTAAGAGAATTAAAAGTTTGATTAGCTGTAGGGTGGATGGCAGTATAATTGGATTGGATAACTGTTGGGCGGTTGCTATCCGTGAACAAAAAAGTATCTAGCTATCTCTTCCAAATGTCTGATAATGGTAAAGAGGTTTTATATATATAAAAAAAAATGTGTGAAATGCTGAAATACATTTCTATTTTGTGACAGGACTGCTAAGACAAATAATTCAATATAAACTAAGCCCGTGTAGTAAAACCGCTTTTGAGCTTGTTTAAAGCGAGGCTATACATCATTTGAAAGACGAAATATCACATTTTATATCCTCTAAATGAACAGTTGAGTTTATTAGTATTCATTTACACTGTATTTTACCACCTTACAAACCTAAGACTTTGACCTAAGACCTAAGACTGCTTTGCAAAGGGCAAGAGAAAACCTTAGTTGTCACTGAGTTGTATTTGAAATTTAAAAATATCACACTTTCCATGCAGCTTTGCCTTGTAAATCTCAGCCTCTATGAGTTGCGAACTGCGTGTCCTCTTTTTTGCATTGTGTTGATGTGACTAGCCAATCACAGCCCAGAGTGTGACCGTGTGACATTTTAAAATATCAGGTGAAAGTAAGAGAAGTTTGAGAGCTTTGACTTGTAGTGTGCAGTATGCTACTAAATGTTCAACTGCATCAAATTTAAAATCCAAGGAAAAATGAAAACAAGAGCACACACACAAACAGCGATATGTTGAAGGATTCAGGCACATTTAAAAGACAAGCAATGAAAACATGATGCATTTATTCTGAAAAGGTATCTATTCCTGTAGTCCATGGGATCTAGATTCTTTACAGACTCCAAATACCAGCATGAACTCACAAGGATATGATTTCTAACTCCCAATTTATAACTTCAAAGTATGATAGCTCTCCAGATCGGATGATTAAAATGCCAAAATAATTATTTCTGTTTAATCAGTTGGTTCTCGGTCTGTCCCTTAGTGCTGGGAATCCTGAGCAGTAGAACAAGTCAAGTGTGAGACCTGCAGTGCAGCAATGAGCACAGTTTAGCTCTATGGATGTCACTATAAGTAATAACAATTCTAAAACTGTGCCATGTATTATATAAAGCTGCAGTGTTTGGCATTCACTCCCACTTCTGAGGCAACAATTTGACACAGACTGAGCCGACATTTCTATTTTGGCCGTGCTGTTGGTTAAAGTCATCAGACAAGTTGCTGTCGAGTACTTGCTTGACACTTTAACTCTCGCCCATATTTCCTCCTTATCATGGCTGAATGCTGTGAACTGAAAACTGATTACTATTTCTATTCTTTCTTGGAGAATTGTTGTGATTCATCTCTGAGATGAAGAGATGCCCTTGAACCGGTCGCTATCTATGACACCGCATTAATTCAAACATTTCAAGAGCAGAGAGTTTTCAGATTACAGAAATACTCTCAGTGCTGCACTGTATTCAGAAACTGGTTGAATATTTTACATGCAGTTCTTGATTCAAAGAAAGATCCATTTAGATTCAAACACCTACAGACAGGATTAAAGTTGGGAAAAATAAGACGACTCTATTAAGAATTCATTGACCTGAAATGGCCTGTTTCTAGACCTTGAGTCGCTAACGAATAACAACAACGGCAAAGATACATTTGAATTTCATCTCATCTAAATATTCAATAAGTTCTACATGGTGAGAGCATGAATAAAAGAGTGCTGCAATACTGCATGGTAAGGTGTATGTGTGTCCTCTCCTTGAGAAAATACTGTCCTTGACTGACCTTGCTGAGGCGATCACCCTGAGATTTGGCTCTGACATGTTTACACTGACTATATGGCCTGTGCTGTATGGTTCACAGTCATGTAGCAGATCCTCTGAGGGGCCACTGACAGGAAAACCAGTGAACACAGAAATGGAAAAATGCATCTCCAGCAGTGAAAACCCTCCTGTTTTCTTTCTGACTCAGAAGAAGATTAATTTTCATTCACACGTCCTGAACACAGTCACATAAGGAGTACGTGTACGTGTATCCTACTACTATTATGCAATATAGGGATGGCACAATGAAATGGAATAAAGCATGAGGGGTTTGTAAGAAATGCATAGAGAGACACGAAAATAGACAAAGGTGGCACGAGAAAAAGAAAGACAGATGAGCACTTTAATTCCTCAAGAGATTCATTTTATCAGACATTGCTTCTATTTGCTGTGTCTCCTTTGACTCGTTTTATGTGTGTTTAACAAGATTCAGCACTCTACCTTGTGAATGTGAAACGCCCACACTGTAAACAATACAGTTCCTGATGAAGGAACAGGTGTTTGGCAAAGGGAAAGTGTGATGGGTTATTGTGGGAACTTTTACCAAGTCACTTCAAAGAGCGTACCAGGGAAATTAGTTGTGCTTAATGTATTTATGAAAGCATCTCTCAATAGTCTATCAAAGTGACCAAAGCAGCAAACTAAGTGCATGTTAGGACAGTGCTGCAGCTGTCCCCAGGCAATTTCTTAAAAGCACCCAAAAACCATGTTCCAGTGCTTCTACAATTCCTGACACCTTTAAGGTCATTCAGGGGTGAATTTTTCATGAAGAGGAGATATAAGTTCCTCACTGGCTCCTCTCGGAATCTGGAAGTGCCGCACCAGTGTAACAGAGGCACACATAAGCCTGTAATTTTTGATTTTTGCACATTTGAAAAGATTAGGAGAATAATAAACAGGAAAGGGAGAGAAAAACCAGGAAGTCGATGGAGAGGACAGAGAGCAGAGAAACAGCTGGGGTACCAGATCAAATGGGAATGGGGGAGGGAGAAGCTTGTTTTGCCCCTGCACAGCGATGGGGGAGAACCAAGAGTGTAGTGCATCAAATTTTCATATGAGCATCAGTGCACAGCTTAGAACTGCATTATGGAACCAAAGCAGCAGAAAATATCCTTGAGGAACAGCTGAATAAAAATGTGGCTTATTTATAGACCATGATGAGAACACAGTTGAATGATTTAATTAGGCTAATTAAGGGACAGTGAAGGGCCGTCAAGCAAAATATGTATTTATATTGTAATGTGCGTGGAATTATTCTGGACTGTGCCACATTATATTCCAATTTATACCTAAATTTCATTCATCTCAACGCACATAACAATTAATGAGACAAGAGGAAAATCAATGCTCTCTAGAGTCTTAGTCCAGTGCTGTACTCATATGTTGAGTAAACATATACTAGAATATTTCCTTTTTTTTAGAGATCATTGCCAAAATGATAACACAATGCAACATGTCACCGCTGACATGATTTTCCTGGCAATTCGACGGCCTTTATTTAAACTTGAGGCGGAAAATGTGGCAGAAACGTTACGATGTCCTAGGTGACTTCTACAAAAACATGAGCCTGACTCGATTCCAGTCAAAAACAACGATGTGAAAATACACGAGGTGAAAGGAGCAGACTCTCATTAAATGTAAAAAACAAATATGTAGAAGGTGACAAGCTTTGTCAGGCTGTCAGGCTGTCTCTATTAAACTCTGATGAAGACAGCCTTGTCAAGACGTCGATTTGAGATCCTACAAAATATATGCGTCAGAGTCCTTCTCAAAAACAAGGCCAACATGTTAACCTGGCAGAGATTTGTTGCGATTACAGTGCATGTCTGAAAAGGTCTGCAGTCACTGAGGAAGGAATGAAAGATCTGCCTGACAAATGAGGACTTTATAATCTCTGTAATACTTGGGTCATGTTCGGCAGCACACCTGGTTCCCAGCTTTAGCACCCGCTTCACAGATGCAGCTAGCAGATGTGCCATTGAGAAGAAATAGTGCCCTGTAATGTGGGTGTAAAAAGAATAGAGTAAACAGCCAACACGTTTCCAATATTTACAAACATAAAACAAGTTTAATAAATTGTAGGCAGGTTGCTTGATCACTTTTTTTGCCCAATAAAATGTGTGAACAAAAAGCTCCTGGTAAAAACAACACGCAGGCATGTCCACTTTTTTTTTTTTTTTTTTCTTATCTCCTTCTTCAGAGACAGTGCAGCTTTTGCTTTAGTGCAGGTCAATCAAGCAATACACTGTGGGCTTTGTGAGAGTGGGGGAGGCTATAGAGCAAGAACTCAGAACATTCACAGATCATATGATACATCAGATGCAAATGGTTTTTTTTTAGGTAAACACTTTGAAGTTAAAAAAAACTATGATGAGACAGGCGAGAGCCATGTAAGTCTAGTAGCAGCAGACATATGGCTGGTTGGTGTGATAAGGCAGTCTCATTGTCTCTAGTGTGAAACTATGATATTTAGGGTAATAAGGTAATGGTGTCACAACACCAACAGTCCTGCTTTCGAAAGCCACATGATTTCCATGGTGTAACTGGCAATAAACATGAAACTGAAAAGGTTTAAGTGGCACATTCGAGTTCACTGAAAGTTTCATTTTGAATATCTGTGAAGGAGAAGCAACCACAACTTTAAGGTTTAAAGCATGATTTCTAAGTGACTACTGTAAATATTACACTAGATTTTGAAAAGAAATACGTATTAAATCCTGCCATGGAGAAGTGTTGTGATAAATCCTTACTGAACATTTCAAAGCTGAAAGACATTAATTGTTGTTTTCTTGCCACGTTGTTCAAATTAGAGATTCAGGTAAACATATAAGCAGTAAGACTGGATATAATGATGTGAATAAATGTGTCCATGTTGCCTTTGGCTCTACTTCAACAGCTTTATTAAAATTCAGTCATTCATCCCTGATCCTCTTGCTCCCATATTAAAACATGTTTGTTCACAGCAGTCACTCTGGCGCTGAGACAGTGCTGCGAGTTTGAGGAAAAATGTCCATGTGTTGCATGCAATTTAAAGTAAGAAATATAAAATCATTTTAGTTCTTCTTAAATCAGGTTAATTAACAATGTCTTCTGTATAATCACAGCTAATGTGAGTAAGAGGAAACCCAGAAATCCATAATGAAATGAACAAAGTAAACAGAGTTTGGTGATTGGCAGGTCAAAAGATGTCTAGATGTCTAAGTTAAAACTGGAGTTTGGTGGAAAGTGAGTGACTTTTAACCTCATTTCTTTCAGGATTTCACTGCCTATATCCAGTGTGAAGCAGGTCCTAACCACACTTTGAAAGACGAAAACACACAAAAACATGCACTTTTCAACCAGATTTTTTTTATTTAAATTGTGGAACGGCTCATCTTGTTTAGGCAAGGTTTAGGTTTTTTTGTTCTCTTAAGCATTATCCACCTGGGAGGATCTTAAAAACAGAACAGTTAGCTCACTATTGAGAGCTGCTCATGCTTGCTAACTTCATGACGGTGAATCAGACCCACAGATGTATCACTACCTCTCCATAATACAACACGTTTGTGACCTTGTTTAGCAATGGCAGGGTCCATTTGTGCAAACTCGACCATACTAATCCCCAGCTTTCACAGTGCCTTAACAACTCACTCAATACACTTCTCCCAAACTCAAAGAAATCTCTAATGGAAATACACACTATACAAACACTCCCTTCTTAACAAACGTACACGTACACACCAGTCCAAACCACCTGGGGGTGAGTTTAACGGCTTTTCTCGATTACAGCTCTCATCCACAGACCGGTTAAACAGCTCGGTCCACAGCTGATGTCACCATGCTGTTTTTTTTTTTCGGTTTGGCGCAGACATGTGGGCGAGCCGGGCGTGGCCGCCTCTGCCGCAGCTTACTCTCTGGCCAGAGTCACATATAATTTCTACACATTTCACTAACCACGACATGGCCAATATGAGACGCTTGAAACCCCATGAGCACCGCTGCCAGCCAAACATGCCTCTGTGTCTGCTTTGTGCAAACAAGCCTCAAGGTTTGACAGCCACTCAGTGCCCTTCCCCTGCCATTATCCATAAGGAGAAGTGCATCTGAAAGGCTATGAAAATGCTCTAACCACACATGAAATCCCAACATCTGTACCAAGGACACTGTGCCTCTGGAGGAAAACAGTACAGGCAATAATAGAGCCTTGCTGTGGGGTAAGCACCCTCCTCTTCCCTCTCTGCTTGGCCCTTTTTTATTCCAAACCAATTGCTTTATTATGAGTTTTTCTTAGGGCCTCCACAAGGTGACAGTTTTTGTTGGATCCCTTCCTCCAATATCAGTGAGCTGACAGTGAACCAATGTCAAGGTCTGTGTAAACTGCACACGTTCAGGAATATCAAGAATGATTCATGAGTGGAATATTCACGTGGCAACAGCTAAACAACAGCCCTATTCAGTGGGCTGAGCCCCCGGTGTTATGAGTAATTGTTTCAACAGTGGCTAAGAGACAGTTGGTTTGGCGGAGTAGGTACAGGCAGGGACTTGTCCTTCCTGTCAGAGCTCAAACCTGAACTTCCAGGAGATGAGTGTGGGGGGTGCAGAAAATGCAGAGCTGTCACCTGATAAGTGCATATTGTGATTACTTATTTAAAACCTCCCGGTGACACTTTGGCAGCGCAGTATTCTTAAGGGGGAAGGGCAAAAAAAGAAAAAAAAACATGGAAAAATACCCAAGAGACAACTGGAGAAATTGTTCAGATCTCCCTACAGCTGTAAATTCGCTCAGAGGTGGTGACATTACACTCCCTTCTAACTTGGAGCATCTGCTTCCCTCCCAATTTATCTGCGCTGCCTTCATGTGATCTGTGATGGGTTTTGTCTTCTAATTGGTTCGCTAACAGGGATACCACTGAGCCAACCAAGATGTATTCCTCAACCCAGCTACTGCTGAACTAGCAATGTTCCACTTCTGTCCCATGGTGCATCCTTATTTCTGCAACACCTGCTTATTGCATGACTCCTTGTTGATAGACCTCACATGAATAAAACATTGGAAATTTAAGCATGTATCAACCTTGCACAGGAGTAGCACGTTGCACAGTAAAGCTCAAATATGGCTTCACATGAGCATGATGAGCACATGAGCACATGCTTTTTATCTGTTTTAATTTGTGTTAAATGATTAAACAACTGACAGAAAATTAATCTCCAACAAGTTTCATATGTGTTTGAATCATTTATAAAGAAAAAAACAACAACCATTTGCTGGTTCTGGCTTCTCATATTTGAGTTGTATACTTGTTATGTTTATATCACTCTTTATTGAACATCTTTGGGTTTTGTAACATATGTTTTTGTAGACGTCTTATTGACATTTTATACACTAAACAATTAATCTACTCATCAAATAAATTGCTGACAGGTACATTGATAATGAAAATTACCATTTGTTGCATCCCGTGTTTTTATCCCCTAACTTAACTTGAAAGTCAACCCTAACATATAACAAAATGATTGCCCAACAGACACAATGGGGTGCCTTGTTAATGCTAAAGTACATAAACAAGCCAAATTACTTGCACATGAGTATTTCTGCACTAATTTTACACCATCCTGAAGCCTGCCAGGTCTTGTTAAGACTCCTCTAAAGCCTGAAGCACAGCGCTGCCATACAGCCCACCTTCAGCATCACTATTTTTGTGATGTTTAGTCCACATATTCAAAATATGACATTTAGAGCATCCATAATAAATTCCCAAGTTCCGGTGTCCTGTTTTTTTTTCTTCTTCTGAGCTGCTTTGTGTCAACACAACAGGTCTCCTCCCCTCGTCTGTCACCAATCAGATTTGGCTGAGAGTCTTGCAAAAGCATCAACACTGTATCCCCCGTCAACACAAATTAGAGCTTAATTACTACAGAAATACCCATTCACTATTGTTTCCCTCCAGAGTGCTCCCTTGCGCCTAACCATCTGCATTATTTCAATAATATTTATCATGGTATACTGAGAAGCCTCACTTTCCCACAATGCCCCTCCTTAATAAGCCCCAAACCCAAAAGCATGCTGCATGTGGATAATTTCCCCCACGTCCTTTCCAGTTTATTGTTTCATATTCTGTACTGGGCAAATTTTTTACTTCCCATGGCCCCAACAATCCCGTCATAATGCTTTGCCAACAGTTCCGTGTTCCATTAGCGTCTGGCATTCCTCCACTAATTGCATGAAACTAGGTCTGCAACCTCTTTTACACCCAATCAGTGGGGGGCAGAAGGGTTCCCTCTCTTGATTATATGCCACAGAAGCCGGGTAACAGCATCAGTGCAGATTAGACGGGCAGCTCAGGTGGGTGTTGGGAGGTTGGGCTCCTCTTACCTCACCATGTCACTCTGTTTGCCGTCACTGCCAGGAGTAAAAAAGGGAGGGGAGGTGGGGAGGCGGCTGGTGACGAAGCCAATTATTTTCACCTATACACTGCTCCCTGCCAGCAGACATGTAATCTTAAACGGTCTCAGTGATCCCTGGGCAGGCTTTGAGCCCTTGGAGAATATGGTTTCACAGATGAAGCTGTCACAGGAAACAGCTTGTGTTCGGCAGCACAAGCTTTTCAAACGCTTTTCAAACGCTTCTCACCTGTCGCCTATTAGAAAAATCCTCATTTCCTGAAACAAAAACAAAACAAAATAAAATGAAAAAAAAAAACCTTAGCTTGTTAGCAATTTGTCTGAGAATGTCTGCGTAATTACCTATAGTTTTGTTCTTAAAACATAATTTATTGCTTGCTCAGTGTCTTTTTTATGGAAATGAAGAAGTGTGCAGTGGTATGAAAAAATGATTGCAGCAGCGAGCTCTCAGGGACAGCAGGGTGGAATTTCAGCTCTGCCGCAAAGAATGGCAAGGTGGAGGGAGGGATGCTGTTACAGTTAAAGGATCAGGTGATGCAGACTGACAAAAAGCTAGACTACAAAGTCTCCCTGGGTTATTACTATAAATAAAAGACATAAGGCCGGACGAACAAAACTGTTAACTTCTACCCCAAGGAGAAAGCTGAGCCTCCTTTTGATGAGTCAGCCTTCCCTGCGGTGAGCAGGATATGAACGGCCTTTAGTTTCTCAACATTTCTATTGCAAGTTCACATTATGGCAGGACCTAAAGCACCCAGCTCTCCAGTACATTATCCCTACAGTCCACAAAGTTACACAGAAGTGGCTAAAGCTGAACCAAATGTCAGACATGGTGGCTGCTAAAAGCTAAAACTGACACTTACAATCCCTGTACTTTCCTAAAGATACTGAAGCTTTTTCCTCAATAGTGAATCGCTAGGCTGCACACTAAATCTTTATCTTTCCTAATGGCAAGTTTGAATCACTTCCTTGAACAGAAATGTGGTTATGTCATACCCAGAGATGGTGTCTGAAATGCTGTGCTTAAACAGGGAAGAAAGCTGTTTTTTTTTTTTTTTTTAAATGAAAAAAGAATATTGTGTGATGTTCCACCAACGCACAAGTGACTTCATTTGAAGACATGGGTATACCCATCAGAAAATAAATAAAAGGAATCCTTCTATCTGTGCTAAGTCAAAACGACCTGTTTTGTGATTGTGGACCCCCTCCCCCTCCTTATGGTGTCCCTTTAAACCTTTAGATAATGACAGCTTTATAAGCCATCAGTGTCTCTGTGTTGTCTGTTTGGGACTCCAGCTTCAAAAGCTCAGTGCCACTCCTTTATAAATGGGTTTTGGCAACCTCCATCATGAAAGTGGTCACTCATAGACTATAATAGTAAACAGATATTTTATTCTAATCACTTTAACCCCTTTATTAACCCCTTTTTTTCACAAAGCAGGGTCAATGACCCAGAACAGCAATTCAGTCCAGCAAGTCCTCAAAATAAAATAAATAAACAGCATCAGTATAGTACCGTACACTCCTCTCTGAGAAGTTAGAGGTCTTCAGTTCAAAAGTATGAAAGTTGTCAGTTTCAGTTGAAGGTTACTTTTATATATAAGAAGAAGTGAGAGTGAAAAGGGGACTTTCTTAGGGAGACTTGGAGAAAACACAAGGCCTAGTGCAGACATAAATTATGCAACAAGGAAATGAAGCTCAAAAATTACCTAATGCTGCTTTATTTAGGGAGCACACCTCCACTAAGACTGCACAATCAGTTCTTGAGAAAATAGCACAAATGTTGAAAATATGAAAATATAATGAAAATATAAAATCTTGAATTTTTTTTTCAAATCCCTGGATTGAAATGTGAATCTGGAGCAGCACCAAAAACTTCTACTATCTGTCTTAATTTTAACTACATTTGAAATTTGAAATCTGTAAAAATCGGAAGATTTCAGATATCCTGCCTACAAACAAAGTGACTTCAGCTCTGGTCTAGAACAAGCACAAACATGTAATAACTATGAGTGCTGTAACAACATGTTGGCTCCAGGTGGGAAATTGGTCACCTGTGAACCCGTAAAACTGCAAGTCTTCTGTAATAATCTGTATTCTCATCAGTGTTGGGTTCAAAGAGACACATTCTCACAGAGCCACCACAGATCTATAAACACCCTACATTTATATTTTATTTTTTTCACTAGAGGCAAATCAAGGCAAGCTTTTCTTCTTGCTAATGGATCCCACACAATCAGACTGAATGGACATCAAAGTTGCATAAAAAGAGCTTTCAAATGAGGCCATTAATGTAATTCTTCTCTTTCTGGTGCAGGACACATATTTGCAACACACTGTGATTGTAAATTTGTATATTTTTGATAATCCAAAAGAACTTTTGGTCATAAATGTCCTACAGATACCTTTCATGTCCAAAAAGTAAATGAGTCCAAACCTTTTGGGCATTTTAACATAATTGTACAGACAGGAGCCTGTGTCACATAAAAAGTACAGTGAAAATGGCATCAAAGGCGACAATAAAGCTTTTACAAGTCACTAATCCTGTAAGATTACAGCCCTCAGTTGATACAGTACCTGCACAAGCACAAACACAACAAACAAAACTGATACTGGTAAATCCAAACCCAGCTTCGACACACCTAAGCAAGAAAGACAACTTTGCAAACGGCAAGGCTGTGTAATCTGACTACAGTAGGTAGATGTGTCTATGTTTCCATATCCCAACAACAGGTATGACTGCAGATTCACTTTATCTTCAGTACTTTAACAAAAGGGTTCAGAACAGCAGTTCTCCTCCAGGGCATCATAGAAAATGGATACAAGGTAAACTGAAACATCGTACTGAACATTATCATTACATTCACTCTTGAGGCATTTGGCAAATACTCCAACACAATACAACTTACAATAAGAGACAATGGTTCAGGTTTTAGCTCTAGGACACTGCAACAGGACACACGGTTGATGTTACATGTTAGGTAAGTCGCTGCAGAATCATATCAAGTTAATGGTTCAACTCCAAAACCAACCAAAAATAAATCCTTCAAGGCAGAAGTGACCTTTTTAAGCCATTTCACTCATAAATATACAGAAACACACTTGATGAATATAATTTTCAAGCAGCACAAAGGGAAAGAAATCACTGAGAGCTACAAAGAACATTTCAATCTGACATTCAGCAGTCACACCACTTTCCTATCGAGGGAAATTACAAACATCAGAACCAGGCCAAAGAGGTGTCAAGAACGGTGCTGTAATCTGATTTCGGGTTGGGCCTTTAAGTCAAGTCAAGCCTCTTCTCTATGGAAAACAGCCCTGTCAGGACCTGCGTGGTGGGCCCCCTCTTTGTGTCACTGTCATTTAGCATCTGCACTGGCCTGTCAAATAGAATGCCACCCTCGCACTGGCTGCTAGCCCCCGTGTGAGACAGGATGCTGAACAAAGGCCCCAGGATGATAGATGATGTTATACAACGGCCACTGTTTTTGTCAGTATACGGAGGGCCTCTCCCTGACATCTACTGATGGATAGGATTCTGAAAATATGTCAGTATGTGAAATGAAGCCATCGGATGAAGCAGATAGGCAGGCAATGGGAACAAAAACAGGAACCTGACGATATCAGCAAACCTTTCAGGGACCCAGGTTAACGCAATAACCTGTAAATGGTTGCATTGTTTTTCTTAATTCATAAAATTCAAAAGCAACCCAGACCAGGTCATGAAAGCTTTACATTAGCAACATTTAAGGGGGAAAACATATTGTGTAGCACAGAAAGTGGTTTAAGTTTGCAAAAGTAGAAAACACAGTTTGCTGAAAATAAACAGAAAAACTGGAAGGTTAGCATGAGCAGCACCGTGACTGAGCAGACAAGGAGAGGGCCAGTGCCTAACCAGATCAACTACATCCAAGGAAGCAGATGCCACAGACTGGACATGCTGTTTGCTTGAAAAGGGAACTCTTGCAAATGCAGTGCAAAAATCATCATAGTAATGACTGCTTAGCACCAACACTGCAGAGAGAAAAGGTACTTTTAGCACTGCGAAAATAACTGTGCAGCCCCAGCTGTGGTGATGTGAAAATATTCACTAACACCTCCTCATCAGCACTGCCTGGGCCGCCCCCCACCTAACACTGACATATGTATTTCCAGGCGCTGAACTCCTGTGTCTTCTCCATGAGCTCCAGCACCCAGAGGGTTCATGTGTGAGTCATGGCCACTGGCTGGTCTGATACACAATGACAGACCAGGCCTTGGGCAGACAGAACAAATGCCATCACGCCACACTCAGCTCACAGCGCTGCGGCACAAAACACAGCCATTAGCTATCTAAGTAGGCAGCTGTGTCTTTGGAGATGCATTCAAAAGAGGGATCTGGCATTTTACCACACAAATGCATCACTGGGAACTGAGAGAAACGATAAGCATATAACAGACTTAACGAGAATTTAACTGAAGCAACACCAGTTTGGAAAATTCCACATTGTGTTTTGTGACAATACAAGGCCGAGAGACAACCTTGATGTTCCTTACTGTGTACAACCTCATTCTCAAATGAGCTAAAATGTCAAAACTAGTCATTTATGATTCTTCTTTTAAAGAAATAAGTTCTTTTCCCTGTTGATAGCAAATGCAAACAAAGCCGATGTGCTGCCAAGAGCCAACATAGAACAATGGAACATCTCACTGGCATATTGACGTACAACTCTGGCCTTCCTCAAATACAATCTGTCACAAGCAATACCATCTGAGTAACAATGTGAACATCACAGATCAGTGAAGCCGAAGGAATAACTATTTTATTTTTCTTACAAAGATGGATGCAGGCATCCCTGCTGCACTGTGTAACAATCTATGAAAGATAGAACGAGTACATGCTCGTACACCATGTGAAATCAAATGTCACAAAGTTGTAACAGAAAACATAATCACCACAACCAACCACAAGTTTGACATAAAGTAGTAACACTGACATCTGAAACAAATTCAAGGTGTTTTGTAATTCTTCTTTGGCTGCAGTGGTATTTTGTTGTCAATTTGCACAACTCGGCCCTCAGAGGCACTGTGCAGAATTCAGGGGCTCTTTGATGAGCTTCAGTCAAAACCAAAGAAAAACTATTTTAAGTGTCTCATGACAACTGTAATATTTTACTTTCCATCAATAAAATTCTTTACTTGCAATTTTCAGCATCCTCACTTTAACCCCCTCCTGTTCATTCTGAAGGACTTGTATGTAAACTTGACATACGGGCTGTAACAGAATCCATCAGGCTCATGATCTTGAATAGACCCTGTGTTTTTTTTAAGGGCTTCCAAACACATACTGCAATTGGCGTTAAAGGCAGAGGTCAAAGAGCAGCAACAAAAGGAAACCAAGTGTACTTTGAGTGTGACACACCTGGCAACAGTGCATCAGACCTCTAGATGAGTGTGATTAACCCCCTGGCCTGCTAGCTTTGTTTTCTTCTGGAGGCATCTGCTCCAGTGAAGCAGTGCAGGCTGCAGGAGTTAATGTACCGGTGAAAAAAGCAGGCCAGCTGCAATCTTTGAAGGTCCAGGAAGGGGGATATGGGACTTCCGTAAGGCTAAGACACTAAGAGGAGGACAGCGGAAGATGGATCTGCCTGTCTTGGATCACATTTGTCTGCACTGTCTCACAAACAACAAGACATTTGTGCCAAACATGTCAATCGTGGGGGTTGCAGCTTGTAAATAAGACATTAACCTTTGTGTTTATGAAGGAGCAATGTGTTTTTTTCATTGCAAAGTGCTTTTCCATAGCAGTGCAGTACTGTAACACACAGCTCCCTATGAGGGATGGGTGGGGGTGGTGAGCCAAAGAGTAATAAAGCGTGTCAGTTCCTTTCTAGGGATAAAAATATTAAATCTTTCCGTTTTCAGAGAAGGGGCCCATTTTCATTTTTCATTGCTTCCTCTGCCTCTTTAACCAACTTGAGAGGATAAAAAAATGTTTCTGTCTAGGATATTTGTGCCAGGGAAATCAATCAATTAGCTATAAGCGCTGAGATAAGTCGCTCTCTCATTATGTGGAGGGAGCTGCATACTGATGCTGCAGAGTGCACTTACTCGTGCACACAATGAGGTCAGCACGTGACCCCCCTCCAGTGCTGGGTATAAACACATCCCTTCTGCAGAGCTCTGGGCAAAGCGTTAAGGACCATCTGACTGAATCCTTAACATGACGCTGTCCTGACACATCACGTTGGAAACACAGAACGCTGTGTGTGCATGTGTGTTACTAAAAATACTTCCACACATGCAAGCACGCTCTGGAGGATTGGATAGTTTGGTAGTACCTCAGCATTGTGTGTGAGGCAAGTTTGCATGAAAGAGAAGCCTGCACAGGCTCCATTGTCATGCATGGGTTGTAGTCGTAGTCATAGTGCCTGAGCTCATTCAGTCTCTTGGACATATTCATTTTCTCTAATACTTAAAACATATAATAGAAGGGGGAGGAGCGAACAGCTTTATACTAATAAATCACACAGTAAGTCTCCCTGCAGAAAGGTTACACATTTCTAATTGGATTCTTTTTATTCATCTTGTTGGGACTTTTCCCTGCTCAGCCTTTGATTTATAGCACATCAACTGGCTCTTGAGTTTTGAAGCCTTGTTGATTCATAGGAGACTGACAGCACCTGACAGTCTCCTATAAATATTAATCAAAAATCTAAGGTTCAAATCATGGTGGTGAATAATCTGAAAGACATAACCAGTCAAGAATATTAATTAACTAAATTTAATTAATCCTCCACATAAACTAGTACAGGAAATCACCTCAGCCGCCCACGGCGACATTACCTGACTAAGAGAACAGGCATGTTCGTGATGATTTCAAACCCAACTCTAAGAGTTGTGTGAAAGTAACTGCATCAAAATATGTACATTAATTCAGTGTGCAGCTTTTAATTTTTAATTAAATCTTTGTTTAACCAGGGAAATCAGCTGAGAACAAAATTTGATTTACAGTAATGACTTGGCAATTTTAAAAAGGCAAATTCAGCCAGCGTATTCAGGCAGCAAACCTGAGGGAGCAAGTTTTAGACTCCTGTGAAGACTGAGAAATAATCAACAATTATGTGGATTCAAGTAAAGCTGATGTATCATGAAACAGTAATGCATGTAATCCTCTCGTTATTCATAAGTGTACTTTCACATCTACCGCATGAAAATCAGCACGGCCTACATCTAGACGAGCTAGACAAATGAGTCCACACATGCAGCACAAAGGGCTCATTCATGCCTGGGAGATCCTGCTACCCATCCTTAAAATGCCTTTAATTCAAAATATAACACAGCCTTTAATGGTAGTTTTCATTGGTTCTCCTCTTGAATTTCGGCAGGCTTTCAAATTAAAAAAAAAGATTTGTCAGATGAGAAGTCTGTTCAAGGTGTGTGGGAAGGCAAACCTCAAAGGCACACAGATAAACCTTTCATTCCTGGCTTTTGTTTATCTCACAGGGACTTTTAAAAGGATATCATTCATTATTCAAACTGTATTTGGAGAATACAGACTCTTAGCTGTGCCTAGTTTTATGGACACTCTTTGTGTAAATGTTAAATAAACCAGACCTTTACTCCGGGGTTTACTTTGCAAATGCATAACTGTCATTCCCATACTCAATAGAGAGATGCTCCACAATAGGCCTATACGATTACACCATCATACAAATGATTTCAGTATTTTGTAGAGAGCTTTTTGAGTGCAAAACCGCCAATCCACCAATCACGTTTTCCATTTTTTCTAACAGCTCACTTTCCTTTACACACAATACAACTGTGGCTATCTTCACAGCCAGCTGTACTTAACCAGCTTCTCCAGCTGTGACAGTTATGATTATTTATTTTGATCCTCTGGTGATTATGATTGAAGATGTTTAATTGTGCTGAAGGTTTTTTTTCCTCAAACATGTCAATAGATTTTACATTTTCTGTGTTTATCTTTGGCAAAAGTGCAGCGACTGACAGTGATTGTGAGTCAAAGGGCAGTGTTTTGTTGATTTGGAGTTGATGTACTGCAGAAGGATTATTAAAATGACAGCTTCTATGCAAGTAACTGCTGCTGCTGTAAATTGCAGGACTGGTGCAAATATGTAGCTTGGTTTTTCCTTTGTGTTTCTAAATTGATTCCATAAAGTCCTAGTGGAACGTATAAGTCTGTGCTTCATCCAATTATTTTACAGACAGACAGACCTTTAGTGCAAATGTAACTTGTGAAATGGCCTGATTTTCACACTGCATGAGCATATTGTCACTATTCATATATGTGAGGAAACACATTAAAGCATGTACCAGGGTTCGCTATCCTGATATGTATTTGTCAGGGTTTACTGCAAGTATTAACCTGGAAGGTACAAACGATCTCAGTGGGTCAATTATCCCATATAATCAAATAAAGCACACACTGGAGTGCGCATGCCTGAACAAACAGCAATGTCTTAATCTATGTGGTAAGTAGTTGTATTCTCACATGGCAAGGAGTTTCTGCTTGATGGATTCTCTGAGCTCAAAGCGTGAAAAGCAGTTTTGGATGTCAAGATTCCCCTGACACTCATTCACCGATGATCAATTTCCCATCCTCCATCCTCTGGCCTGCCCTCACACATCAGCATCAATCCAACACAAGTAAATACAGTGAGTGGCTTAATGCATTTTCCTCTCCAGGGATTCTGCAGACCAAAATGGCATCAGGGGGGTAAATAAATAAATATTCTGTTGAGTGGTGGAGTGGATTGCATTCTGTTGAACAGTGAACAACCTTTCTTCCCTCTGCTGTCCATAAAAAGGGAATGAAATTCATTTTAGTGTAGGCTTCTGAGCATAAACAGCCATGGACACGGCTGCAGAAGAGAATCCGGAGTTGGATGACACTGAAAGTAGTGATAAAGCTCAATTCAAATACGGAGAGAGGAGGCAGGCATCCCTTGTTAAACAAATCAAAAGGCACCACTGTCGAGTCAGCATGTGCACTTAAGGAGGGGTAATTAAGAGTCCTCTTTTAGCATGGCCTTCATTCAAACTGCAATCAGGAGTTTGGCACAACAAGGACTATGAAAATCACTTCAGCTAACTAGGCCCATCCACAGTGCTCCACCATGACATAATCCTCTGCAAAGGCTGTTTATTTCTCATCACTGCACCAGTTTATGTCAAGCTACAAATGAACTTCCCCTTTGACAATGACTGTAAGGACAAACCCAACCCAGTTTAAGAAGCATGTGTTGGCAGGGCTGGATGGATGAAACTTTACTTGGTCACTCTGTCATAGCATAACATCATATGATTTGATTAATCTCTCCAAGCACATAATCTAGTGTGCTGCCCACAGAGCGCAGCAGTTCTCACCCCACCTCTGCACAGCAGCAGCTGGATAAGCTGTGATAGGACGAAGGGCATGGTAGCAAATACAACACATCTAGTGCTCGACATCATGACCTTGACTGGGGAGCAGGCTGGCAGACAGTCTCTCTCTATCTTTTCACACTGCTGAAAAGGGCCCGGTCCAATTACAGGCACTGGGTACATTGTCTTGTTAACTTCAGCTCTGACTGTACATTTGGGCAGCTCAGAGATCAAGCACTCGCTGGAGTTTAAATTGACAGAGCTACCTTTTCTGCTGTCACAATCTCCTGTGTTACTCTGTCACTGGCAGGTGATGGAGGAGCAAAATAAGCTGTCTGAGGCATCTATGCAGATAGTGATGGCATCAAAGTCGGTGGATGCTGACAGCCTACGTAGCAGGTCTGACTGTTGTTAAGCAATCTAGTAGAAACGCAGTGTAACTCAGACACCACACTGTAGTGTAGGAGATGTACACCTGCCTCCATAGTTTAGTCTGTCTGCCATGACATGTTGACTACATTCCTGGTCACAGACACACCTACTAACACCTACTACTCATTCATAAAGCAAAAATACCAAACAGTCTGTGTTTTCACCTTTGCAAATGAAAGGATTTGCTGCTTTGTTCATATCATTGCAAATGGAATACTTTTGAGTTTTGGACTGTTGACTATGGACTATAGATCAAACAATTTGGAAAACAAAACCAGCATATTAACCATTAATGAAAATAAGTCCTAGTATAAAACAGACAGAATCTGGATCAGGTTCTGCATCCGTGTAACTGAATCCTGAATCCTCGAAAGTGGAAATGGTCGCAGCTCAGTGACACAGACAAGACAGCAGTTGCATTTGATCCAAACTCCACCAGATTACTAATGAGGTATTGACCTATAAATGGCCCTTTAGAAATGACAACTACCAATATTGACCTTTAAAAGACAAGTAAATATAAAGAGTGTCTCCCAAGGCTCAGCACTGTCCATGTGCCAGAGGTCAATGCCAAGACTCCATCAGAGTTTAAGTAAAACATTCCCCTGGAATAAAATGCTACATTTAAATTATTTGGACAAATGATCCTTTGGAACAGGCATGGAATATCTGAATGTTTAAGCAACACACACGGCATGTTTGATGCAAGTGCAGCAGACAGAGGAGCAAGAGGCGACCTAGCTGTGCAGACCGCGGCTCTGAAATACGCCTGAGTGTTAATTGGAAACACAGCACAACTGCTTCCTCACTGAGGCGTGTCATTGGAAAGGAAATAAGCAGGAGCAGCAAAATATACAAAGACACTCATGAGGATAAAGGAACACAGCTCAATATAATCAGAGCGGGCAGATGAGACGACACTAAATACAAATCGGACTGAGCAACACGGTAAACTTAACACAGACAAATAGCCCTTTGTCTAAAAATGCCCTCATAGCAAAAATGAAATGCATAATTTGTAATATTTAGCAAACTTTTTTTTTCACTCTGGACACACAAGAAATAAGAAAAACTTTCATATAAGTGCAAAGGTATGTGATGAAACTTTTTTTCATTTCTCCTGTTTGGTATGGGACATTTTAGTTTACTTGTGGTGTGAGATGAAATCCATGTAATTCCAAATGTAATTATTTTCATGTTTCAGGTTAATGCCCTTCAGGTTTAGGAGAATCGCTCGAGGCCCTTCTCAGGGCCCATTGAAAAACCTGGATTATACACTGAAAAGCTGATTATCTGGAGATGTGTATTTTTTTTTCTGTCAACATATATTTTTAGAAAAGCACTGAGAGGATCTGACTGCATCTGTTTCAGAGGTATCATACAGGTGTACTATTGCACTGTCAGATGATACAGTTCTAGTGCCCCTGTGACTGTCCAACACCCTACCCCCAATCCCTGACCTCTATTTCCCTGTTGGTCAGTCCGCAGCAAATCCGAAAAGCCTCCCAGCATCTCCATGGCGACGGGCCTCAGTCGAGCAGATGGCCTCAGTGTGCCGCGCGGCAATTAAAGAGGGAGCGACGGGCAGGGTAAAGAAAGTGGGTCACGATCAGGGGGAGCAGGGCCGGCAACGTGAAGCTGCCCCTACCTCAGGCCTGCGCACAGACGTATGCATTTGCGCACTCAGCGACACACAAACACACACATGTTCATGCCTCAGTGCACTTCTTCCTGGGTCTTCCCAGCAAAAACAAACACCGACCCCACGCCAGTCACAAAGCGTCAGTGGTGTGAGAATGAAAAGGGGGTTTAGGAAGGCCGGGGAAGTGCAACTCATGACAAAAATGCCCCTGAATCTCACACATCGAATCGGTGAGAGGTCAGAGAAACTTCCACCAGAACTACATGGCAAATCCCACCACGCAATCAATAGGATTAACCTTTTAAAATCCCATGTAACAACATACAGAATCAGCCCTGTGTTATTTGGATTACTTCCACTGGAATGCCACTTACTCTGGCAGGACGTACTTCTTTATTTCGAGCTCAACCAAAATTTCACAAACAGCAGAGATGAAACACACCCATGACTATGTGGGGCAAATCCAATCAGTTTTATCCCCTGACTTTCATCGCATATTGAGCAGTCTATTGAAACATGGGACTAACATTTCGTCTTGACTTGGACTCACTTGTTATAAAAGATCTGATTGAGCTTCTGAATCACTCATTACTCAAATTAAGAAAGGCTTTAATTAAACTAATTTAGCAGACAATGTGATCGTTAGCACATTATGGAGCTTTTAATTTAATCTACTGTTTTATGTGTCATAATATTCTTACAATTATGCACCAGGCAACCCGTTTGTTTGAAGATAGCTTTAATGGAGAATGTAAGTTGGTTTTGGGGGGTCTACTGGCTTCCCGCAAAGAAATAGAAAAAAGGCCTAATGAGCTGGAAAAAATTGAATGAACTCTTATTTGCACAAGTCTTTTCTTTCAGCGAGCAGCCCCAATGTGCCTACACAGAACTTGAGCCAAGAACACCATTTCAAGGCAAACTAGAATCACCCTTGGAACATGTCCTCATTCGCAAACAGCATGACCTTCTGCAAACCCCCATCCCCCGCAGGGTCTACATGTAAATCTCCATTTCCCCTTTTCCTCTTTACATTTAGGCTGCTATTTTCCCTTGCATTTTTTTTCACAATTTAGGAAGAAAGCTACAATCCTTAAACCCATTCTGAAGAGCAATTTAAAACCTGGCATCCTGAAGGGTATGAGTCTGCAGGCCGTAAGAGGGAAGGTATTTTAAGGGTTTTGCTGCGGTATTAAACAGCCTCTATATCAAGTTTCTCCTTCCAACATTTGTTCCTCTTTAGCTTCTATTTTCAGTTTCATAATGCTGACAAAGAAGGTACACGATGCTGGGAACAATCACAAGTCCCTGCATTCATCTCAAATAAATATTTTGGACGCACCACATGGTTAAATGGGAGAAGAAATTCAAGTCAGATACATCAATAAAGGCAGGAAAATGCACTCTTCATTCTTCACTCTCACTCTTCATCTGTGAGACTGTGAGCAATGTAGGTGCAGGGTCAGTGAGTGGGTGTTCTTGTGGCCACTTATATCTGCATAACTTATCATCATATAAATGTTATAACTCATATATTCGACACGTGGGCGGGAGAGGGGGGGCCCCTTAACCCCCCAACCTTCTGTTTCTCTGGCCTGATGTGACATTTGGCATCTTCATGGCTCAACTGACAATTGCTGTGAACTACAAAATGGACCCGCATGATTCCTTTACTGTTATCAAAGCCTTCTCCAGATTCCTGACTGGTTCCTGGTTAATTCCACTTGCAGACCCAGAGCCAAGCAAGACGTGTGCTGCCAGAGTGGAAGCTCCCATGTGGAAACCCCTGGCAAAGTTATTCAGCTGGAAGAGGCAAGAAGAAGTGAGGAGAAGAGAGGTGGCGGGGGTGTGTGTGGGGGGGGGGGGGGGGGGGGGGGGGCCAAAACAGAATTTTCCCCCCCCCCCCCCTCAAACCAAAACTCCCCCCCTTAAAGAAAAACACCCAAAAAAAACCGAAAAAC
>JBBMJY010000026.1:8486356-8510467 GCA_037833715.1 Toxotes lorentzi | reverse complement strand
CCCCCCCCCCCCCCCCCCCCCCCCCCCCCCCCCCCCCCCCCCCCCCCCCCCCCCCCCCCCCCCCCCCCCCCCTACAACAGGCATTTTATATGCAACTATTCTGAATTAGAAATGATTACCTTTAGGGGAAACAGTACAAAGTAGCCCAGATAAAATGTCAATGCTGACTAGCAGTCAGATCGAGGTCAACTATGACCTAGATCACTTCAGTAACCTTAACCACCTTAAACTTTTCTTCTAAACTGAACCATAGCTCAGCCTTACTTTTGGTGTTACTTTAGGTACGATGTCTGTTCTTAATCTAAATCCTGTATTTTAGTTGAAATGTGCCATAACTGGAATATCATACTGAAAAACATCAGTGAACACTATGCAAATCCGGAAATGTGTATTCTTCTTCTGTAAAATATCCTGCCTATTTTTTATTGCAACTTGAAACAAATTTGAAAGAAATGGAACAAATGTCTGTTGATATATCACTAATTAACCTTATTATATAGTTTCAAACACAAAAATCAACCTCAATCATACATTGGTTAGGTTCTAGAAGATACAAAGGATGGTGCAGAACAGGCAGATACAGGAGCAGGGCCTCATGAGGCAGTTAGTCCCTCACATAATGCATTAGTGATACTGAAGCAGCCCTGTGTGCACTTTCTGTGATGGAGACCTCACGTGTGGAAGGTACTGTATGTGCACATTTTCTATTCATGAGTATGAGTGCCTTTGGTTCTTATAGGCTGCCCCTAATAAGTCACATATGAAAAGAACAGAATATACATGTTCCCTTTGTTTTCTTCCTTTCACTGGCATATGATGTATTGTATTTGTTATTTAGTGTACTGCATTTAGAGGAGTAAACACATGTATAGTTATAAGCACAGCACAGCCATACCCTACAGCTTTACTGTTATGCATACAAGTCAATAGTTTAAATAGGTGCAGTGCTAACACAGACTCAGTCTGTTACAGCTCGAGATAAAGGGATAAACAGATCCCTTTCCCCACTCTGACGTGGTGCTGATGGTTATTACTCACTCACCCACCCACCTCTTTTTCACACACACATCTAAATACAAAATCTATTGATAACCACATGCACTGCAAGGCCATTTAAAAAGTGAGGACATACAAGAAGGAGGCGGAGGCCATTTGGCGCACCTGACTTTCTGAATACAATGCAACAACGTACTGAAATTCAGCCAGGCCTGAAACTGTGGAATCAATAGCAGACTACATTAGTTGCTTTGGCATAGACCCTGCTAACAAAATGGACGGATCAATGCCAAACTGCAGGCCATCTCTGTGTTTATCTTCATCTCTTACATGCAAGGTTGAACCATGTGCACTAAAAAACAGGCAAAAGGAAGAATTTCTACCACTCATGTGGGTTGACCTCAATCTCACTATAATGACAAGCCCTGGGAAACCGTCATGTCAGCTGCAACACAGGTAGAGTGGAGAAATAATAGCTTAAATATTCTGAAAAATGTTCACATACAAGCAATTGAAATTCTTTTCAATTGAGCAATTATCTTTAAATTCGATCATAGCGGGGAATGGCACAAACATAAATGAAAGACGCAGGCAGAGAAATATGAGCTGACCTGTTATCAGTCATATTTTGCTTGTCTGTCTGCACAGGACGAGGGCACTAAGGAGCTTTGCACCAAGCTGCAGCACACTGGGAGCTTAGCTATATGTCAGGGAGAATAAATAAACCTGTGTTTGTGTTTTCTAAGCAGCCCCCCTCCCCTCCCCTCCCTTATGCCACCACCACTACCGCTGCTGGTGTCCCCCCGCCTTCACCCACTCCCATTTACAACCACGCTGTTGCTTTGAAGCACAGTCAGCTCCCGAAGAGATATCAGTGCGGAATATTAAATGAGTGAACACCATCACTCATTAAAAAGGGAAACATTTCATGAAACAAACCCCCTTTTGTATCAAGTGCTAACCAAGCCGACTCTCAGCACGCGCCATCCTCAAAGGCAGAACGAGGAGACAGGAGACAGAGGAAAGGGGAGAGAAGAGATAGAGGGGGAGGTGGTACGCCCAAGTTTGTAGACAGTAAAAGCGAGTAAAGTTCTAGCAGGAGATGTGAGATGCTGTGTCACAATGACAGAAATTTCGATACTACTTTGATTCTGAGCATTTCCGTAATGAAAGACTGAAGCCGCTGCTAAGTTTTAGAAATGTTCGATATTTTCATTCGAATGTGTTCTGCAAGCTTATATTCCATTTCAGCGCGAACCCTGGAGGGTATTTATCAGTGGACGGTATGTGGGTGAGCTGGAAGGCTTGTAATGGGATTGACAAATATGGTTTTTGAAGGCGGTGCGGATGTTTTCAGTCAGAAGTTGGAGACACTTTGTGCAAACATTCAGTGTATTATAACCTGACCTGTGTGAGGTCACAGAAGACTGTCAGAACTTTCATCAGAATTCCCTCTTTGCAGGAAGTAAAAGCCACATATTTAGCACAGTGTCGAATATAGAAACAATCTCAAATAAAACCAAGAATTAAATGGCAGAATGAAAGAAAGAAACTCCAGAAAACATTATTGGTGTTGAAAAATGTATTTTTTAGGGCTAACAAGTAGCATGATGTCAAAAAGAGCCTCTGGATTAACGTTCAAATTTTAGAAGATGACCCCCCAAAAAGTCTTGTGCCAAATGTGCCAAAGGAAACTGGCATATCACAAATCTACAAGTTTGACAAATCACCTGAAATCTGTAACATGATAACAGGCTTGTTTCACTGTATATTTCACTGATGCTGCCTGGTGGTTTTTCTGCAGCACTGGTATCAGGTAAAGATTCTGCTACCACGGCAGACTTTATGTTTCCACCTTACAGGATCCATTTTCCCCTTTATCCACAGATTCTGCAGGTTGTTCGCTGACTGGTTATCAGGACTTCTCTGCTCCTTAATGGAAGCACATCAGCCCAGCTGCCCATTGTAAATTGACTTGTTCAGGCAGTCACTCAGGGCGGTGGGAGCTGCACTGATCAGATCTGCTTTATTTTAAAGGCATACAGCCTTAGTGGGAAGACCAGGAATTATCCACTCTCTCAATCCCAGATCAGCTTGTGACTAAATGCCCCAGTTATAAGCCCAGACACAATGAGCAAAGAATGGATGGTACTCTAATATGGTTTCTTTTTTAAACTGGTGAAGCAGAATTTACAAGACGCCTGCATAAGAAACATTAAAATGATGCATTAAAAAGCTGTGTTCCCTTCACACAGCAGCTTGGAAAAACAGAGAAACTGATGCAGTTCCTACAAAGAAATAAATATGATTTCTTTTAACTGAAATGACTGATTACAGGTAGTAACTATAGTAACCAAGCAATAAGGGAGAAATAGTGCACAGAAACTCTGTAAGCCTTTGGCAAGCCAAGACGGTGTCACATAAAAACAGTGCAGACAGTCAGAATCCCTCCAATATGTGAGATTATTTACTTTTTCTTCAGAGAAGACTTACCTCAACTCAGGAACCATAATAAACCAACCCCTCAGAAGCTATCTGACAAATGCCAAGGAAAATATGGAACAAGTGTAGTCAGTCAGTGCCATTCTCATTCTCAAGAGCTAAGCAGGAATTTAACTATTTAATCCTTTGACAAGGATTGGCTAAAGAGAGAGAAAAAGACTTGACAGATTAATGCCAAATCAGAAAAACACAGGGTGAGATTTGATCCCCTTTATTGATTTCTTTTTTCTTTACTTTGCTGAAACAGAGAAGAATTTCAAGGATTTAAAACATAACATTGCAGCTGCAGCTTGCTGATAAGCGTGTTTTCCATCCTGACCCAACATGGTGACTATCTGGTGTCAAGGAGGCAAAGGAGCAGGAGGGGACACCTGGCAGACACCAAAACAATGACGATGAAAAAAAAAAGAAAACCTTGCATATAATACTGAACTGCATGTTCTGACAAAACAAGCTATCTGGTAACCTTAGACTGTCTGTGTCTGTGACAAACATTACTTTCAAACATTACTTTACAAATGTTTGAAAAAACTTCCCCTATACTATTCCCCTAAACTATCCCCTAAAAAAGCTTCATTCAGCGACAGGGGATCATATCCAAACAATTTCATCATTACAGAGACATGCAGGAGAGCTGTAAGCACCTCACTGCTTGTCTTGAAACATTCATATATTCCTTATCATGACTAAAATCCTGCATATAAAACTACAAACAATCGGAGAAGTGAATGTAATTCAACATTCATTCAGTTTTTAAAATTATTTGTGCAGTCTTCCACACGCAGGGAACACTCCATTTTGTCATAACCTTTCCATTATTTAGGTTCAGTGCTTATCGTCATGTTTTATTCATCTATTTTGTGATATGCAGCCTTTGTGTAGAGACCACAGGGTCTGGAACTTACAAAGAAAACTGAGAACATACCCTTTGGATCAACTGCTGTGGCGTATGGAACAAAATATAGTTAATTTAAATATTTTGCCAATGAAAAGAAAAATCACCCCTGATATTAATGAAAGGCCACTCCACTTCCAGAAACACAGCAGCCGAAAAAACAGAAACTACATTTTACTGAGACATTTCACGCAGTGTTTGGAGAAGGATTTGCTAAAGAGCTGACAGCAGAACCACAATGAACTAAATGCTCAAAGAGATGAAGTTTGAGTGGCCAAGTGCCTCCATTAGTTCCTATGGCAAAAACGAAGCTTAATCTCCTGTCAGCTCCCCTCAAGCTAGTCTCCCAGGACTCCGAGCTCTCTCTCCCATCCATCACCTCAGCAGGGACCAAAGGGAGACTCCCCAAAAGAATGAGGATCAGAGCAATTTGCATTCACACTCTAACCATCAAGGCCCAACAATCCCATAGTGACTCTCTCCATCTCACTATATCACAACTGTCATCCAAATGAAATACAAAATGCCACAGACTAGCAATTATATTCTTCTTCAAAAGAGATCAAAAATGAGAAAAGTCTAAATGCTAATTACAATGTTCCAGAGGGGCAGCAGTTTTCCTTCCATGGCCCATCTGAGGAAACGTTCTCCTGCCTGTTTCACTGCTCAACATCAAATATCTATTTTAACACTATTACGAACATGTCTGCAACTGTCCTCAGACCCCCCAACTGTTCAGTCAATCAATCAATCCAACTGAAGTATGTGACATTTCATACAAAAAGGCAGACTTCAATGTGCTTCAGTGAGTCTAAAAAAACAAATCCACACTGCAGCAGCGCAGCATGTGACCATTTGTCATGAGTCAAAATGAATTGTTGTACGTCGGGCTTCAGTCACAAGCTTGTGCATAGAAATCAGGCAGTTAGCTGTTCAATTAACCCTAAAGAGTCAAAACAATAAAACTGTCTATCAGAACGAAACAGGCCACCCCCCCCCCCCACCCCAAGGTTTACATCTCTCAGGAGACGTCACGTGAGAATAAAACAGCAAATAAACTGAGTTAAATGACAGTGACACAAAATAATGCTGCAGTGTTGTGATATCATTACAGAAACATGCTACTGAACATTGAAGAGAAACTCATATGAGAGACTGCATGAAATGACTGACAGTACTGAGCAACAGGGGTCTCCTGCAGAATGATTTTAGCTTGCATGGTTCCAAGTTATTACAAAGAATGTAATTCACAGCTACACTATTTCCAAGCCTGAATAATAGTACATTCAAAGTTCATGCTCGACCACCATTCAGCATTCATTTCCCAAATGTTTAATCCAACTAAGATGAAGAATTAGAGCTGGGAAATCTCCTTATCCCACCGCTGAGAGTGATATCTATATGGGCTCGTACAGCACCAGGACCCGAGGATGGAGCCAAGCCATAAACAACCACCTGGTTGCTAACTCAATTCACAGTCAATTAAATATCAGTCTGGAACAAAGAGAGACCGGGAGCTAATATAAGAAAGCAGGAACAAGGCTGCTGTTATTATTCACAGATCTATTATTCTCAACGTTCCTTTTATTTGATAATCTATTTGGCGAGCAGCTTGGAATATTTTCTGTTTATGAATCTGGCGCTCTAGTGTTTTCTACAAATGGTTATTACCATGACAGGCACAAATGGTTTTCCCTGATGGATAACTTCAGCGGGGTTTGCTGCAACTTGCATTTGTTAGGGCCATTCCCACTTGTTTGTGCTTGGGTAATGAGGGTAGAGTCTGGAACATGTTGTATATCAATTAGACCATCAAAGACAGAGGGCATTTATGGCTTCACCCTCTAACCTCAGAGTGAAAGACCAAATTCTTGTTTTTGCATGTCAAAAGAAATGGGTCCAAACAACTGCTGAAATAAAGATTTTCCAAGCTTTTCCCTTCATGAAGATGTCTGAAATAATGAATTATGCAGCCTTTTGGTTTTAAATAAACTGCAACGATAAATAAGGGGGTTAGGTTAGTGTATTTAAAGCAAAGTGTACTTGAACAAAGTCTTATTAGGATTAGAAAACACCTCCTGCTTTACTCAAATAAGACATTTCCAGGGCGCTTTAAGTACAATTTTTGAGACATTTTCCACTCCCCTGATTGAACAGCTTCAAAAGATTTCCTCCACGAATCCCAAGGGAACCAGTTAATCCTGATCTTCTCCACAAGCAAAGGGATCATCTCAATGTAAATCAGACAGAGCTTTTGATCAAAGTATTCAATCAGTCTTAAACACATGACACCATAAGGAGCCTCGCTCAGAACAAGGTCAGTATCTTAGTTGTTCTTGATCTCAAAGGAGGTGGAAAAAAAAACAGCAGAGACGCAACAAAATATTTGACTTTTTAGACTTATGAAACTAGAAAAGAATCGCCACAGCACTAAAACATGCACATTCTGCAGTCTGTCAGAAAAAAAAAACAAGAACATCAGTGCCATTCAAAACATAATCTGACATATCTTGACCACACTTGACCTTTTTCCATTCCTTACGTGAAATAGGGGCGCCAGATAGAATTTACCACTCCAAGACATAAACAAACTTTCAGCTAAGCCTCAAAACCCCTCTGCATAATGGATCACATACGCACACACACACACACACACACACACAAACAAGTATATACGTGGTGTTTTGTTATTGGCTTGTTTTGTTTTCCAATTAGAAGGCTGTCAATATAACCAGAATAATGATGCTTCCAATAATAATCAAATGCACTTATTAAGCCTGTGTTTAAATAATTAGGTCCTCTTTGGGAAGCTTTAATGTCAGAGTGATCAATGTCAAATTATCACTCCAGCTATCAACCCACCAGTGCTTCCCTCAGTATCTCATCCTCCACTCAAAACACATACACACTGCTAAAATCTATTATGTATTCAGGACAATTTCTCAGAGATTGAGTTGAGACAGTTCTTTAGAAGACAAATGTCACCACATCATGAGCTGCTCTTCCTCAGAAAAATATCATGTTTGAGCATGAAAGCAGCAAAGGCCTGTGGATCTCACTCATAGTGTAACACAAACGATTTTCTAATAAGTACTGAAATTCCAATTATTTCCTACATATAACTAACAGACAGGAGAGCTGAGGATAACAGGCCACATGTTTCAATTATCATTCAAGAGCACGGTGTGGCCCCTAGTTGCCATTACAATGAGACATTGGAAAACTTGGGAGACTGCTGGCCTACACGGTTCGCACATATCGCCATCTGCCTGCTGCCCGGGTAAATTCATTATTTTGCAGCCAAATAAGTATTCTGCAGCCGTTATATCGGGGCTGGATCCTGAGACTGTACTGAGACTTTCCAGTTTTCTCGCATTCAATAGCACATCATGTTACAAAACACAAACCAGGCAATCACATCGATCCACCCATTCATGCATTAATCAAGTATATGTCATTGCAAAACATCATGCAACACACACACACACACACACACACACACAAACACACACTGGAAAAGGGGGGTGCTGATAAAATAAGGCATATACGTCTCAGATGTTTCCCCGCTGAAGTCTGTTTCTGCGGCTTACCTTGGATGTGCAGTGCCAACAGGAGTATCCATATCCCCACACAAATCGCCATGGCACCTTAACTATCCGGATCTTCTCTGGTAACCCGAGAGTGGATGGATAGGGCTCACTCGAGACGACGAAGACCAAGCATGCAACTTCTGCAAATCCCACCTCGGTCCCAACTAGTCTACCTCCGTCAATGAGCAGTAGCAGACTTTCGCAAAACTAGAGGATCGGTGGAGCGCCTCACCGTACCAAAGCATCAATTGCACGTCTGCAGCGATTCCCTGGCTGGCGGAGAGTTAGTAGAACCTGGCCGGGTCCCCGAACTGTGATCCGAGAGGCTGCAGATTTGCCGTTTAGGTGATGGAGTCTTTTAGGAAACAACAGGCGAGGAGAGAAGGGAGAGTTGGGTTCTAATCAAAGGAGCTGTTCTAGTTTAAACATCTAGCCTTTGTTGCTCACCATCCACCGCAGCGGCTGCAGAACTCTCTCTCCCCCTTCCAGTAGCCTGTTGTGGATCAGAGGTACAGTGGGCGGGAGGTCCTCGATCGATGCTGCGCTGGGAAGTTTCCAACACTTGAACAGTTCCTCCGGGGAAGTGTCGCCTTTTCCTTCCGTCTGCAAAACGGACACAGCACCTAACAGATAATCTGCTGGCACCGTCCCTGTTTTAGTTCCTTAAGTTCCCGGTTTTCCCTGTCTGCAGCCACGGCCAGCCGGACAGATCAGAACACCGGGTCGGTGAAGTTGTTGTAACTCTGGAAATGGTGGGATGCGCCCCCTTTTTTCTCCTGCTTTTTAAGATGAAATACAATGTAGCTTTATCCCGCGATGCGCACCGCCCCGCTGATCTGCCACCACAGTGTGTTGCTGACTATCGCTGACGCTTTGGGAGAGATCGGGATCGGGTGACGTTGTGCAGGGGAGGAGCCTGGATTGTCCTGCAAAAAGCAAAAGCGTCGCCTGGAAGAACTACCGTACAACAGCCCGGTGGTTCACCAGGAAGTGAGTCTCAAACTTTTGTAGCACGGTAAGGGTCTTTAAAATGGCACATTTGGAACAGAATGTGATATAATTGTTCGCAAAGGAAAAACAATTTCAGGATGATAAAGATCCGTCGACGACACGGGCAGGGGTGTGGACAAGGGACAGAAACACAGCATGTACAGACATGCTTAAGTGAATTAATGCAATGGGAAACACTACTCATGGGTTATGTTGAAATGTCCTAAAAGGGACACAGCGAAACCATGTAAGAGCTACATTTATCTATTACATCATTAACTTCCAATTAGTGAAATAAGTGAGAACGTGTAATACTTTCCATATGCAGTGCACCACCAGGGATCCCCTCGATGACCTCTGCAGCACCCCAGACCTCATGTGAACCACACGTCTAACAAATAAATCAGGGTGGAGCGTTGAAAGCTAAAATATGATCCAAATAGTCATGCTTACATATTCTCATAGTGAGGCAACGTTTGCAGTTTAAAAACATGGGTAGTGACACTAAAGGAAGAGTTCTTATAATTATTTAAGGCAAAAAATTGACTCAGAAATATAGAAATGAAACTGTTTCCTTAGATTTAGAATTGAATATGAGTGTGTGTGCATTAGAGTCGGGATCTGTTTTACTTCTGAAGCCAGCTGTGACTAGTTGTACACAGTCCACCACCCCTCCCCCCACCCCTCTTTCTTTTTTCCTTCATCCTCACTCTTCAGCCATCTCATCCTTTTCTCCAGAAGCAACCAAACAGGATCAGGCACACTGCCTGTAAATGAATGGGAGGATGAATGTGATAACACTTCCCTCTTGTGGACAGTAGTTCCTCAGATAATTACAGCAGACCTGTCCCAACATGCTTAGGAGTCCAATTTTGTTATTTGGAGTTTGTAGGTTTGCACAGGGTCAAAGTCTTGTCTTTGATCATAATTTACTATCAGCATCACAGAATTATCTGCTGAACCGCAAGAGAAATTACCTGACATTAAAAAAGAGCACTGGGCCAGTTGGTTATTAGGGTCAGTGTAGTGTTTTGGGCAGAGCAACATAAATCATGCTGCATAAAATGGAAAACTACACACAACATATACACTGCAAGGATGAATAGTTGGGCTAATAAACATACCCACAGTCCTGTTAAACACAAAAAAAACCATACTAGTGCATTCGTCCTGGAAGCACACAGATAAACTCAAGACTTGGCATTTTGTTTTGTCAAGTACAAAGCTGCAAAGAAAAGCTGAAGTGCTACTGCTTGAAATTCTGCATGCTTATCCCAAGTAATGGTTTTAGCAAAATGAAATCATGTCAGCTGAATGTGCTATGTAGTTTGCAACTGAAATGTATTACTGTCTATTGACAAAGAACACAAAGAAAGTCAAAATTCATATCACACAAGATAGCAGGAGTATTTCCAGGGTTATGAAAAAAATATTCAGTATGGATTAACTATGTCAATTTCATACAACATTTTACCATTCGGAGGATAAACACTTTACTGCATAAACCTTGAAAGGTCAGAGCAGCAGCCGCCTGGAGGAATTGAGAGATGAGTAATAGTCTAAATCTGATAAACCTGGAAAATTTGAATTGGAGGAAGGGAACATAAAATCTTCCCCTCCTAGTAAAACTACCTTAAATGTGCTCTTGAGCAAGGCACTTAATAGCTGTGCCAGTGACAAGTCTTCAACAGTTAGCAATGGCTGCACTTGCCAGCTTAAGAGTGTGAAGATGTTTGAGTTCAAATCTTGGCATACTGACAAAAAGTGTCCATGCTCAGCCAAATTTCCCAATTGCAGATAATTGCTAAAAACTCTGGATTTGCCTCTTGCCTTCAGTGCATTAACACTGATGCCCCCCTTCATCGAGCAGCCAAAGTTGTGATTGATTTACAGGCGAGATGATGAAATTTGATATACTCATTCTGAACTACAGCTTGTGCCAGAGCTCAAGGCAAGGCCTGAGTCAGTGTGAAGATTTAGGAACTGTCTTGCATAATAAATATTTGGAGATGCATAGGAAGAAACTGCGATTGGTAGATTATTGGGTGGGCCCAATAAAATTAACAGATGAAGGGTTTTCTGATTAATTTATCAGTGTCAAATAAACGGTGAAGATACATTTCACTGCAGAGAGAAAGCAATTAATATTTTGCACATGACAGTATTACTGCAGGATTTATTTAAAATTTAGAAGCACTGATAAGTTGTTGCCTGATTATTTCAGTTTAAACCACCTGCCATAATATTACATTTAGACAACCCAACAGCAGAAATAGACTACATGTTGAAAAAATTTCAAATACTTCCTGTATGTAAAAAAAAATGTTGTTTTCATTTCATAACATTTACTTTTATGAAGTGATTGTTTTGTGCTATTGTAAGATCTAATCTTCTGACTTATTTCATTGTTTAGTCTTTTTCTCGTGTTTCAGAAGTGATTTCTACCCTGATACAATTCCTGGTTTAAAGCTTCTTATTCAGAATTTCATGGCAAACAAATTATTTGAAGATCTAAGTTATTACAACCTCAGTAAGCTCATTTTTAACTCTAAAGCCATGGAGAAACAACCCAATTCACTTACATTATGTCATACATCAGTAACTCTGACATAGGGTGTGAGTCTAATCTGTCGGTCCCAAATTCTGTCATCACCTCAGCCAGTGATACTAGCGCTGATTTATACAGCACGACATCTGTCGTATTGGTGACCCAATGTAAGCTGTCACAAACTTGCAATTGTGAGCACAAAAATTATGGCGGAACTTTGGCAAAGTGCTGATGAGTGAAACAGAATCCAGGTTTTCAGCGGTCCAGAATAGCATGAAATGTGCATTGGGCCCGACCCAAGTCTGCCTCCCTGGAGAGCAGACAATTCTTTTGATCCAAAACTGTTAGTTTCACTGGCCTGAAAACACTTGATAGAGAAATCTGTGTCCTATAGAAACAGTCTCCAGTTGTCTGCAGTCGTTCTGAACAAAGACAGAACTACAGTGTTAAATTAAATTTAACACTGATCTCTTCACATATGAAAATCTTGCCTTACACTGTATGTTACCAAAACATGTTCCTCAGGCAGGAAGCAGATGCCATCATGAGTACAGCAAGCAAATTAACATCTGGAAACAACAAACAACTAGGCAGATGTTAACTTCTTCCTCTCAGCATTTAATACAGTGCAATTACATAGAACCAAACAAATTACTGGCCATTTAGCTTGATACAGTGCATGGTAATTATGTTGGTAATGTCTTCAATTCTGCATTGTTCTTAGAGGTGGATGCAGAGGCCTAAACCTGAACTATTTCCTAATAAAAAATTTACTGGTGACAACATGCTGTTAAATATCCCAACAGCTGATAGATATGGACACAGATGGCTGTAGGTAATTCATAGATGCAAGTACGGTAATCTCAAGGCAGTAGACATTATTCATACTGGACATAGTACGATCTTTAGTGATGTGCAAATGTTCCCAAACACACACATGGAAGACAACACAGCAGAGAACAGAAAAGCCAGCACTGCACTGTATGAGACAATTAATCTCATTCAGAGTGAATGGAGAGGTCTTATCAACCTTTTATGTATATTATCTTTATGTATTGTGTATTATCTTTTTCCTCAAATATCAATCAAAGGCACATGAACTGGCTCTCTGGTAATACCAGCATGTCCTCCAAAGTCTTAAAGAGTTTAACTCTCTCTCCCCTGAGAAACGATCAGAAAATAGAACCATTGACAAGCTTTCATCCTGCTTGTAGCTTCAGTAGCCCAGTGTTGGACAAATTGAAAGAAAAATTCTTCTGTGGCCAAAGATAAAAAATTTGAATAAAATGGTTTATGAATGGACATTGGTGAGGTATATACATATATTTTGTCACCTTAAATCTGCACTTCAATAGGACAAATATGTAAATGCAAACATCTGGACTCAATCATGTGAAATGTACAATATATTCTATATGTTATGTTTAATGTCGCTTGTATATTTAATGACATCCCTTTACCGCATCACAGAGTAAATATTTTCGTAATAAAGTGAAATGAACTGAAGTAAATTCAACCTTTAACAGACCTGTGTGTTTTCTAGCAGCTCCATTTTGGTTCCTGATCTGAGACAGAAAATGAAATTAAAGAATGAAGCTGATACTATTTAACACCATAAGACATCTGTGGTTTTGTACATTAATTCTTGCTATTTTAGAATTATTCAAGCATACTATACTGTCTTCCACATGTAAAAACCACATTAAAGGAGTGTAAAATGTACTAAATGTACAGTATTAGTCTGTCATTTTTAAATAGCTCTGTGATCTGTTATAAATGCAAGTGCAAGCTTTAGCTTAAAACTCATCATGTCTCTGTATTTAGATTTTTAACAAAAGTACTTGTTGCATGTTATGGTCATTAGTATTTTTATTTTTTTTTTTTAATTTAAATAAGTACTAAGTAGATTTAAATTAATGATGCTGTTAGAGCTGAGGCAGAAATATGTGCACTGATATTTTTATAGGGCAAGACAGGGTTGCAAGGATCAAAATGGATGCTTAATAATGACCAAAAAAACATGATATTACCAGGTCATTTTTCATTAGAACTGAAACAGATTTTGTGATATAAAAGAAAATATCTCCTAATCATAACAAAAGACCTTGTTACTGCAAGAAAACCTGGTGATTTTTCTTTGTCAAGCCAAATGCAATATATGCTTGTGTAGTTCAGGGCTGTTTCTGTTTCATTTTAAAACCAAGCTGAAACACAAAAATGATGGCTAACCAAAGAAATACAGATGACGTACTATAGCCTACAGCATTTCAAATTGTGTGTACTGAGCAGGTATTCAGTCTTTTATTTATGGATCCTCATGTGTTTCAGTCACAAGACGAGGAAAGATGATGTACTTGTGCTCGTGGGCGAATGTGTGTAGCCTGTGTGTGTCCATGTGAGTATGCGAGAAAGACTCTGGATAATTCTTTCCTTCAGGGAACATTTAGGAAAACTTAAAGAGGAAATCAATCTGTAATAAAGTAGCTAAAGTCACATCCTCTTACTCACCTACTACAGTAGACAAGTAAACTAGGTAGCTGGCAAATGAGTGAATAACAACTCACAATATTCTGCACTGGCATAATTATATCTACATGGATACAACTGACCTCTGTCTGTTAACTAGCTGCCATTATTGAGTAAGCATTAGCCTTAGCTTCTGTGCTACAAACAAAGAAAGCTGGTGTGGCAGAAAGCTGAGCTGACAGAATAGAGGTCTTTCACTGGTTCAGCAACAATACATCCTGACATACTACCACATCGAAAAAATAAAGTGGAAATCAAGATGTGATTTGCTAATTTGTGAATTTACAATTTCCTCTGTAGTATCTAAAACCCAACTATTACTAACCTGAAAATGTGAATTTAACTGACAACTGATGTTCTTTGCCACCAGAATCTGACCTGTCCATTTCTCAAGTAAAACATTCACCCATAACATTCCCTATTGTTTATATTTTCTCATACTCAAAACTATACTAATCAGTTCACCCTTGATGTTTTCTGGTCTTTATTTGAAACAGAAGTGTTGTGATTTCATTATCTCTGCAAACTGTGAGCTACATCTCAGCACGGAGACACTTTTGCAGTGGCAGCAGGATAAAATCTCTGCTCTGTGGATAATGAGATGGATCACATGCATGGCAGCACTTGCTAAGTTACATGGTTTTATCTATCAACGGGCTCATTTTCAAGCCACTTCAACCTCCTATAGCCTAGACAGTCTGTCTCCCACTTTGACTGGCTGCCTTGTTAAAATGTGGATGTTTCTGCTCTTGTACAGAAGCAAGCAGACTTCCCCCCACATGAAAAATAAATCATCATTCTGAGGGTGCTATCAGCCTTCCCTAAATCACTCATGATAATCACAGTACCTTCCTGATGACAATAAGCCACATTTATTTCACTCATCAGTGCTAAAAATAGACAGGGTTTAACATGACTGTTCCCTCTAAAGCTGTGGAAGGAAGGTTACTGTCGTTGATGTCCATGTGTGCCAGCCGGGCTTGATTTGCTTTAAATCCAATCAGTTCAAATTGTAAATAGAGACCACCTCATTTGCTAATGCTTGAGCATTCATTCTGATATCTCCTGGTTTGGTATGACAACCTTTTTATGCGAAAGCTTTTCAAGTCTTTGAATTTTGAGGGCTATCCACTTTTGCTGAATTGATTCCTGAATGGAGAACAAATTGAATTTCGTGCCAGCATTCAAAGCCACGGTTTAGCACATGCGCTTCACAAATTTGCAGAACATTTTCCAGGCCTGTCCTGCCTAATGTAATTGATATCCTTCTTGGTCCTATACAACAAGGATTTACCATCCTGGAAAATAACCCCAGTAGTGGTGGAAGACTCCCTGTAGAAAATAAAGACTCTTGATTACCTTTGCTTCAGGACACCACAGGAATATCTGAGGACAGTTTAATGGACACCACAGGAATATTTAAAGACTATTTCAAATCAGTTAAACACACAAACCACACCTCTAGACTCAGGATCTAGAGCGCAAAAAATCAATTCAGATGTCTACAAGGTCGAAAAGTAATGTGGAAAAAACTTCCACATTGTTGTCAACATGGAGACTACATCAGCAATTTTACAATGTAATAATAGGGGAAAAATATCCTTCTGTCAGACTCTGAGGAGGACACCCGAAGGTGACACAGCTGCTCTGCCACTATGTTACCATCAGAGTCTCAATCTTCCAGTTGGGATGCCTGATGACTCAGCATTAAGTTAACCAAATTACTTTGTTTGTGTAATTACGTTGTCTATCATCTGGTGTGTTACCTACAGTATGATCATTAAGCCCAACCCCTTGTTGAGTGCATGTTTCCAGGACACTGAATCCTCAATGTGCTGTTTATAAACAACAAATATCAGTTATTTCAATAATAGTTTGTTTGCTGTTGTGTTTGGCAGATTGCCATCTCTGTGCTTTTGACTGCAAGTTATCACACACATACATGCAGATAGACTTGATAAACCAACAAACAAACAAAAATTGGATGATGACAGAAAAAGAAATGGATTTATAGGGAGTGTTTTCTTTGGACTATGTAAATGAATGCAAAGTAAATGTACAAAAACCTAGACTGGACATTTTGAAATGCTGACTGCATCGTGCTCAGGCTATTCCAGACTATTGCCTCAGGCGGGTGATTTCATTTCTTTATTTCAAAGGAATACATCATTAAAAGTGTTTGCAGAGAGACACATGCTTTCTGTTGGTGCCTATTAACTTCTATTTATATTTCATGATTTATTTACCAGAAGCTTATTAGCATAAATCTATCAGGAAGCAGTGACACAAAAGGCCACTCTTGGTTTTGCATTGATTATAGACAATACTTAAATAAGCTGGTAGTTTGAAATAGGAGCAAAGTATTAATATAAACTTTTAAACCAAAATGTCGTCAAAATGTCACATCTGTTCAAAGTGTGTTTTTAATCTCAACAGGTTAAGAAATACTGTTTCTGAATGCAACCTGACATTATATTAGTGTACCAGCTTGATCACAAATTCAACAAGCCACGCTTTCTACCACATTCAGCCATGATGGTGGGTGTGGTCAGAGGAGCAGGAAAAGTGTTATATCATCATATTTATCATCTGCACAGGTAAGTGCAAGTGTGTCATGGTAATACACATTTTGATGACAATAAAGATTAAGATCTCAAAATGTTATGAAGTTACTCTGTTTGGATAAAAATAAATTCATAGCTTACTGTGTCATCCCATGCTACTCTGGCATGTACTTTCATTACTCTGCTGAAAAACAAATCATCAAAGATGTTCCTCGATCAGTCAAGGGCATTTCCAGTTAGTTATTGTAGCTAATTACACAAAAAGCACGTGCCAAAATGTATGAAATTGATCAGCAGAATACCCAGTAAAAGCACAATTAATATTTCTGGACTGAAATACCACTGAATATAATAGTTAGGAATACAATAGTATAATCAGGTATTGCAGGAGAGTAGCTTTGTTGCTCCTCCAACTGATCAAGCTAAAAGCTGGCAGAGTTAGCCTTGATTATTTTCCGATGGCCCTTTTAGTCTTTTAATTCTTTCTCGGCACTTTTATGCTACATATGGCCTTTTGGTCCATCCACATTTCTCTGAGAGTACTTACTGTATATCACAGTTGTCACTCTTTATTTTTAAAGATTTATTTCCCTACATATTGCATTTATACATGTATACATCTTTGTCCATGCTGTCATGGACAAAGATAATATATATGATTAATATTATATACACTAGTTTAGCATCATATCTTGTATTTTATCTGTTTTGTGCATGCCTTTTAAAAATATATGGGATTCTGAACCACCATATAATCTACCATTTTGTTTGTTTTACCATATGTGCATACTCTGAGGCTGTTTTTAAAATCATTTTATTCTGTTTGTGTATGGTCGCATGTAAGTGTATATTACAGACAGTCTTTCTGAGGTAACATTACTGAGGTAACAATGATGTGTCCACAGGGAAAGGACATGCGACATGCACCTCCTATAGCCGCATGACATCAAAACAAAGTAAAACCTTCTTATAACAATAAGATAATCAGAGGAGAAAAGGGATGGTGTATTTCTTCAGTCTGTGTAGAATATAAGGGAAAGACATGATTTAATGTTTTATAGGAGACTCTCTGCTGAATCATACACATAATAAGGAAGACAGACAATGTCTGCACTCCATAAATACACTGTAATGCTTTTAACAGCATGGCAGCAGACAGAACGTAATTTCACTGCTTGTGTTCTTGCAAATTTCAATGTAATATTCTGCACTGCCATCAATATTAACAATTATAAAAGCCATCAGATGTGCATCCAAATTCAATCAATAGCTCTTATGTTAAGCTTTCAGGAAATGCACTGCAGGCAGGAGATATTTTATTTTGTCATTTGAGTGGGATTATTATCTGTAGTTGGCGGTCACAAACTCTCCACAGGGAAAAGTTTTTAGTCATAGCAAAAGCTTACTTTGTCAGTTTGACTTTTAAACTCAGTGTATATCTATAAAAATTATACTGGATGAAATATTTTAGCATATTCAGTATTTTCTTTCAAGATACTGTACATTACTCCAGCACACCTCACAAACATTGGAGCATGCTTATAATTCATCATTACATAGAACAAAATTTAAATCGCAAGCCTTTAATCACACTAGCATCATTAACCTCAAGTAATGTTAGACTATCTAGCTATTTGAGAAATGTGTAACTGAGGATTTCAAGCTAAAATGTTCCAAAAAGAAAAAAAGCCAATATTTGGTGTGGCAGAGGATCGTCAGAGATTGACAGATTATGCATCTCCATGTGTGACATACAATAAAATACAATAATAATGTACAAAAATATATATTACTGTGAGTAGCAAAGTCTGTGGACTTAAACTGCTGAGCAAAATGGAAAAAGAAGACCCAAGTGCTGGAAGGAAAGGATTATATCTTGAGATCTTTAATTTCAGTCTTGGGCTTCAAAGGCCTGCAGAGAGAAAATGAGAGACTTGGTGAGTGACCAGTGGGCTATCAGCAAATGGGTGGGCAGTGGCACGGGGCTCATCACAGGGACCATTCTGGAGGTGCACACAAGACAAAATTACTCTGTCTGTGAATAAATTCTAGCTGTGGGCAAAAGCCAGTTCCATTATATATTTTATTATGGCTGAAACATCAGAAAAATAAGTCATGGAACTTATAAGATTATCATTTCTCATGTGGTAAAAACTCAGAGAAACTGAAAGATATAACACATTTCGGGTTATCATTTTTTTTTTTTTTTTGTTTTATAAAAGATCAGGAAAAGCTGTTTGAGTTCTCCTGTGCATCTTGTTTATTTCCATATTATCACAGCGGGGGCATGGAATCAGCTCAAGATCAATCCTCTTTAATGCTTCTGTGAGAGAAACATCTGGTTTTCAATTAGACATGTAGCAAACCTGACAACAGGGGGTTACCTCAAAGTAGCAGTAGTGTCACTGGGCCTGCAATAATGATGTGGCTAATGTGCCCATTGAACAACACATGGATCGAGAGCTCAGCCAGCTGCAGTATCTTAAGATAGCTCTGCGGAGTCTGTTTCTTCTGATAAGACGCAATCTGATTCAAAGAGATCAAGCATGCTGCAGAAATATAAGTCATCCAACAGAAACAGCCACAGATTAGTAAATCCACACGCTCAATCAGAAAAACGTGATCCTGTCATGGCGGTCTCATGTTCCTGTTTGAAGCCCCAACAGTCCACCAGTCTACCTCTGATGCCTTTTTGCCTGCGTGAGTTTTAATAATACCCTCTCAGGATGCCAGGGGGTTATCAGCGTTCACCTCATGGTAACAACCTGTCTTATGAAGTTGTTGTGAAAAAGTGTTTTTTTTTTCTTTTTAGCCGAGGTAGCAACATTTGAGAATACAGAGATAGCTGAAATAAATAACAAAAAAAAAAAAAAAAAAAGGATCTGCTGGAGCTGATAAGACTTCAGGATGGTGAAACTGATTACAGCCTGTTTTCCTCAGCATGTGATTTTTTTTTTGCTGATCCAACCAAAATCTACCAAACAATACAGCAGAAAGGAATGGATTTTGACTTACAACATCCTGTATCTGTGATAGTCAAATGGTCTAGTTCAAGTGGGACATGATGGGAGCTGAGGGCCAGTTGACGAAACAGTTATCACTGCAAAATTCACTCTAAATATTTATCTTTACTGCAAGACATGATAGTTACACATTGTGACCCAAGTTCTCTGATGACAGGTGGAGCCCATTAAAGGGCTCTACAGGTTTGCAGCAGGACCAACAGGGTGGTGAGGTTTTTTTCCTGACTGATCCAGCATTGTGTCTCTTTCCTGGCATGTGTTTCACATGCCAAGAGAGGTGTAGTGAGGCATGCTCCCCTGCTGCTCCCCATATGTCTCCCCAGGCTTCTAACCTCCAAGGAGGAGGGTGTACGTTGGTGATCATCATGGCACTGTTGCTGTTCAGCCCTGAGTCTGACAATATCTGGCAGCTGATCCAAATACACTGCTTGAAGCTTCTTCCTCTGGACAAACGCTCTACAAGTTCAAAGCTAGCATGACTCATACAGCCACAATAGCCACATTTATAAGATATAGAGCAGGTTTCCTATAAATGGAATTTTCCTTTAACCTCCCCGAAGAATAGCTCTTTAAAAATCAGCAGTGTATTTCAGCGCACTCCTCCCCCTCTGTAGCCCAGACAGCTCCAGCTGAAGTCCAACTCTCACTGATCTGCCCTCGACTGGTGGTTTGCCACCAGGGCTCCTTCCAACCTGCCAAGAGATAATAGGCGTGTTGGCTATCTTAATAAACAGAGTATGTATGTGCAGATTTCAATGTACACAGATGCAAGGATGAGTGACTATAACCAACAAAGCCATATCAGAGACCCTTTTTAAGTAGGACAGCACATATGCTCTTCTCGTGAGCACATGTGCAAGTTTTTTGGACCTGTATGATCAATGAAGTCATCCTGCCACCACAGCAGCACTCATTGACTGAATAATTTGCAAGGCATTGTGCTGTGTTTCTAACTTGTTAGAAAGAATTTTGCGCTAAATGCCTGGTCCTGTGCCGTTGCTGTAAACATACAGAACTATGTCTCCTAATAGAAAGTGAATATGTCCCCTTGAGGAAAATTAGAAAAATAGCAGCATTATATGTCTTTTTAAAATATAATGATATGTATTGAAATAGATTTGATGTGAAAAAAAAAAGATCTTTCAAAAATGTTGTCATTTAAGTGCAAAACTCTCTCAGGCTTTGAAACTGGCTGAACTTAATGGGCTTGAAATCAGTGTGTCTGAAAATGCCTCTCTTCGGCCTGTCTACCAAGCGATGGTCATGTAACTGAAAGATGCTGCATGCCAATGACCAAAAAAGCAAGCCCCCTTAAATGAACAATTTGTAATATATATTTTATATTTCACGTTGTCATGGAAATGCAGCCAATTGGCCAGTCCCACGAGGCTGCCAGACACTGCTGATCTGAGGCTCTTTTTGATGATAACCCAACCTGACAATATTTTCACCGTCCCCATGGATGTAGGGAAAAGCTGAGACACTGACAATCAAACACATTCTCAAACATCATTTTACTGTTCTTGGAACTGCGTCGCCTCTGTTATAACACAGATTCTTTTTTAATGTTGATAACTTAAGAGATCTACAGAATTTGTAAAAAAAAAAAAAAACTCATTCTTCAGAAAAAAATCCAAATATAATCTAAAGAATTATTTTCTTTCTCAATTAATCTATGGTTCATGAAATGTCCATTGTGAAAAAATAATAGAATAATAGAATAGGGGAAAATGACCATTCACCGGTTCTCAGTGCTTCAGGTGATGCTTAAAAAATCAAAAATCCAAAAAACAAAAATACTTCATTTATAATGATATCAGTGTGATACAAGCAGCCAGTCCTTACACTGGGAATGCCTGGAGCAGTGATTGTTTTGCCATTTTGTTTGATGAATAAAGTACATGAAAATATGCGCAAACCAAATATTCTGAAAGATGCTGTGTGACTGTTCGGTATAGATTTGCAAGGTACACTGTGTGCACTTTTTCTGTGTGTGAAGCTGTTTGAAGGAGAGGGAACCTGAAGAATTGAGGAAGGCGATGAGCTGGTGTCTCAGTTAAAGCCAGCTTCGGGATGCATAGGCCACGCTATCTGTTTGGCCGCCAGAGCACAGGGCTGTGCTTGTGGTGTGATAACGCAGGACCCACACATAAAACAGGTTTAGTCTCCTAGAAAAGTTCTGTAATCAGCCTGATGCGCTTAGTGAGCAAAGACTGTGGGAATTGAAGTGAAGAAACTCAGGTCAGATAATGAGACTTACATCTGTAACATGTAGAATGTGATTTCCTTGAATCCAGCAGAGGAAGAAGAAAAGCTCATTATCCTTATCACTTGTCAGAGAGGCAAGATATCGATATTATGCATATTTTGTGAGGCTCTTGTCGGAAATTAGCTTAATCCTTTTTTCTCCAGTTTGCATTTTATGTGTCCATTTTCATATTTCACGCTTTCAAATGCATGAGCCCACTGTTTCAATTTGTCTCCCGACTTTATCGATGTACTTTATTTTTGCACCCTTTTCATTCATTTCTGAGAAAGCTGACAGTTAATTGAACAGATGGATGATAATCACGTCTGTCGCAAACTCTCCTTGGAGACCGTCCTCTCCCTCTGGTTGGGAACAGCCCATTTTTTTATGTCCTCCCAAGCAACAGACAAAATAAAATGTGATGGATGTGGGGAGAGATAGGAAAACAGTTTATCAAACCACAAAGCAACAGGCATTGTGACATTCAGTAATTACGTCTGACATTGATTAACGCTTAGACTAATCATTGCAACAGTTGAGTGCAAATTCCACATTTTTGCTGAAACCTTCTCTTATTTGAGAAAGATTCTTTTCCATGAATTGAGCTCAGTCATAGACATCTCCCTATATTTTGTATTTTACTCATGTAATCAAAGAGAAAGCTGTCACAGTTTGAATTTTATTTATGTGTGAGAGGCAGCAGATTCCTGAACGAGAGACTTTTCAGAGAGTCTTTTCACAGAGTGTTGTTGCAGCTACAAAACAGAATGCCAGGAGCTGATGCAGTGCCTTGCTCAAGGGCGCTTCAGTAGCTTGCATGCTTGCTGTCACAGGAGCTTGAACCTATTTTAAGGATAGTCTCCCAGCTTACTGCCATGCCACTCTGCTGAGAGGCACTGTCATGGTCACTGGAGTCGCATCATCCCTGTCTACTGTAAACAAAATGCAAATAAATCTCATGTAGACGCAGTCAGGAAATGAGACTCTTACTGATGCAAGAATGGGAGTCAGAACAGAGGGTCAATCAGCAGCATAATAACACTTCAACCACCACGATTTAAGCCTCCTTCTTGTTTTCTGCTGATCAAATTGTGGATGTAAAGAGTAAGATAATTATTTTTAGACTAATTTTCAGGTATTAGGACATGATCAATGTTATGTTATAATCTGAGACACAGTTAGAACATATTAGACCTCTGAAAACCCCTGACGCAATGCTGTATAAATCTGACAGCAACACAGGTAACAGATCTAATTGTGTGTCTCGTCTCTTGGTGGTGAAAGTCCTCTTTTTTTTTTAAACCACAACCTTAGATTTTTTTTCCTATTTTTCTTCAAATAAAGTAGCTGGGTCTGAGAAAATTAATTCATCTTATAGCACCAAAGTGTTGGCTGTGGCTTTGATTTTGGAGGATTCGTGTCAGACAGGTTGTGAAGTGCAGCTGTGGGCTGTGCCACATTTGACTTCTAAACGAATGTGTTACATCCCACATCCCGATGCTGTGATCACAGTGTTGAGCCAGCAGTGCATCCAAACACAGCACTGTAGAGATATAAAAGAAATACACCGTGTTAGTTGTGGGAAATTGCTAACGTTTACTTCATTTTTATAAAGTTTTTTAAATATTATAATTGCTGTGCCAGTTCCAGCTCTGGAACTGAACCAAATTTGTAGCACACAAGTTTGAGAAAATCAAACCCTCTTTGGTGTGAAATGTTATTTTTCATCTGCTCATGCCTTTATTAACTCGTGAAAGATATTATAATGAAACACTCAAAGAAAAGCTAGAAAACAAAGTGCTTAGTAGTGCTTAGTGTCTGCTTTAGCTGGAGTTTTGTTTGCCAGTAAAAACAGCTCTTTTTCAAACACAGTCAACACCTAAGGCTCCACACAATGCAAATGCAGCTTAAAATCAATGATGCATGTGTAATGGTTTTCCTACATTTGAAATGACTGACTGAGCAATGAGCACTGTGTGCATCTGGTGTGAGCAAGGGAGTGCATTTAAGTCCATTTAAAGCACACAGGTCATTCATTTTATTTATACAAAAACTGAAAAATGAACAATAAAAGAATTACAGACGGTGCAGAATAACAGGGAAGGGGAACTAAAATATTTTTTTTGTTGAAATAGCTGGAGTGGAATCTCCACACTGTAATGCTGAGTTCATTTAAACAGGCCAGGACCCAAAAGCAGACAGGTGATCAGTTCACAAGAGTTTATTCAA
>JBBMJY010000026.1:8438332-8485750 GCA_037833715.1 Toxotes lorentzi | reverse complement strand
TATATATACACACACATATATGTTTCTCTTGGAGCTTCACCATCATCCTAAGCCTTTGTTTTTTTTGAGAAAAAAGGAGAAGTATTTTTCATTTTCCATTCATAATAAAGGCATCTTTCGTTGTGTGTGTGCTCTGTGCAGTGTGCCAGTTGCAGTCATGTCTAGTGTCTTAACATGAAAGAAGCCCAAAAGAACGAGATTAAGATTACAGGGCTACGGCATATCAAGCAGCAAATATCATTTGTCACTGAGAACATATAGTCATTTTACTGCGCAGATCATAGCGTGTATATGCATGTGTGTAGTTACACGTGTGAGCTTCTTGGTGGGTCTGATTGTGTAAATGTATCTCCCTTTGACTATTCGACTGCAAGTGTCCTTATTAGGCTTGTCTGGTTAAATAAGGGTTACAAAACACGGTGATATCATACTTTGGTTGTTTTGGTACTGGGACAGCCAGAGGATATTTCTTACTGTAGCCTTTATAACTTGGATTACATTTTTAACACTTTTTTTAATTTTTAACGGTGAAACCTCACTGAGAAAGAAAACATCAACATGTTGCTGTCATTGTGATCACTATTTATATTGGTTGGGAAGGAAATGATGCAGCACAGTGAAGCTTCTTCACAGGAGTAGTTCAGAACCATGCTTTGACTGTGTGTCATAGACTTTAGCTTTATTAGACTTAGCAGTGTCAGGGCGGACAGTGTTTCAGGGTAAATAAAAACAGAAGCAGCTGTATTATTGCCATTAAAGAAAGCACAGTTTTTGATGGTTGCCAGTTGTGTGTGAAAAAAATCCAAATTAAAATGATTCACAAATGCAGTTAATCTGATTTTAGGTGATGCAGCTTCTCTAAATTGATAAACATAATTCACTGGACAACTCAGAGTAGCCATATAATTTGATTTCTGTCCCTTTTGGGTCAAACTGTGGCCTGTGAAATGTGAGATATGATGGACAGCTCATTACACAGTGTAGTTTGAACAGTGTTATTTGTGTTCAAAGCCTAATTATTAAAAATTCCATTTCTGAATTATAAATCATGAATGATGCTGCACCAAAGTGAGTGTGATCTACTTCATTTGGGCACCAGATTACATCTGAATTAATCAGGTTATTGTAATTCTGCAACATGTAATCCCTCATCCCCCACTCTGCATGTTTGGGTTTGAATCTGTCGCTGCTGAATAGTTTAACACATAAAAGCAAACTTTCATGATGTAAGTGAGGCTTTAAACTGAACATTTTCACATCCTGCGATAAAGGAAATATCTCTTTTGTTGGCATCATCATGGAGTAAGGCAAAGGATAGCGCTTAATGTCGAGTGTGTCCACTGCTCCTCCCCCACAGAGGGCTAAGTAATTTTATGCTCTAATTCTTTCCTTTAAATTAGGCAGGAGGCATAAAATATAAAAAGGGCAGAGATATTTTGAGAGGTCATGTGATTTGTGGCATAAATAGTTAACAACCACTTGAAATGAAACATTTCATTATGTCATGTGTGCAAATAATGTTCAGCTGTAACTTGATTAAATACTAGAGTAGTCTCTAATGTGTTCTTGATCCTTTATTTACCCATGAAATAAGATGTGATGCAGCCATAGGATAATCTGCCAACCGATTTTGCATTAATCTGGGTGTAATGCAATCTACAATCCCCTGCTGGGACCGTTTCTGGCAAAACCTAATCAAACATAACATACAAAAAATTAAGGGTTCGTTTTCTTATGCATGACAACTAAAATGACAACACCTTTGACGAAAAACGGCTCCAAAGCTGAGTTTTAAGCCATGCTGTTTGAATTTGACAATGTTAAATTATACAGCTGTTTCAACACCAGCAGAGGTACATTTGAAATGATATGAAATTATAACTGCTGATTAGCTTTCTTTTGGGAGTTTCGCCTATCATTCACTTTGCCATCAGCATTTACAGTTCATGGTCTTTTTTAAGCATGAGATTAGATATTTTTCTTTGTTGTGTCTTTCATTTGTTACTGTTTTGACATGATATACTTTAGTTGAAGTTTGGGATGCCACACGCCTTCATTCTGTATTATAAACAGTGTGTTGTTGGGAATAAATTAACCGCTGTCAAATCTACACCATTTCCCCCTTACCTACTGACATTTATGAGGTGTTATTTCTCTCATGTATTAGTAAATTGCATGCATGCAATTCATTTCGCCCAAGGCACCTTGTCGTTTTTCTCATCTGAACGGAGTGACTGGGGCAGTGAGCTATATGGGAGATATATTAGTGTCCAGGAGCACAGCACCGAGAGGGTAGGGCCTGTCTCGATGATTTATTCCAAATCCAAAAGCTCTGGAGGGGCGTGTTGTCAATCCCATTGGCATCACCTTAGGGTCACATCAAAGCACTGAGTTGGAAAAAACAGAGACAGTTGTTTACATATTCAGCCGCCTGTTTTGTTCTTTGTTGGAGATGGGAATTAAAACATAAATTGGGGCTGCTGTTGTGGTATTAAATATGAAGAGGAGGTGACGCGTCTATGAAATTTGACTAGCATTTTCTTGGGCTGAACAACAAGCAGCATTGCCTTGGCATCCATCAGTGACGTTGGACTTTTCTGTAGTTTTAAAAGACATTTGAGAGACACTCTCGAGCAGGATTTACAGTGATTTACTGAAGAGCATTTCCACACAAGGAAGGCATGAGTGTTAGCAGGATACTGACTGCACTTTGAGGGTGAGCAATTTACATGATGTCACTAAGACACACACATATCATGAACAAACAGATGAAAAACAGGAAGCTCAGAGTCACAGTATCCTCCTGAATCATGCTGCTTGCACACTTGAGTCATCACTTTTCTGCTACAATGCTATCCAGAGGTCACTAAGCTTATTAATCATCACAAACAATACACAACTGTTTTGTCGTCGTTTTTTTCTCAATTCTCGGCAGAGTTTCTTAGTGTAGAAGTCTTACCACAAAGAGCCAGAATCTCAAACAAAATGCTTCAACACAAAGTGCAGAACTTTAAATCATTAATCATTTAAAACAGTGCTTCCCAACCTTTTATGTCTCATATCTCCCCACAGCCCTGTCAGGCGAGCTCAAGCATCCCTTTATGTGCACCAATATCATGTTCTAAACATTTTGTCTTTTTTTTAATAAACTGAATTGTAAATATTTAGGTTGCTTTGGTAAAGTTTATTCATTTTTATTTTAATCATTATTATTATTTATTTATGCATTAAAGCCACATACCATTTCTTTCAGCTAATTATTTGCTAACTATTTGAGCAGTTTATCTGTTGTTTATAACCACGTCAGTAGTTCATGAAGTAATGCACTGGAACTCTATGATTTGTGTACAAAACAACTGTGTGCTGTTCATAACTTACCAAATTCTGTAGAAATACAGCCTTAAAATTTTTTAGAAAATATGTCAACTTTATGTAATATAAAACCTGACAGTATCCTCCACTTATGATTGAATCTGTTAAATTCCTACTTGCTGAGAGTTGCTGTTGATATATTCTGTCCCTGTGTGATGGAAGTGCGGACATTACCCTCCCGTTCGCTTCCATATTGTAGTCCCAGTGGGAAGCATTCATCCCAGTAAGATTTATTCATGAGGACAGGCGAGTGCCCTGTGCATTATAAATAGAACAGAGCTCTCAGCTGTGCTCAGGATCCGACTGCATCTCGCCAGTCGCTACAGGTTTGAGCTCTGAAATGCAGCAATGCTGCACACAGACACAGAGTTTGGAAAAAACAATGAGTTTTGCTTACTTTTGGTCTCAATCACAGGACAATGACACTTAATTTGACAATTTGCTTGTTATCCCTACATTCCCACAGTTGAGTCAATATTAGACAAGCTGTGAGTTCACAACCCTGAAATCATGTTTGCTGTGCTCACAGTTAAAGGCAGAATTACTATTGACTCAGAGTTTATGTTTGAACTGCATTGATTGGTAATCTTTTGTGTGTGTTTCTCACATTGATGAGATGGAGAACATTAAAAATAAAATCACCCTGGATGCTGCTGGCAGTGCAGCAGTCAACACTGCAACATCACAGCCTTGAGTACAAGTGACTCCCTTTGATGCATGCTATCTGCATCTCTCCAATTTCCCTCTGCTGCTAAAAAAAAAAAATAAATAAAATTAAAGATTCAACTCCAATCCAAAGCAAGCCGCACTGTCATTCATAAGAGCACCTTTGATCATTGGAATTCCAACCTGTTTCCCATTAAATAGAAAAAGAAAGTTTTAATCTTCAGGCATATTTTATTCAGAATGGTCATGTCGCTAGGATCCTCCTTCTCTATCAGACCACTGAAAGACTTCTTTGTGCTGTGTTCTGCGATTTAAATTTTGATACAGAGTCAACCTGATTGCGCCATGAGAAACCAAAGGTGATTATCCTGATCGACTAGATAGCAAAATGTAGCCTATTATGTGTGGTGAGAAAAGGCTGATTAGAATGAATTTTCAAGTCTACTTCCTCATTTCTAACCTTTCTTTGCCTGACCGCATATTGCACCAAGGCCTTCTTAGAATTGTGGGAGTAGCAAAGACACACTTTATGTTTCAAGATTAGTCACTAAATGGCACAATGACTGAAGTATGTGCAACTCGATCAATCATATAAACTCTTCAGCGTGTCTTTCGGGAAGTCTTTGAAGATAATGTTTATTCATTTTGACCGAAAATGACACCAGCACTGAGACAAGTCAAGGCACATTTCAAATCTTTTCTTGGAATTCCCTCTTGAAGTTCAAAAACAGTGCTTTCTGTTGGACTGGAAAAATAAAATGCATCACTGGCCTGAGAGAGGAAAATCTTGTAATCCAATGAAAACAACAGACCTGTAGTAATAACAATGTTTAAGCACTTGCACATATCCATGTTGGATAGAGATCCCATTTGCATTTCATACTGTGACATGTCTGGATTCCTTGCAGTTGGTTAGAGATATAATCTCATTTTTTTATTGTGTTGTGCATGAAACAACATTTACTCTTCTGTATATATATTATATAATATATATATTCTATATATTATTTCACTCAGATATTTAATCAGCTCAAAGCATACCCTGAAGGTGATTTTGTTACATATTATGAAGTGCTAGATTTGTTGCTGTGCTCATGTCCTTTAATTCAGTCCAACTGGTACGAACGAAATTAATGTCTAAACAGTTTCCTCTTTAAAGTGTTTAAAAAAGCAGATCAAATGCTTATGTACATTACAATATCAGTTATGTTGGTCCAAAACATATCTTAAGACTTGTTATTCTTCAGAAACATGTTTTTTTGCCTATGATAAATAAAAGCCAAAATACATTAGTGAGATTTTATATTGAGAGTAATACAGAGGAAGTGCTGCCCCTAGCAATGTCAGAGTAAGTTACAGTCATCCAGAAATAGGTACTGAGGATGGGAGGTGTCATCCTGACTTAGGCCAGGCCAACAGGAGCTTTGCAGAGAGAACAAAAGCAACCTAACTGCTTCTCTCAGCCACAGAAAGCCTTTGTTTCATGCAGCAGGCTACAATTGCAGCTCATGTGCTTTCCAATCAGATCAAGGCTTATCTCCCCAGTCCACAATGAAGCAGCAGGGGCCATCGATATTTCTTTGATGAGCAGAAAGGGTGATATATTCAGACATTTCACAGTCACTCTTTTCTCACTGGAACAAAAGGTTGCTGAAATTTAAGCTAAATGATGTCTTCACTGTTTACTGAGCTCACATTTTTATGGAGGCTGTGCTATTGCATCATAAATCTGCTGGCAGCCACAACTGACAACATCACGGAGGTCCACTGGAAAACTGTCCAAACAGCCAGATCAGAAATAGATACCTGGAAAAGAGTGCTGTCATCAAAATTCTTTGTCAACTGCTAATAGATGAAAGATAGCCAGTGCCATGAAAGAGCAAATAACACTGCATCATAATGTCTGAGACTCGTGGGAACTGTAGTTGCTGAATGTTAAAATTGTGCCTTTGTGAAAGAAACAGGGGACTGTGCAGCATGGTATCACTTTTCAGCTTTTCAGAAAGCCACTTATAGGTTTTTATATACAGGGACTGAAATTTTAAAATTTACTCTTATGGCACGTAGTGTAGTCCTGTACAGCACACTGAGTTTGTCATTGTCAAGTGCTGATTTTTCAGCGTGACTACGAATAATTTAAACTTGTGCCGCATGTTTTTCCCATTACCTCCTAGGTCTCCTTTGAGTCCTTAGTGCTTCTCTTTCTCCTTTTCATAGAGAAATACACAAAGAACAACAAGGTAAATAAGTCAGAAAATGACAGAAACAATTCCCTGCCCAGTCCTGGTGTGTTGGTAGCCCTAATTATCTGGTGTGAAAATCAGATGTGTTGAGAGTGAAACTGTGATATATGCAGATCATGCTATGGTTTGCAAGCAACATAGCTGACGTCATCCTAACCCAAAATTAATTACATTTACTAGAGGCAAATTATTACAGTTTCCCGTATCTAATGAATTCAATTGAGACAATAAAGTTGTTGCTTTGTTTAGAAACACAATCAGCTTTTAAAACCTGGGAGGCTGTGAGCTGAGAAACTCAAATATGGCTGCCAGGGTTAAATCACCTGAGAGACCTGGAAAAAGAAAAAAATGCCATCATTACTTTAGTCTCTCTCTCTGCATGCTGTTGCTGAATAGAATCTTCTGTAAGTTATTAGCTGCAAGTTATTCAGATAGAGAATAACAGCCACATGATAACACAACCGTACCCCCCACCTCCCCACTCTGTCTCCGACAGCACAGATGCTCAGACAGGCTGGGACTGGTCATAGAGTGTCACTCACAATCAGTCTCTGAGTGCCAAAGTGCATTCATCCAGAAAATGCCAGATTCCACTATAATCTTTTTTTTTTCTTATTCTATCTTCATCTCTTCATACCTTGGCCATCTCAAAGTCGGAAGACGGGCTATTGAAAATTCTGACCTTCAGGATGACAGTTATCACTGTTCAGAGATTTGTGTACCGTGAGTTTGTGAAGTACAAATTTTGGAACACTGCAAGGTTTACTGTTTGCAAGTGTGTTCGTTATTTGACTTAAACCTGATGTTTTGGCTGAAAATCTGAATTGTGTAAATGACCCTTGGCATTACCTTTTAAAGTCTCTGTGAAGCCTTTCTTTATTTTGCTTTTAATCATGTCCATTTATTGATAAGAATTTTGTCATATTTTCCTCCCAGCATTAAAATATGTTTAAAAATACTGCTCTTTGTACTGAATTGGAAATCATATGTAAACCCTTTTTGGCATGGTTGGCAAACTTTTCTGAACACAATTTTTATAGGGGTTGATAGCGGAGAGGACCTTCTTTACTGTGATTATGAATGTGACAGTGATGCTGCGAGGTATGATGTGCTTGCTCTGACTGCATCAGCATCACCACAGGGCGTCCACAAAGATATAGTTTTTCATGCAAAGCATAGCAATACATGGGTTACTTGCTTGTCAGCATTTCAATACTTGCCAGTATTTTTTTTCAAAGCTCTTTCAGAAGAATAAAGTGAGACAAAAAAAAAAAAAAATCCAAACCTATAGAAGATTGGATAGCAAACTTATTGCACTTTGACTGTGATCTCATAAACTACAGCTGCATTAGCACAGCTGGTGGTACTCCCCACTGCAGAGGGCTATTGCCTTCAGCTAATACATTTTGTGTGAAATGAAAGGGCATTCTATGTAATTCTCATGTTTTTGTGGGGGAAAATGAATGAGGATCTGTGTGTTAAGGTGTTAAGCATTCTACAGAGGGAGGTAATTTTCCTCTGCAAAACGCATTTAGAATGCATAACACCCAGGCCCAACCAGTTTGTAGATGATGTCTGCAGCCAGTGGCATGTAGTGACTTTTACTAATAGGCAAATAGAGCCGCCTCACAATGCTGTCTCAGACTTCTCAAACTTACTGCAGAGATTTCCTCCAAAAGGAGTTATTAAAAGCCACTCCTCAATACACCACAACTCCTTGTTATCACACATTATCCAAAGTGACTAGTAAGACAAGTTATATCGATGATAAATCTCTACCGTTGAATTTGTTTTTTTACTTGTTACTGCTGCCTCTTAACGCTTTGGAGGAGGAAAAGACTGTTAATGTAATTTTCTAAATGAGCAAATACAGTTTCCACACACATCTGTGCATATGTATAATAATGCATGCATAATCATAACTGATCTCAGAATGTAGGAAGTTGAATCAAAGGCAGCTTGACAAACACCCTCTGTCTGTAGCTAGCTATAGCTAGTCACTCGTCAAAGATCAAAGGATCAAAGGATGTGCAAGCGTCCAGAAAATGTTTTTCCCCCCTCTGCTGGACAAGCCCCAGTCTTTGTCAAAGGGACACAGCCATGCCCACGAAAATGACAGCAATGGTAGATGGGACAGCTGATTGTCAGTCTAGCTTCCAGAGACAATACTGCAGCCACAAGAGGGCAGTAAATATACTAGATGATTGCAAACTGGCAATATTAGTTCCTTTATGGGACAGAGCGCTGAGATGTGAGGAGAGATATTGCTTCCATTTCTGTGTTGTTCTAACTGACATCTATTTTTAGCTTTAACTGGTCAGCCAGTGCTTGCTGTGCTTGTCCTGATGGTATGTAACTTTCTGCAGCCACTTATAGCCACGGGAGCCATCGCCTCATGCTTAAATGGGCAGTCAAGATGGATGATCCATTGTGTGATGTCATGATGTAATCGTGTAGTACAGTATACCCAAAAGTACAATAATGATGCCTGTGCATATTTGGTGTTGAATATTTGATGGGAAATGTGGGGGCACAATGGCATGAATGAAAAGTCACGTCTGTGCCTGGAACCCAGGATTTGATCAGAATATTAATTCAAAATAGTGATTATACTCTGTCTGCAATACCTTAAGGCCGGACATTTAGTGAAAAAAAAGAGGCTGACCTTCCAGCTGAGCAGAATTAGGTTTCACCAAAAAATGGAAAGTTCACTATCAGCGTTCAATCTTAAAATAAAATCACGTTCATTTCCATAATTAGAATTTGGATCTCCAAAAGGAGTCTATCCATGCTGTCCACTGTTTAGTAATAAGGGCTGCAGGACATCAGGAACTTCCACAGAGGACAAGTGAGAGGTGTTTTAAAAGGGAGATGAGGCACCATGCTGCAAAGACTTCTACATGAGTTCAAACCAAAGGAGACACCTTTCTGTTGAGAGGAGCTGATTAAATGTAGGTGCTGGGGAGAATTTACTGTCGGCCTTTTGCAGTATATAACTACTGTATAATTTACCAGTCCTTATCTACCCATGTCGCACATGCTGATCTGGGATAATGGCATTGTTGAGGCAGTCAAGAGAGCAGACTGTAGATAGTGTACATCCTTCACACATGCCCCTTGTGGGGGAGTGTTCAACTTTTTTTTTTTTTTTTTTAATCATGGAACAATTCAGAGGGAAACTGCATTTATTAGTTATATTCACTGATTGCTGAGAGTTGATGCCCGATTTTGCCCGATTTTTTTAGACTTACCTCAATCATTGAACCCCACATTTGAGTCAAAAAGGATAAAAACAGTGTGCTCTCCTTCACACCTAATGGATATTATATTAAACCATAAGCAAAGCTTGAATAATGATTGTGTGAATGTAACCTTAAAACTGTATGTAAATGTGTTTGCACAGACACGTAGCACAGGAAGAATTGTGGTGAAGAGAGAACAGCAGGGTGAGCTAAAAGCTCTGTGTATGATGTCAATTCACATAATTTAGAGTAAGCCCACCTTTCCAAAGATATAAATGAAATTAATTAACTCCTGAGAGACAGCCATATGGCTGTTAAAATAACCCAGTACACAATTCATCATCCCATTAAAAGTGAGCAGATGTTGTTCAACAAAGTTTTTTAAAAATTATGGTAATCAACTTGGACTGATTTTATGGAACCTTTTCTGTCCAGTATAGAACTGAGTTCACTTTTTTTTTCTTTCTAACATGGAACCTGATAAATCACAAATGTGGTGAAAGATAGTTTGAAGATGGCAACTCTTACTGCAATTTAGTGACATGACCATAGAAAACACAAGAAGATTATTATTGATTTGTTTTACGTGACTGCGTCTCAAACACTATTGATTTAGCTTAGTAAACTTACATGTCAGTGGAACATCACTGTACAGATTCCCCTGTGATGCGGTGAAGACAGTTGGATAACAGGACACAGAAAGTACAACAATACTTCTCCACAAAGGAATTAGGACTTTTTCTAATATTCCCCAGAACAACCAAGAACTGAAAATATCACATTGACAGCAGAGTGGGTTTTGGTGCGATAATAAAAGGAATTTTCTAAACTGGGTACAACGTTTCCAATTCCATTCTGTCACTGTTATCACAAGTTTGTCATATTTGTGTATCATGTTCCAATACTCTTTAATCCCTTGTGACAAGGTCTGCAAAATATACTTTTTTCACATTCCCTCTTATTTCTTCAAAGAGCCACACAGTCAGAGCAAGGAGCACAAACTCTGACTTACATATTCACAGTAGATGGCTGCTTTTTCTTTTTTTTCATCTGCTGCTATACTGCAGCTGAGAAACTAAAAGACTAAAAACCTTTTTTTAGATTTGGTGTCAGAAACTACTGCTTCAGGAAAGTTTCAGGGTTTAGTTATGGTATGTGTTGGGTGGATCTTCCTTTTGGCTGTTACAGTTATTGCACCCCCCCCCCCCCACCCCCACCCCACCTCCGACCCCCCCCGGCTGTGTTACCCTTTTGAGAGACCCACTGCAATGCAGGACAACAGCAGAGCTGTCCAGCCAGCAGCAAAATGCTGCTGCAAGGAAGAATTTGATCGAGCTCTCTTGAAGTCTGGTGCAACATAAGGTTGATGGCTTAACTCACCTCAGGCATGCAAGCCACTGCTACGCTACTCTATAACAACATTTTGCTCTGATACGGCTTTGGTGGGACACAGTCACCATGTCATAGGCTCTGTGACAGTGGTGACTGAACATTCTAATTCAATTTAATTTGACATTATCCAATCACAAAAGTATATTCTGCTGATGATTCCTCTGTATTGGTACAGTGAAACAAAGTGTGAAGAATCTTTGGCAGAGTAAGACTCGGCAGACTCTTGGTTTGCATCTTGATTGCTTTATGTTTATGCAAATGGTGGATTGCAAAAAATGCTTTGAGCCAAGGACGGGGGGGTATTCCAAATTGCAAAATGGGTAAAAAGCATCGCTCAAGAATCTTTCCATGTGTAATGTCTACAGGACTGCATTTCAATACAGAAGTTGTAGCACATAAAATGTTCGAATCTGAAAAGGTGCAGACAGTGTTCGCGTTTGAGCAGAAACATGGGACAGAACTCGGGAAGAAAACAGAAAGGCTTTACTTCTGGGCTGAGAAGATGGATCTGTTTTATGCAGAAAGGCAAACCTTGGCTGTATACTAAGCGAGACAGGATGTGCCCAGATATGTTGTGTGTTTGTGTTCCACTATTCATCACTTCAAACACATCCTCAGCTCACTGCCAATACAGTGCTTCATCCCCGATGCAGCTCAACAGTGTGACTGCCACCGGTGCGCTCAGCCCAGGAGCCATAGCCAGTGATTTACTATCTCGCTGTATTTTGTCTCACTTGGGTGCACACCGCTAGCCACACTGCTGCCCTGTCACAAGCTGCCTTGCCATATTTGTAATTCTGTGTAAAGCAGTACCTGTGAAGTGGTATCTCCGCGGCATTCATCAGAGGACACTCTAATCTGGTTCTGTCTCGACTCTGCCTCTGCAACAATGAGCAAGATGAGTGTGATGAGGCAGAACCAACAGAAAATATATTCTGCATCCAGCTGATCGGATAAAGTGTTGCAATTACTCGCCGGGGAAGTTTGCTCTGTGATTTAAGCTATTGTTGGTCCTTTTTACAACCTCAAGAGAGTCTGTCATGAGTGAAAATGTGGTGTTGTTTTATTTAATGCTGGACTGAAAGTACAGCTGACAAGTTGAAAACTGCAATTATCCCTTTAAACACGTCTGAACATCCAATGGGTTTAACTATTTAGGTAAAGGTGCTGACGAGAGTAGCTACTTATTACTGCATGTAATAACCTAATGGCAGCATAAGTGGCTTTTTGTCATTTCTTTATGTTTTGCTTTATCACATCTCCATGTTTTTTATGCAAACCGGAAACAGGAATAAAAACACAAATGAATGCATAATGGAGGCTCTGCCACCTGTGCCCACAGGCCAAATGGTCTTTGCAGAGTGCGTTCTCCACTCAAAATGAGGCATACGGATTTGAAAATGGCATTTCATATTTTCAGATGTGCGCATTTGTTTAAGAGCTTATTTACATACAGTCCTTTTCATTCTTTCCTTAAGGGGCCAATTTAGACTTTGACAAAAAGCTGCACTGGGGCAACTTATCAGGCTCTAACTGGCAACAGGAAACACATTTTTGAATAACCTGAACTTGAATATGCAAAAAATCCTGTCAATAAACTGCACAGTGCATACTCATGTTTACCAACCCGACTGGTCTGTGAGCATGTAATACCAAAAGGTACCAAAGGAATGCAAAAGGCAGAAGAGCTGGTTACAGAGTCGGGGGTAAGCGCTCCAGGCAACTGTTTTGGATTTCACATCTTAGTTTTGATTGGTTTTTTTCCTCTCTGTGGAAAAGAGTTCACACCACAAACCAAAAATTCATAAGGGTAAAATCTGAAGGGTCTGAATTAAGTGAGACAGCACACTCTTCTCCGCTGCAGCTCTATTTTATGATTTAGGCTTCCATGTCAGGTGTAAATATAAAATATATCTACTGTGTGCAGTTTTATGTGCTGCACAGTGCTGCCTCAGTCAGAGTTTATGTGCTGCCAGCTCAGGATGTGTGAAGACATACAAAGTTTATGTGTACAGATGTAAATCAAGGCCTACACACCAAGCCTGACCTTCACATAAGTACATTTATGTGCCCCTCTTCACCCAAAAGCCCCATGTTATGTTTACAACACTTTCTGGTTTCACACCTGCACAATAATAATGTCTAAGATATCAAATTATGAACCGCTGAGTTATAAAAACATCAAAGTAATGAATTAAATTGTGTAATTGGTTTCTGAATAATTTAAACAGATATTCAATTTGCAGTTCCGGCACAACTAAACAAACACAATTCATCCCACCACTTAGGTGCCTGTGTTTTTAATCATTAAAAAAAAAGTGGTATTGCCAAACTGTATCCTCCCCACAGATGACCTCTGGTGCTTCTCAAGTACACAACAAATAACTTCAAAAAAAGGTGTAAGACAAAAAGTTTTGCACCAACAAAGGATACACAGCGTCCATGTCCTCCAGTACTTTTGTTCCGTCTACAGTAGCTTTGCATTGGAAAAATTACCGGAATGAATAAGCAGATTTTCACGTTTCACTTTTCTGATACAAAACATTATATCCATGATTTCCTGCAGTGCAAGGAGCCGCATAAATCATGTCACATTAATGTACTGTAGATTTGATTACGCTGTTTTCCAATTAATGTGCCACAGGCATTTACAATGCAATTTCAGTTCATTGTGCGCGGCTGTCTTAACCAAAGCTGAGATGAAGGCGCACTGTGTTCAGAGGTAATAAAGTAAATAAGCAGAAATTCGTAAAAAGGAGAAACATCCATGGCCGAATATTATTTACTGTTTTACAAATGGGGGGATTAAAAGAAAAAAGGAGGCAAGCAGAAGTTGTGCTCAGCAGAAAACAGACTCAACTGAGCTCTGGCTGAAAAGCTACTGGATACTGAAAGTGCTGGATCAGTCAGGTTTGTACACATTTAAACATGGTAGCTCAGTGGTTACTGGGACTTTGTGGGCTGTGTTTTCTCAGTGACATGCAGAGTACTGCAGACATACACTCCTGTTAGGGTGAGTTACACATTTGGATAATTTCAAGTGAGTGCATCTGTGATAAAATGACTGTTTCCTACATTTATGATTTCAGCTTGAGTGAGTCCTCGAGGAGGAGTTTTAGCAAAAATATGCCGAGGTTTAATAATTTCGCTGAAGTTTAAAACGCAATAAATGTCATACAACTCAATATTCAATAGCGTGTATGTGAGGGCCCTTGAAGTAAAGATGTTTTAAACCATAATAGTATAGTATAGTATTTGCATAGAAAGAAGGTGTCTCTATGAGAAAGCCTTTGGGGCTTACTGGTATGAACATTCTTGTTAAACTATTGTATAATGCCTGGTTGAAGTATTATAAATATTCTTTGTATCTTGAGAATGTAAATCTTACAGAGATACTGTACGACTGAAAAAGGAAGAAATTCTAAAAAGACAAAGAACTGATGCCCAGAAGCACTGCGGTGTAAAACACCCTTGGAGTTTTACACAAAGGACAATGTGGCCAATAATAGTAGTAAGAGCTCTAATAATATCTCTCTATGTCTTTATGGGGTGAAAATGGATGTTACAGTAGATGCAGAGTTTGTCAGAGGAAAACAGTTTTTCCCTGTGGTGAGGAGACCTTATGATACATAGCATTTTCAAAGTTTTATAATAACTATTCTTCCAGACGGTATTGACACTTTCATTCTGTCCTCACTACCAAACAGCATGGTGTGACATTGAAACATCTTTTCATTCCAGTGAAAGATTCATAAAGAAATTTCATGATGACAGGTTCTGGTATCACAGGTCAATGCTATTCAGACCACGAGTGGCTTCCTGTGGATAAGCAATGCACAGTGGATGTTATGAAAAAGAACATTCATCCTTGCGAAACTCTGTGAGGCGACACATGCTTGCTGTGCTGCAAATGAGAATGAAAAAGTTGAGATTCATAGCCAGTGTAGTTGTTTTTCATTAGCAGGGCTCTCCATATGTAGAACTTCTTTCTTTTCACTGTTTTATTTTAATTATTAAGTCTCCCTGAAATATACATCAAATACATTAACTTCAAAAGCTTCACATAGATGAGATTCTAAATCATTTGTGCTGAAGTGCAAAACCTCAACAAAGGCAATAGGATGAAAAGGCAGATACAAATTATTCCTCCGCTGAATAACCACATAATGCATTTAGATGAAATTCGGTAAACTCAGCTGAATGCTAACATTTAAGCAAAACTGCATATTAAATTTCCTGATTATATGAGTAACACAGATTCACAGTGTCAGTTCAAATATTCAGACTTGTTCCGCTACATAATCCAAAGACAGCACTACTGTGTGAGATGACTGGAGCCGCAAATTGGCAGGTGATGTCTTTTTATAACAGCAGCTTGCTATATTAAACAACTGTCCATCACTCACAGGTTGCACTCATCACACTTGGATTTTATTTATAGACATGTTAACAAGAGAATTACATTATTTCAGAGTGTGTTATCAAAAAGAAGCTTGCTGAAACAACATGAAGGTCCTTCCTCATCACTGCAGAACAGATTGGGCAGTTTCAGTGGGCTGCAAATGTTTAAATACAATAATTAAGAAATTTAAAATCAAAACATCTGTTGGCCAGGCTTTGTTTTAAGTGAGCTCACAGTGAAAGGCGTTGGATGGACGAAGAATGCACAGAGAGAAAGGATTTTCTCTGTAGTTACCTTTGAAACGCTCCCAGGTCAACTGCTGCTCAGTAAAGAAGCTCTGAAATAGATCAAGGAATCAAAGTATCACCTGGCACAATTCAAGCTTTACAGAGTTGTGAACTGCGTATGAGCAGCTCCTCATCATATTCTCCTGGAAGCTTATATAATTTTCAAACTGATGAAGGGGAACTCTTGCCTTCATGGTTACAAATGGCCTGGGATGTTAAAAATCTATTTACTCCATGCTGATGTGAAAGAATACCAAAAGTGAAATAAATGTAATCCTCATCTCTCATAAAAACAGCACAGTGGCTTTAATGAACAGTGTCTCTTCCCTCTGTTTGTCCCCTCAGGTAAAAATCACAGCAGGTTCCTCTCAAGAGAAGGTATTATTAATTTACTAACTCTGCTAAGGTGAGTATTCGTTATTGGGTTGACTGGATCTGCCTGCTTTGATACTGACCTTAAACCTTAAGACCTTCTGTTCAGTTCATGTACAAAGTGCATGAAGCTGATACTTGCCTGTGCTTGCTTCTCAAACAATTTAATGTGAAGGCAGTAAAAGGCCTTAACAACATGTAGTTTTTCCAATGCTTCTAAATACAGACATTTTCTGTATTTCTAAAAAAAAAAGGGCTGGTGGAGCCTCATTGTTTAGCAGGTTGTTTTAGTATGTGGAAAAGACAGCGGCACACAGGTGAAGTGATATAGTGAAGAGATGTAGAAGCATAGAATTTCAAGTGTGTGTGTTGGAATCAGTATCTGGGAGCATTGTTGCATACCCATTTTGTCAAGCATTTAAGCTTAATTCTGTCCTTGAATTTCCGTGTTCAAGATGTAAGTTTTCAGTATTGGCCTCACACATTTCTGCCTTAACAGGCCGTCTGCATTTTAAGTTTTTGTTCCTCACTCCTCCTCCGAACAATGTGAGTGTTACACTCACTGTGCACCTGTGACCAAATGTTGATTACATGTGCACACATCTAACCTGAGCATGCATGAAAAATTTAAACATCATCACAGCAACATGATACATGCAAATGGCCAATGATCTGAGCTGAACTCAGGTAACTTGAAATTATACACATTTTATCTTTTCACAAAATTCTCATTTGCTTACAGGATTTAGGCAGCACAAGACAATCAGCATGGCTATCACTGTTATCACTGTTTGTATTTGATGCAGATCAAGGTGCAGATTAAAAAAATACATAAAATGGTCTAATATTTAAAAACAGCTAATGTAGAGGTTTGTGTGGCCTTGGTGCAGCTCAGAACTCTCTGGGTGTTTTCCAGTTTTCCTCTCTTGCAGGGCTTTTACTCTTCAGCCTGCCACTCCAGGCTGCGGCTGGGTTCTTCTCATCATCACTCCATACTGAAGTCGCTTTGAAAGGCGTACTGTACGTATGTTTCTTAGTTTCCTCTTGTCTTCCCTCTTTGGAGTGTGGACAGCTCCACTCCAGCTCTTCCTGTGAGCTGATTACAACAGGCAACAGTGAGTGTTCTGAACTTCTCGGTGGGATGCACACATCAGTTTATTCCCTCATTTTCAAACACATTTAACAGCCTTCACCATGTTTTCTGATATCACTGACATTTTAAGAGCCACACAAAAAAATGACCTAATTACAGTCTAATTTCATGCGCTCTTCACTGATTAGATGTGATGATAATGGTATACACAAGGCATTAATGACAAAGATTTTCTGAGAAAAAAGTGATTTACAGCAATATTTTTTACTTTGCTCAGAAAACTGTCCATCTTATGGCTGCCTTCACCTGTTAGATCATGTATCTGTAAGAGTACTGTCTCAAAATGTATGGAAGGATTAATGGAAATCTTTGTGTTGTTCAAAGAAATGATCGATGGCTGACAGATGTTATTATTTTCAGCTTTATTTCATTCATTTCTTTACTGTGACCATGCCAAAGTCAGATTGCTAATTTGAAGTCTCTGTATTGTAAACTGACTATCACAGGCAGACTATCAATCCCTGTGGGGATGTTACAGATATTTCATTTTTCATTTCATATTTCATCTCCAGGGGGAAACAGTAACCTATCTGTTGACATCAAATGTGATCACTGATCCAACAGCACCATATCAACATGACAGCATGAGATTTTTATATGTTCAAACTGAATCTTAAGGTATGTTCGCAAGGTCACAAAATCAATTTAACATATAGCATAAGTGAGTGAGATGATGCTTTAGAGTATAACTGCATGTTGGAGAATGTGTGCTTTCTAGTTGTTGAGAGGATTGACCCCCAAAGATGAGAGGAAGTACAGGTAAACACACATTACTAGTACAAAGAGGCAGCGGCGATGTGCTGTTTCTTCCCAGTCTATGCCCCACTGAGCACAAGGCAATTTCTCTTCTTCTTTTTACTTATCTCAGGTGTACCTGGATGTTTTATTGCCTCACACTGAAATTGCTCGAGGACAAAAAAGAGTGCCAGCTAAAAAATTAGATCTTGCAGACACTCAGGAAACACTGAGCTGTAACATGCTCATTACCCTCTTGCTCCATTTACTTATGTCAAATGCACAAGCACAAGATGGTTTAAAACAAAACAGCAAAAAAAAAAAAAACACCAAAGGGGAAGAGATTAAGTTAGACATGTACATTTTAGCAGAACACTGTGGAAATCACTGTGAGTAGTCGAACACAGAAAGAGGTCAGAATCTGGCAGATCCCTGTGGGGAAGTTTTTGCAATTGCTTTCTCATGAAGCTTTTTAATTAGAGAAATGGGGACCAACACCAGATTAGCACCTCTGGTACATGAAAGCACAAGTCAGCGCCACGCAACCCTATGCACTCTGTCATAAAACTCTATTAGCACAATACACTAAGTCATGCAGTGTTACCATTATTTAACTTTTAGATTAAAGTATTTGAGTATTTCTGCAGATCTAGCAACTGTATTTTTCTGTGCACCTTCTTGATCACATCCAGACATTCAAATTTGCCACACCATCACAATCCTGACAATAGGAGCTGACAGTGCTGAGAATGAAACAGATGAAAATTAGCAAAACACCTAAGTATGCACTTTCATCATTGAAACACCGCTTTAATCTCAGCAAAGAGGATGTTTATGCTAGCTATGCCTCCAACCACTTTTCATCTTTTAGCTCAGATGGAACATTTTTGAAAGCGAGATCTGAAAAGGGCTCTCACAGGAAGACGACAAAACACTGCACATCAAAAGAAGGGAAACGACAACTTGTTTGACAAATCATCCAGGTAACAGCTTGCTACTGCACTGAATTTCTGAGAGAAAGTGGTTTGCATACAAAGCGTGCCCACTTTCAGACTTGGATCATAATCATTCAAAGAGTACATTCTGTCTTTGAGCTGAGTGACTCAAGCACTGTAGCTGGTAGACATCATCTGTTTGAGGCAAATTCATCTTTGTGACAGGTGACAGCAGAGTCTCCTAAACGTTTTTTGATTTGTATAATGTTTTGTGGGCTAAGGGGAGACATCTCTGGCCAAAGTTATAGGTGACGCTCTCTTGCATCAGAAGAAATGTGCAGCAAGTGCTGCATGTATTCAAACACTTTTAGGATCTATCATCTGATGCTAAATCTAGAGCCTTTTCATTTCTTCTTGTCAGCCACTGCACCATCTTTCGTGCCAGAAACAAAATGTCCCAGAACTTAATCTTTCCTCTACTTTTGTCATTCTTTTCAACAAGAATCACACATCCACACTGTCTAATGTGCCACATGGTATGTAGGGCTGTGACGATGTGAGGATTGAAAGGGAAAGTTAACATTCACAGATGAGAACACACTGTTGTTCAAATTTGCAAATTCATCACAAGAGCACTCTGATAAGCTTTCTGAAAAAAAAAAAAAATATATACGACTGAGATACTATGGGACCAATAATGGCTTCTTGAATTTGAACTATAAAGGGAGCAAAATGTATTTCAAATAACCTTTATCTTTCACTGTCAAAACTGAGACACAGTCAATCCTTTGAAGTGTAAAATTTCCCTTAGAGTGTAAACAACTCTCTCCCATCCATGACGTTTACCTCTCCTCTTTGTGCTCATAATTTTCTACATGAATAAAGAAGCTGTTCCTTTCTCCCACTGGCTACACCCTGACTGAAGTGCAATCTGTTATAATATCAACTGAAGCCCCCATTGGCATGCATCATTAGCCTCCGCTCTTCCTTGCATATTTAGTCTTGGCACCATCCATGTGGCTGTAGACAGCATTACAATTGATTCTGCACAGTAAGATGATTAGTGCTTAGAGTGTGATACTGTTCTTTACACTGAATTTTCACTCTTATCTGACCATTACAAGCCCCAAAAATTCAATTATCAGTAAAGGGATCTTCTCTTTGTATTACTGTGGAGAGAAACAAACCCTCAACCCTTGATTTTTTTATTGCAAGGTCTCATCCTGCACTTGTTTCTTGCAGTTCCTAATAAAATAAGGATTATTCCTTTTAAACAGTCTGACAGGATGTAAGTGAAGAAAGCTGTGACAGCGAGGTAAAATGAAATGCCTCTTCCTCTGCCAGTCAGCTTATAGTATCCTGATACTGCTGCTAGCTGTGCACCTCACACACAAGATTTCACACACATCCCTGTCATGAAAGATTGAGCATGTGGGAGTCATTGAAATGTTTTCATGCTCACAATGTAGAGGAAGCACGGGGCCACAGTAATGGTTGTCAAGGGCTGGTATGCCTCAGTGAACTGAAGACGACATTTTCTGTCTCACTGGCTGCATGGATGTTTGAGTTATATAACCCTGCAGGAAGCCACAGATGAGAATGTCACATGTGAGCCCTAATAAAATGCTACATTTGTGTGCCATGAAGAGCCTCACATAGTCCAAGTGATTAAATAAAAGCCATGTTTTTGTGTTGCTTTGGTAAGAATTTGATCATTTTATACAGAACTATGAGGTAACATTTACTCAAAGTGCCTCAGCCCCCTTCTGTGTGTGAAACTGAATCAATATTGATGCTGGTTAAGGATAAAAAAAAGAAAAGAAAAGAAGTGAAAGATATATCTGGGAATGTTTTGAAACTGAACATATTGTTGTAAATGCCACTGGAAGCTTGGACACAGTTTGAACTTAAGTGGCAAATTTGAAACCATAAAAACCCATGTAAAGTGCATTTTCTTCCTGGACCAGCACAAACAGCCATGTTTGATTGTATTAAAGGGGTCTCAGGTAACACCCATCTTATCTTGGGCAGGATTCTACTATATCACCCCTTTGGAACCTCAGGGACCCCAACCTCAGGGGTCCCTGAGGTTGGTCTGAGCTGGGCTGTAGAGAGTCTGCATTAAAATGAGGATTTTATTTTATGCAAGCTAAGTTAAGCCCTCTGGGACAATCATGTGATTTTCATTCAAGTAAAAGTGACTTGACTTTTTTATTGAAATGACTAATAATCGATTGTCAGACTAACCAGAAAGATGAAGACACTGACAAGGAAGGTCAATGATTGCTGTTCTTGTTCTCATGAGGAGGAACGTTGAGTCTTGACAATCAACTAACAAATTTTGCTATTTCTATCTACACTGGTTCAACAGTCAAAGATCTGCTTGCTTTTGCTGTACCCCTGTGCCGTCGTCTTAACTCAAGCAGAAAGTCTGTTTTAAAAAAAAAAGTCTACGCAGCCAGTCTAAAGGAACTCAGGCTGATTTTTTAATCTTGCCGTTATTCACATTGCCTGAAACAGATCAGAGTTCAGCTGAAATTTGCAAAGCACGAAACCAGAGAACTGCTGTGTGACTCAAACCTAGGACGCCATCAGGCCTTAAAACCAGAGCTGCTCTTTAGAGACTAAAATGGCTGATTTTTTTTAAGTGAAGTGAAGTGCAAGAATACCAAGGGCAGTTTCTGGGAATAAGGGAGTATTTATTTGATACAACAAAAGACTGAAATTTGCAGAGTCACATTAGACACTGCACCCACAAAACTGTAATTGTGAGGACATAAAGACAATGAGCACAAAGCCAGACTGTCTTTTCTAGGTTTGCTATTCTATTTTTGTAAAGAATTTTAAAAGGGACTACAGGAAGTATGCTCCTACAAGGTGAAAAGTAATGGAGTAATGAAGTTTGCATTTTGTCCTGCTCCAAAGTTTAAAATGTATTTGTCTGCAAGCTTTCGATCATCAAGAAATGAATCAGCATCGATTAGCCTTTTATTTATATTTGGAAATCTTCCACTGGGATAAAAGCCAAGGCAGGAAACCAGATTAACCTTAGTGACAAGACTAAAATATTTATTCTTTCTGAAGACCAAGCAGCAGGGCATCTTGACATCTAAAATGTAACACAGTCGCTTTGCTTTTACAAGTTTTGTTGACATTTGTTGGATTTGATTTTTTTCTACTGTACCTATTTCCAGTATTTCCAATGTATAATACCACCATGTTATTTTGGTGTAAAGACCTAAGACATAACTACAATATGATCCAAAGCAATGCAATAACTGCAGGTGCTGAGTTCACAGTGATCCCACTCACATTGTCATAGTTCAAAATGCAGTGCAGAGATCAAATAAAAGGACCAGTCTGCACTGGGAGTCTAAAAGGGCAAACAGCTGAAACCAAAGCTGTGTCTGAGAGCAGAGCTGAAGTGAGACGATTCCCAGGTGAGAAGGACACAATATGAAATCCATTAGCTTTCACCCGACATGCTGGAAACATACTTGACATGAAATGACCAGGTAACAAAAATCTGCAGTACAGCCTGGAGGACTTACAGGCTTAAACTGAAGCACTGCTTTATAAAGTCTCATGCAATAAAAATCCCCTACTTCCCCATCCGATGTTTCAACATTTTTCCAATGAGTGAATTTTTCAGCCCCTGTATTTCGCTAAAGGTGGTTTATTAAAAATAATCCTAAAATGTTACAACCTCAAAATTGTGATTCAACTATGCCCAGTGGACATTTACAGCTTTCCTTATCTGTATCACTTTTGCTTGATGTCAACAATTAAAATGTCATAAAATTAAACAGGAGTTGGAACAGAAAGGTGCAGAGTGAATGAATGAATGATGAATGAATTAACGAATACACTGCAGCGTAAATCCATTACTTTAATTTGAAGGAGTCTGCGTCTGACATTCTTCATATCACAGCCAGTGTTGCCATAATTACAGAGATGTTGTCATTATAAACACATTCGCCAACGATTAAAGTGAAAGAGAGTGGAAATAAATTACCCCTATGATAATTTCTTTTGCATCATGCAGAGTGAATGTGTAAGAGGGAAGTCAGAGCGAAAGGTGAAGCTCTTTTCAAATGGAACGGGTCTAAGTTACTGTGGGTTCCAGGCCCAGAACAGGCTCTTAAACCAACTTGTGTGGCTAAACTTTCCAACTGATGACTACACTAAAGTGGAGTGAAGAGAAGAACTATTGATTTGCGTTCACTGTCCAAACGGATTTAAATCTTTAATTAGCTCGGTGGCATGTGGCCAAATGTAAATTAGACATCTGACTTGTGATTGTGTCAAGACGTTGATGAAAGTTTCCAACACTGGCTTCTGGCGGAAACAGCGTTGTCTATGGTGAAAACAAATCTGATTATCAAAATTGAAATGTAGGTAGTGTGTGTGTGTGTGTGTGAGAGAGAGAGAGAGAGAGAAAGAAAGAGAGAGAGAGAGAGAGAGAGACCCAAATGCAATCTAATGCTCTAATGCAAATCTAATACCACTAAAAGCCAAGTCAGTGCCCATATCGGCCCTAATTTTTTAAAGTTTAAGCACAGAAAGTACAATTGATGCAGTCTGGAGTTTAACATCATCTCAAATAAATAAGTCTTCCAACAAAATAAACCTGCACGCACATAACTTGCTGCTGCACTACCATCTTGGCTTGTTTGTTGTGTTAATACGTTACTTCTGATTGGCTGAGCTGACTGAAGGCTGTTGAGTCGCTTATCTAAAATGCCACCCATGTGGCAGGAACAAGTCACAGAGGAATAGTTGCAAAAAAAAAACAGAAGTAGCGACAAAAAATAGCTGCAGGCTATGGTGTCAGAACAACCAAAAAGAGGTTCCATTCATTTGTAACCCAAAATGTGTATGTGTACAATGTGTGAGTTCTTATGCGACATATATTTAATAAACAATTAATTCTCATTTATGTATTTTTCTCATAATTAGCTGAAACAATTTTTCAACACCACGGGATCATACCTCAGACTGTGAAGAATGCCAACACTGCTTTACACCCTGAGTGGAGAAGACAACACCTGTCGACAAACTGACAAGACACAACTGGCAAATAAATGTTACCTGAAACACTATTAAAGCACTTTACAAAACTAAACGTTGTTTTGACATGAAAACAACCAGACCCAGCCAGTCGGCCCATTTAATCAAACCCCAAACCCTCAGAGGCTTAATAAATGTCCCTGCCAAGTTTCATGAATGGTGGATCAATTATAATTGATTTCACAGTCCGATACATTTATTAAAGTGACATCCATTTATTCACGTGCTTACCTGTTTTGCCATCAGCCCCTGCTTGCAGTCGCTGAGGGAATGAGCTGACTACCTCATACTTTATTCAGAGTATCACCTTCAGATTTTTGTTACACTGAAATAATTGCTACACCACCAAGATGGATTCAATACACACAAAGCAACACTTCATTTCTCACACTGGTCAGCCAATGAGACGTCTCTATAATTTGCTAACTGTACAATATGTACTATTGGCGTGTTCAACAGGCAGACTAGAAATGGAATTTCCCTTAAGAGCAGAATAAATTAGTTCCAGGGTGTCAACTCCTGTCACATTGGGTGACATCCCCCGCAGATGAAACCTGTCACTCAGCAGAGCGGGAGACCAGAGATTATCTCATCTCACCAACGACGTTGCCAACATGCTGGGATGAGCCATCAGTAAAGGGTTGCTTTGTGGCCAACTAGTTTGTTTTCTTATACCTTCAAAGTCATGTCCATTGCACTGAGTGAACAAATGTGTCTGTATGTGCAAGTATTTTTACCTACATGGTTTTACAAGTGGCACATGCACAGTCACTGGCCTTGGTGAGCCTGAGCCTACCCGGTCAAAGGGCTTTAAAACACATTAATACTGGTCAATAACACTTTTAAAGTTTGTCCAGACCATGTGAAGACTCGGTGCTGTCCCCCTGTTACATGTTAAGTCCTTGTTGAAGGCCAAAAAATTATGGTTAGGCAAAAGTACTTGGTTGAGGGTAGAGAAAAATTGTGGTCATGGCTAAAAGAAACCACCGCTGAGTACTGGTAAGAGACAGGATATCCAACCGTCTACCACAGCCTCCTCTCATAAGGCCAATCCACACCAACAGCATTTTTAAGGGAAGGTTCTGGAGCATATTAGTCATCAATCATGTGGTAGCATGAACATGAACAAGAGAAGAACATGCCACACACGTCAACTAATCCTGTTTCTTCTACCTTTTTTTCCCATGCACCAAGTTAATTGCAATCTCCTTAGAAGGACATTCAAATAAAACAAAGCTCCAACTTTCTGTATTTTATGAACATATCATTGTGTTGCGCACATCATTCAGTTTTCTTCTTGTATACTGCTCTTGGAGCATACTTGAAAGCCATCTTTGTCTGTTGAATTTCAGATTTTACTGAGCCTGGTAAAGAAAGTTTGTCAGGCTGTAATGGACGTAATGGAGGTCGCAGTCGGCATGGATTGACTGGATCAACAAGAGGTCAGGAAAATGCTAAGGAGAATTGAGCAAATGGCCATTTGTGATGACATTTGTCACATATAACTAAACAGAGCAAGCAGGACAAATTGACTTGCTGTAAACTGACTATACTGGTGGGTCTCTGGTTTAATATGCATAGATAAGTACTGCTGCAACAGTTAAACTTAAAAATCAGTAGCTTCTTTGTTCAGGTCAGACCTGTGCTATCACTGAACCTCTCACTCCTGTAAGGTTAATGCTGTGGGACATTGATTAATTAGAGCTGGACTGAGGTCAGCGCCTCCAACCTTTAGCTGGAAATAGCTCATAATAAACAACTGTATTTACATGGGAATTGTGAGTGGGCGGACAGGTCCAGAAAGATCTGAGCCAGATGAAAACACTGCTGCCTCGAGATATAAATGTGATGAGTCACCAGAGAAAGAAAGAAAGCAGTAAATTTGCCATAAATGACTTTCCTTGTTGTTTCTATTAATATCTTGTTGACCTATATTAATAGAAACTGCCTTGGAGCTCTCGTTACCATAACAAAACCTAAGACCTTGCTCTGAGTGATGAGCCCTTGAAATAGTTGAATACTGAAAGTAAAAAAAAATAAAAAATCAAATCCAACTTTGGCCAGACAGTGATGCAATGAAATCTTGATGTTGTTGTATTGCTTATGGCAGAAGTGTAGCATCATGTTTTATTCTGTCTTCATGCATGAACCTCACAGACGGTATCCCTTGAAATGACCAGGACTGGAAAGCTCTGTCTTTGGGCTCCATCCTTTGGTCAATATGCATAACTGCATCAACAAATATGCTTGTTGGGGTTTTGTATGGCATCTAGTAGCCTGGGTGGTGGACAGCAATGAATATAATCTATTTCACAGTTGCTGCTTTTTCCTATATTTTGTATTTCTTGTAGGCTTTTTGACATTTCCATATACAAGATGGAGAGTGAACAATATCTCCTTGTAATGAAAAGTTTCTTTATGCAAAACAAATTTCAAAGTCTTATACAGCCATTCTTAGTCCTTCAGACAATCCACTCTGACACATTAACCAACCATTTTTGCACCCGGTGAACTGGCTGACAAGAAGTAATCTACAAACCATACAATATTGCGGCCGATTAGATCTTGCACATCACTCCAAGGGACTTTTCATTTTCCAAATGAGTTATCCCGCCTGCACAAATGATGTAGCCGCATGACATCAAGTGTTAAATAAGCTTTGGACCAAGGCTATCCATTCTACTTTGTGGCTGCATTGTAATGTCTACTCCACCATAAAAATCTTATTTTCTATCCAATGCAGGTAAGCGATCTCCAGGGATATTCATGTGCTCATTTAACTTTCTAATAGAGGACTTTAAAGACATGCAGATGGCTTCTCACAAAGACCAGATAGGCTTTCTCAAGTGCATCCTGGCATGAGAACAGTTGACTCTAAAAATGCATGAGAAATGTGATGGTAGGTAGATGTGTGCTTTCCAGGGGGAAAAAAATGCAAGTGGGACAGCATTTCATATTTCTTTTCTTTCCCTGATGTTGCAAGTATGATGTAATACGTTGTAGATGATAGGTGGAGTTAAATTGTTTGTATTTGATTATTTGTCTGATTGTTGATGCCAACAATGTCATGTAGAAGAGACAATTATGTCCATCTGCACCGTTATTGAATCCAAGCAAAAACTCATGGGCAGGCCGAATATTCAATTGCGTCATGGCTGTTTAAACTGACACTGTTTGTTTCAATGTGCCTCGAGTTCTGCACCAGAAAATGTGACTCTTTCTACCAGAGATACCCTCAATACCATCCAAAATGTCAGCTAGTCCTTGGAGCACAGTGGGGGACTCTTACTCATGCTTATAAACCCAGACAGAGCTGTCAGATGAACAGAGGAATAATACTGATTGAATAGCTGCATGCGTATGTCACTGTCACTATGGTGGGAAAGGAATAACACCTGAGCCATACAGGAATTCAAAAATTCAGTTGCAAAAATGCAAGGCCTCATAAACAGGATGCAGCTGGTATTTTAACTCAGACAACAAAACAGATAAACCACCATAAAAATATATTGACAGTGTTATAGTAAAACAGAAAAATAAAGATAAAGCATCTTTGTTGCCAAATGTACAAACCAACAGTGAATGTGTGCATTTTGTTCATCTATCATTTCTTTCCCATTGTTGGACAAACTGTAATGAGATTCCTATTTGAGACATTGCTTCTAACTATGATGCACTGTATAATCCCCAGCAGGTTCCACACACAGGTGCATCATCTTGGATCAATTTTAACAAGTTAAATAGAGTAAGTGTTGCCAAAGAGTATATAACTACAGAGCTCAACACACATTCCTCTGTGTCCCTCAAAAGAAGCTCAAGTCATTCACTGTGGGTATGGTCATTCACACTGATTTAGGCAGGGCAGCAACTTTTGTGACAAATGGTGGCATATCTCTGGTCCCCAATGGCTGGGTTTTAGAGGGTTTTCTTCAGTTGCCTTTGAGCCACTTTGGCTTCATCAGAAAGGGCCAGGATTAGTTTGAACAGAATGTCATGTCTCAGCAGTGCAGTCCCTTTTCATGCCACAGGGGCTGCAGCAGATTGTTATGCATACAGGTGCTGCATTATTGCATCAAAAGGAAAGTAGTCGAAAACTTTGCCCAGCCACAGGACTTTGCATATTAGTGTTGGCAGGAGGCCTTGTGATCAAATCACGGCATGGCTCCATGACTCAGCCATGTTATTTTTCTTTACAAACAACTGTTGGTTTATCCTTGTTTGCCTGGAACTGAAAATGAATGTTTCTCTAACATTCCCAGGGTTTTGGTTTTGTAAAGATCTGTGCAACATTCAAGCACTCTACTTACTAGAGAGTTGTTTATCACAACCAATGTGCTAAACTCTAAATTGGGCATACTTTATGTGATAATGTGAGTGAGAATATTGTGCTTTTAAGTGTACCAAGGGTGTACACTGTCAGTGCATGCTGAGATAGGCTCTAGCCCCAAGCAACTACAACAAATATGAGGTGTTGAAAAGGGATGGAAATTGATGGATGATATTTTTTTATAACTGAGGGATCTGACTTGTGTTTGTCACTCAATTACAGTAATTTGGGAGTGACAGCAGCTTCCACTTATGTGTTTTGAATTTTGGCAATGGGATGGCCTTTTACATTCAGATTGAGTAGCAGCACAGCTGCAGTGTTTTGAGAGCACCCTCCCCCTCCCCTGTCCACACCCAACACACAATGGTGGTCCAAACCCAGAATCAAATTTCACTCAACATCTGCAAAACATTCCCAGCAGGCCTGAAATGTACATTAGCCTTGGGAAATCTATAAGGTTGGCTCACCTCACTAGTTTTAGTTTTGTTGTAAAGTTTCAGTGTATTGTTTTCTATCAGCGTGTAAGAGGTGGCAGAACACCTCTAACAAAGCAGACTGCTCCACTTAAATCCCTCTGTTTTTTCCCAAGTAAACCATCAATCATCCATGGTTCATTATGACAGTTCCGGCTATGGTCCACCACATTACTTTGGGAAAACATTATAGTTACATGTCCAGATATTCCAAATGCTACAATTGCAATTCGGTTTTATTCTCGTCAGTGCCTCATTGTTTTAATCGTGGTTGGTTAAGTTGAAGAGCGAGTGAGTGATTGAGTGTGTTTTAGTGTCAATGCCGAAGCCAATTCAATATTTTGTTGTCATATTCTCAGGGGCAGAGCTGCTCCTGAGACACAAATCCTCTTGGTTTTATGGTTGTTTTATGTCTTGTAATGTGATTCAGTTTCACTGGGAGGAATAAATACTGTATGTTTCTTTTTTAAGACAAGCTGAATTGGTCTTGCATGTGGCAGACAGATAGATGGATAGAACAACGTAAAGTCTGGTAAACTGAACTACTGTGGCTAAATTAGAATCCGTTTTGTGCCTTGTATAAGAAATGCATGCGTGCCAAATTTCACCTGAGTGGAGCAGTGTAGTGATCGGTATCGTATCATACATTATGAATCATGTTGGTATAAAAGCTTGCTACATAATTCAGGTACCCAAGTGTGCGTCAACATTTAAAACCACAATCAATATGCCTTTTTCGACCAATTTTCAACAAACTCAGTAAACAACCATCTGTATCAATGCATCTCACCACTTTGAATAACTACAAACTGCACAATAAGTTCATGACAGTGAGCCAATAAATTTCAGATCACATAGTGTAAATGGCTACAACCTCTTACCCGTTTCATCTATTTTTCACAAAAGCTGACAGATATTTTTGAGGGGATACTAACTGCAGTGTCACACTGAGGGTAGAGATCTAGGCTACTCCTGCCATTTTTTAGGGGTAACAAAAACTTCATCGAGAGCATGGCAAGATGACAGGCTGTATCAGAGAACTGTCATCTGGTAATGTTGTTATATTGCTGTGTGCCAGCCAATCACACCAGGGATCTGCCATATTATCATAAATAAACGTGAATTCTATCCCATTGTTTTATTTCCGAATTAAAACTCCAGTCATATGCAGTGCTTGAACTAATCTGGTTGAATTGAAAAGCCAAACTGCAACAACAATACAAGCAAGTGGTTAACTGCACTTTGCAGATTTACGATGAAGGATCCCACCACATGCAACAACCTTTTGTGGGAGACATTAGTGGCGCCTGACAGCCTTGCCACATTGAGCCTTGCTGAGCCATAAGCGAAACAAAGCATCTCCACATTCCTTCTCAAGGGGTGCCATAAAACTTGTTTACAAATTTACAAAAAGTCATAAAATATATGGTATACAGTACATATTTTTTTGGGGGCAAAACAGGAAGCAGGCATGTCCTATTACAGTAACAGTAACAGACAACTTCCCCTAGATATCCATTGCTTTCATATTGCTGTTCAGTGGGTTGTGCTATCTACAGATGAAAATTGACTGATGCTGCAGCCTCAAACCAGGTAGTTAACCATTATTAGCTGTGCATAAAGCCATTAGGATATCCCCCCCCTTATGACTTTGGCCAGGAAGACAGGAAGTAGTATGTAATTATCGTGCTGCAGCACAAAGGGTGTTGCTAAAGATTTCCCATTGAAGCATATTGTTTATTTGCTTAACCTCTGGTACCTCTGCAGTTATTCACCTTCTCTCCACAGACCGGATTACTTTGTTTTAATCCAGCTCAGAATGCCCCCGCACAGCATGCGATAGGCCCTCGTCATCGTAACAGGCCAGGTATCGACACAGGCTCCTGTTTACCTCCATAGGGCAGAGGGATTAGGAGCACAAGCTTTGATGTCAGATTCACAGACAGTGGTGGAGCAAAGCTAAAGCTAGTCAGGGTTATTATGATATACAGGTCCATTTCTTTACCAGATGTTATGGAGCAACGGGAGAGGCAGCAAAGAGGAGGAGAAATGGAAAATATGGAGAATCAACTGCAGTAGACACTTTTATCTTACAGTAACTCACAATTTTATTTGTTTTAATATTTTATTTATTTGTGTTTTGCTGCTCATTTGTACCAAAGAGATAACTTATACACTCTCTCTCTGGTGTGTTTATAAAAGTCCATCAGGAGCTTTTATGTTAAGAAATGTTCATTCTGCTGTTGCAGTCAGATTTAATCTATCTATTGTCTTTATAATTGCTTAGAAAAAATACAAAGGGTGTGTTCATTGCTATACACTGGCATTAGGCTTTACAGCAGCACAACCACAGAGGGTCAGTGTTTTTTGATTATCTCTTTATTTCCCTCTTGGCCTACGGCAGAAGCAACTCCATCCTCTCAGCTCTCGGTTTTGGAGTCTGTAAACACGGCCAGTGTGTTTCCCTGTTGACATAATCAGGTTGAGTGGTGCTGATGCAGTGACATTTGCAGTAATAGGAGACTGATAATCCTCACACAATTGCCTCTGCACTTTTGCACTATAAAAGAGGCCATGGGGGACACACTGTGTTTCTGCAGAAAATCTGCTGCTTACCGAGTGACCGTGAACATGATAGCCTAGCCCTCACTCTTTAACTCTTATTACCCTGTGGAAAATGGGAGTCCTGCAGGATCAAACTGTCTGTGCTGACTTGGTGAGTGGGGAGCAGAGGGCCCAGCAGAAATAAAAGCAGCAAGAGCTCTCTCAAGTGGTAAAAAAGAAAACTTCTCTCTGCCCAGCAATCAAGAGGCTTTTTTAATCCTCTTGGATTTTTATCATCCAGGCAAATAAATTACTGCAAGGGTTTAAAAAGGCAATTAAAAACCTACTTAGACTGTATAGTTGTCCAGATAAGATTTTTTTCTCACAGCTAAATTAAGTCCTAGAATGGCCGCAGAATATAGAATTGCAGCAGTGCACCAGTGGACGCTTAAACTAGATGTTTAAAATCTACAACATTAGTCAAGCAGGTGCCATTAAAGTTTGTGATGAGTCTCTTAAGTGTCCCATTCATATATCCTGCTGCACACATACACTGCGAAATATGTTTACCATTTTTAACATTTTTAAATTGGATGAAGGAAACACCCATAAACACACATCACACTACATAACCCAGATGGGAAAAAAACAGCCGTAGCATATGATTTGGCCATTGTTGCCAGTTATTATAGACGCCAGAAGGTTTAGCAATGAATAAAGTCTAGTTTTGGAATGATTTGTCAATTAGTTGATTCATTAATAGAAAATTAAGTGTGAGTGTTCTCCTTTTTTGGTGTTCATATAATCATCAGTTGAATATCTTTAGGTTTCTCACAGTAATTTAAGGGCATCACCTCAAGCTCGGGAGCTTCGGTGCAAACAAATAACCAATCACCAAACAGTTAATGAAATCGGTTAATGGAACCCTACAGCAAAGTCAGCACTCGATGTGTGGCAGCTTTTATAAAAGAAAGATCTCTCACTTCAGACAGACTGCTGTCCCACTTAAACTATGAAGACAATGAACCACACTCCACTTCAAAAGCAAGTCCTTTGACTCACACCTTATTGTGCATAAATCTTTCTTCTGTCTTTTGAAAATGCATGCATTATCAGCATCTAATGGTGCCACATTAACACTATAAAAGATGAACTCTTTTCAGCATGTCCAAGATTTTTAATAATAGCTGGATCTATTTAATACACCAGCCTACATCCATACATCAGAATGTCACTCACATCTCTGCTGATGCTGGTATTACAAAGAATGTATGGCCAGTTAATACCTACATGCACTTTAACTGTAGCTCAAGCCCAAAACCCTGAAACTTAGAAAATTTACATTTTCCAAATTTAACATCACAATGTGTAATAAAAATGCTAAACCTGAAACTGAAACTAAATGATAACTCAACAAAAACATAAACTAAATCCAACAACACAAAAAAATGAAACTTTAAAAAGCTTACAAAACCTAAATCCCAATTTAGGAGCCTTTCTTAACAAACTTTGTGTTTCAGCTGCTATACTTCAACATCAGATCTGCCTCGTCCCTCTAAAAGTCCCAAAAGCCTGAGCTCTCTTGTTCCAGATCACTGCTGCCAGTAATTGGAAACAACTGAAAAAGGCTGTGAGCTGGAACCATTTTCATCTCTGTGACTCACTTACACACATTTACTGGAGATACTTGCAGTTGCTTTCCAAGCCACTGAGAACTACAACAAGCTACAGTGTTTCCACGTTCGACTGGACTGTTTTGATCAATCTCCCCTGTATTCATATCACTTACTTTAGCCACTATTGTTTTCCCATTGTGGTGATATCTTTGTTCCCCACTGCTGTTATATGATATTTTTTACAAAATATCATATAACAGCAGTAGAGCTCCCCTAAGAGGCGACGCTCTTCATTTACCCACTGTAACCTAGTCTTCTGTTGTGTTCACTGATTTTCTTCTGATCCTGTGATGTTTTTCCTGTCATCTTGTCAAAAGATGATGAACCATGGTGTGCATAAAAGAAAACGTGCACCAACAGACCCCATTCTGTGTCTTCACATGATTCTAGATGTGTAATGCACAGTACGATTTGCACCATAGATTAACTGTGCATACTGTCGCTTACACCAGAGATTTGCTGTGTGTAGAATTAAAATGCTATAATTTTTTGCACCGGTGGTACCCAACTGTTTTGGCATGTGATCAATCCATTCAGCGTCAAAATTAGGTCCCTCATCACAGTATGAGAAGTGTGCAGTTTAACCAGAGGGATTTTTTTTCCCCTCAGATGGTTAAATTTGAATAATTTTTGAGGCCCAAAGAGACAAAGCTATCCTATATTTCACAGAAGATCAGAGAAAAATGTTCACTGTGCAGAGTAATAATTTACCACATCTTTATCCAGCTCTGTTTCCTAAACTAAAGTACTAGTACTAAATACTTTATTGTTTACTAAATACTTTTGTCTAACACACATGGGTGACAAGTGAAAGAATAAGCTTGACTAACAAATGCAGATGCTTTCATACAGGTGCACTGCATTGTACAATTAAGCAGTTAACATCCCATCATGGTCTATGGGATGTAAAAAATGCTGAGCAGGCCCAGTCGATTCTGATTTTGTACTAAGATGGAAAAAGGAGAAGATCTAAGTGACTCTGAAAGAAGGTTCATTGTTGGGGCACAGATTTCAGGAGCTTCAGTCACAAAGACTGTTCAGCAGGCTGGGATTTCAGAAGGAACAGAGACTAAGGTGACATCTGCATTTAGATCAGTGGGAAAGGCATCGGTGAATAGGGTCAGAAAGTGTGGTCAGTGCACGTTTGATTATCTTGATGCTCATGCATTAGTGCGAAATGTAAGGAAAAACAGAAGAGCGGCTCTACCTCAGGTGACTGAGAATGTCAGTACAGGACGTGAAGGTTCAATGGTGCAAAAACCATCAGCACTGGATATCTCTACAGAGATGTGGAAAAAAAGTGACATGGTCAGATGAGTCATCTTTCACCATATTTTTCACCTACAAGTGGGCGAGTGCATGTGTGGTGTACACAAAGAGAGCGGTACAGGCCTAAGTGCCTGACCCCAACACTGAGGGGATCCGGCGGCTCTGTTAGTGCATTTATCCCAGGCCTGCATTTTTGAGTTAACCAAATACAGATGTGCTCAGCGCAGGGAAATCTCAAAGTCCAGCTCTGCCTACGCCCCCTTCTTTGATTGGCTGCTGGAAAAGGAAAAAGTTAGGGGAGGAAGAATTCTCCACCCTGCTGTAATTTAGGTGTCATGATTTTTCTTTTTTGCCAGCTTTCTCTGCTTTCCTCACAGACACAAGTAAGATGGCCTCAGCACATGACAGAGCTGTACTCCAGGCTATATTCAACCCCACCACCCCCTTTGGAGACATCCCTGGCCTGAACCAAGAGGAGGAATTAATTGATGATGGTGAGTGTGAGCTTCTGACTTGATTTGTCTCCACATGTCATGTCACGGCTTTTTCTGTTTATCATTTCATAGCATATTGAATTTATTTGAACCCATTCCATTCCTGAACTAAAAAAAAAAAAAAAAAAGACATTTTAATCCAAGTTGAGTTCTGGTGACATTTCTGTGTTTTCCCTGCCACGGTACCTGTCAATTGAGTTTGAGTGGTTTTCAACCTGTTTATCTCCCCCTGCCAGACAGTGGCTTTGACACAGAGTTGCTGAAGCAAGTGAAAGAGTTGGAGATGCGGGGTGTCTCAGCAGCAGAAGCTGGGGATTTGCAAGCTGCACTTCAGCTGTTCAGCCAGGCAATCCAGATCTTGCCTCAGCGAGCCTCAGCCTATAACAACCGGGCACAGGCCCTGCGGCTGCAGGGGAACACAGCAGGTACATGCCACAAATTCAGTAATAACTCTTCATAGACACCGCAGTGTGCCAACAGATCAGACTGCCGAGTTTAAGGCCAGCACGACACCGTATCAGAGCTTTGTCTATCTGATGCAGTTTGTTAACAATGTTACTGTATAGGCTCTGAGTTAGCTTCTTTCAGCTGCTGCATGTCACAAGGTTGGCAGGGTTATATACACTGAATGTACAGAGGTACAGCGACTTTGCTCAAATCTGAATCTCTGAAAATTCCTTGTGAGTACATCTTTTCATTTACTTGTTTGATATCTGCAGAAAATGCAAAATGAACTACACATAGGGTGAATCACTATTGTATTACAGAGAAGCAGAATAGTATTGTAGTACTGTGTTCTTCTGAAAATGCACTTGTGTATTACTTGAAAATAGTTCAGGTACTTAAATGACTAATACAAATGAAACTTACATTTTGAATAAATGAAAAATAGGTTGTTAGGTTATAATCAGCATGATAATGTTAGAATTATTGTAGTTTATTATTATTATTATTATTATTATTATTTGACAGGATATTTTGCAATACTTGGTGCCAAAGCCATTTAAAGCAAATTCGGCAACAGTACTGAATATTACAGTAAACTGACTTTAAGCCTGGACAGTGTAGCCTGTAAAACAGTACAAATTGAAAATCAACTTTCCAGACATGTGTGTACCTCACAGAGCTCCTCTCTCCTCTCAGGAGCCCTGGAGGACCTGGACCAAGCCATCTCTCTGAGCGGCTGCGCTGGACGAACTGCCTGTCAGGCACTGGTGCAAAGAGGCCTTTTACGTAGATTAGCATGTCAGGATGATGGAGCCAGAGCAGATTTTGAGAAAGCAGCTGCACTTGGAAGTGAATTTGCCCGACAACAGGCTGTGGTTCTTAATCCATATTCAGCACTGTGCAACAAAATGCTATCAGAGGTGATCAACAAACTACGCAACCCTGAAGTGATGCAGTAGTTGATGTTGATTTGTTACTTGTACACCTTTTCTGTTGTGAAGTCATTGGTTAATAAAAGAGCATTTTTTAGCTTTTAATGCCCTTTTATTCCAGACAGAGTGTACTGCTGTTAAATAAATTGGGCCAACTGCAAGTCAGATTTATTTTACAGTATATAATGTCAAAGACGCACACTGATCACAATCCTTTCATTTTCCTCAACAAAGAGTCAGAAACAGAGCTGTTTGTGTCTCATCACAAAGCATGCACTGCTGTTTTTAATCAAATACGACATACAGGGCACGAGATGTCAGGTTCAGCTGTCAAATGCCAAACTTGTTTCGTGGAGTGTGATGTAACACCATTCCACACAGATGAGGCCCTTCGCCCTTTATCCAGTAGATGTCAGTCTCCTCATGTTGAAAAACAGTCAACAACAGTTTTCTTTTTTTTTTTTAAATAATGCTTTTCACCACATGAATGAAGAAAGATGGAACTAACAGCACAAGTCTGCTCAATATGGTAAATACAGGTAAACACAAAACATAAATCACTATTACAGAATGTGAGGACCCCTCTCAAACTCAAATTCAGTGTCCCCAGGGGGATTATTCAAGGTTAATCTCTCTCTATCTTGAAGCACTTTTCCTACTTAAATGATTTGTGGAGATGTTACTAAAAAACTAGAGGATGTGTAAATCATATCAGTCTTCACAAATTTCCAGTTTCTGCCTAAATAAATTCATCGCATACAGAGTGTCTGTCTGCAAGGCTTCAGCACACAACATCTCTGAATTCCCTTCTGGTTTTATACAGTAGCTGTATATGTGGAGGTTTCATCCACTTTGCAGTTTTGTGGGTGCATAAATATCACATCTGAGTGATTCTTCACATGGCATTGCTCGTGTTGTGGTCCGCCCACTGAGCTCTGGTGCCATGAGCACTATCTCTTATGCTTTACTTCTCCATGTTTGTCTCTGACCTCTGCCAGGCAGGCTAAAACAACCGGCTCAGTGCGTTCCTCTCGCTGGTAGAAGGAGCAGGTTTTCAGGTGATCTGACATGGAAGGATTAACGCTGAAGCTCCATCTGTCCACAGAGGAAAACAGAGAGCTGAACTCCCAAACCTGTAAAACACAGAGACAGAGTTGAAGTAGGTGTAGGAGGCTGCTGTTAAGGCATCTATCAGTTGTATTGCAGCTACATGGCTATGAGGATAAATGTAACTTTAATATCCATGGAATCTAGATCACTGGGTGCTTTCATTACATGTCAGGGCATGGTGTTATTTTTGTATTTGTCCATTATAAATTTATACAAATTATGCCCTTCACTGGGGAGCAAATACCCAGCTGTCACCCATACAGTCTGATCAATCCTGTGTTTCCATGAATGATCCCATATCTGACTTCTTATGGTAGTGCTGTGTTTACTGGCAGCAAAGCTCCAGGCCATTCCACATCACTGATATCATTGGTACGCTCTTTGTCCCATGATCACTGTGGTACAAAAATAGTGAATGTATAAATACACACTGACAAATTTATACGGTATTTATCCTTTATTACCTCGAGCAGAGAGGTCATGTTGTTTATTTGTTTGTCTGCAGAATATTTTGAAAAAAAAAACTACTTAAAATCTACTAAAAATTTTAAAAAGAATTGGTGGAAAATTAGTCAAAATAGCAAAAGAAAAACGTAGCAGCATGTGGTTTACCCAGCTTTAGGTTTTGGTTCACAACTGGACCATGACCCCTCAAAACATTTTGATCAGTCGTCGCCCCCCACCCCCTCCCCAGTTTATTTACTGGACTGCTTTCTAAGCCCGGTTTCCAAATTCTTCTACATGTGATGAACTGACATGAACTGCCATAAGTCTGCAGTCATCTACAGAACCCAAAGGAATTGTGCACATTTGATGGCATTTACAGATGAAGCTACAACAAAATTATTAATGAAAAATCACTTGAAATTTCAACCTTATACAAACTTCTCATGTTTCCAGACAGGGTTTAGGTAGTTTCCAAACATGAGGCAGCTGCAGGGGCATCCACAAGGCTTAGACCACTAGACCAGTGGGCGTCCTCATGGGCTGGTGATCTAAGCCATGGGGTCTAAGGTCTAGCTTGGTGGTCTAACATAGACAAAGCATCCCCCTGGTTTAATTCCAACTGTTGCAGGTGACCCCATCACTCCCATTTATCTCAAATCGCTCGACTGTCTGTCACAGGTTGTCTACAGCTCTGTGTATTTCAGTTTAGTTTTGTTTAATGTTTTATTGCACTGTTTAAACTTGTAATGCTGCCATCCTGGCCAGGTTGGAAAGATGTTGCTAAATAAAATAAAATAAAATGAAATAATGACAATTGTGTGGCCTTTGCAGGGGTTCCTCTAGAGTTGTTGATGATCTGTTTCTTTTGTTTATAGTATAGAACAAAAGTAGCATGAGCAACATTGAATGATGCTTAGCTCAGCTGTTTAGTTACCAGAGCACCACTTCGACACCAAAGTTAGAGAAGAAAACGCCATTTCCTATTTCCAAACATCCTCATCCTGTGCCTGGCTTCACATGCAGCTGTTTTTTTTGTTTTTTTTTTGTTTGATATGGACTGATAAAAAGTAGCAAATCTCCAGTGGGAACCCATTAACTGTTGCCAACATGGCTGTCATTTAATTTGTAATATTGTTAGAGAGGACTGTCGAGAGTCTGGAGAGTGTCTACAATGCAGCAGCTGTCACGCTGTATGAATGACTGAAATTTTCAAATGACAGTTGACAGAATGTTTCCAGATACTAAAGGGGAACTGATACAGAAAGCTGGCCTTGTGTTTACTTTCCCTTCACTGAGCGCAAGGTTGAGATCAAAAGAATATCTCAGATGGAATGGCAGCGCTCATTCATTAAAATAAATAAATGTAATTATATGATTAAACATATCCTCTGCAGTTCGGTTACCAGAAATAGTCATGACAGATGATTCAAGCAATTTGTACAAAAAAAAAAAATTAAAATAATTTTATGACAGAAAAAGAAGAATAGAATTCTTAAGGATACTTGCTTTCTTTCGACATCTCCAGGAGCTTCCCCCATGGGAATATGTCTTTTTCTCCCACTTGAGGGTGACCATCCCTCTCTCTTGCAACAATGTGGCACACACCTCTCTCATCAGTTGGGAAACCTGGGACAGCTGAGATAATGTAAAACTGTCAAGGTAACCGGCAATGTGCTGAAGAATCTCCAGGGGCAGGCTGCTCAGCAGATCCAGATTGTGTGCACCATTTCTCTCTTTCCTGACTTCACAGAGTGATGAGGGGACTTGTGGCTGGAGGACAACGGCGCTGACATCTTGGCAGAATTTAATTGTAGCCTGGTGACCTGCCGGCTGAAACCTTGTCTGGGAGAAAGTACAGCCGAGGTATGCCAAGGGGCAGCGTTGTTGTAACCAGCCGTTTAGAGAGGCCTGTATGTCAGAGTGCACATTCCTGAAATGAGAACGGTATTCATCACGGCGAAAGAAGTGGCCACACTTGTAGCTGAAAGCTGAACTTGTTTTGTTGTGTCTTCTGGTGACAGATTCTGCTTCAATATGTACATAAAGAGCACGAGGTTTGACTGCTATGACATCAGCCAGAGATGCATCTGTTTTGAATGGGGCAGAGCAGAAGCTGTATGTTTGTGTTCCTACGTCTACATAAAGACCATCTATCGCCACACTCTCTGAGATTAAATGTCCTTTCAGTTCCTTTTCCAGGGAGCACAGGAGTGTGGTGCTAACCTCGTCACACTTCGGAAGGTCCTCAAGCGACAAGCCCAGATCTGCAGTGTCAACACTCTGGTGTGTGGTCTTGACTTTGTGCGCAGGGTCCTTCAGATGACTGCGCTTTGCTCGATAGCTGGTGGGAACATTAAACGAGCGGACAGTTTTAACCTCGATGGGTTCCAGATTTCCGTACACAAAATCCTTTTCTCTCGGGGTGCAAGCTGCAAGTTGGCCAAAGTTAATCAACATTGCCCCATTGTGCACCAGGTACATGTTATATTCTGCAATGTTGACTTCTTTGCCTAACCTCTCAAGGACACCATCTTGCCATGGCGCAAGGCCAGTTGCACCACTGGTGCTCGAAGCAGCAACAGCATTCTCTTGGTTCAGGTGTGAGTCTCTTATCTCTCTCTGACAGTTTGATGATTCTTGCTGATCCTTCCCCTTTCCTCTTTCTTCCCCCTGATTCAGGTTTTTGACAGTTTGCTTACATCCCCCCATCTCCTTCGTGAATATTTTCTCCCAAGAGCAGTAGTTCTGAATACTCTCCACATCGCTGCTCTTCGCCAAAGCATCTCTCTCCTCTTGGCTGGGTTCTTTTTCCTCCATCCTTGAGCAGCTATTTTCTGTAAATTCACCACAATCAAAAGAACAGGCTGCTTCTTCTGTAGGACAGTTGACCCCAGCGATAACATGCTGGAGGGCAGGGTCCTCCATCAGCTCAGGAAAAATGTTCTTCATTTTTATGGATTGAAACAGCAGCTCTTGGTCCCTGAGCGCCAGAGCAACATCAAGGTGCAGCTCAGTTTGAGGGTTTTCTGAAACATTTCTGTAGAAGGGCAGGTCACTTTCAGAAACAGGCCAGCGGTTCCACTCCTGAGAGCAGCAGACCACGCTGGCAGGACAGACCTCCAGGTGTTTTGCCAGCCTGTGGCGCAGCATGGTGAGAGGACAGCCATAAGCGACGTTGAGGCAGGGGACCGTCTCATTTGGACAGAGGAGTTGGTGCTCCTCTTGCTTGCACATATGGAGGGTGGCGCCACAGTTTTTATGACACTTGACGACCATGCATGAGGCAGAGATCTGCACCCGGACTTTACAGTGGACATCATAACATTTGTCACAATGTTCATGATGACCCACTGGCATTTTTCTGCTCTTCACCTTCAGTGGAAAAATTATACAATATAGCAGGAAGTTTTGAAACATGTTTTGCATAATATTATCAATTAAAAGCTACAAGTAATGTAACAATCTCTGTTATACATTTTAAATGTTGATTTTAGTGAAAACAAATGGACTTACCATTGTTGTTTACCAACAGAAAAAAACAATAATCTGAGAAGACATTAATGCGAGAAACATGGTTAGTTGCATTTCTGAATCATAGGTTGATTTAACTACTATTCATTGAGTATACATTTTTTAAATATACAGTCAATTAGGAAAATACATACTCCATCTTTAATGTGCAATGAGAAATTACTTGCCTAGCTCATCAAAAAAAAAAAAAACCCTTACAATTAGGTTTTTGTAAATAAAGTCAACTACAGGAAAAATTTCTCACCCTTTGTTCCTCTGTGCCTGTCACCTTGCATTTGCTCGCACATCCGAATAACCTCTGCACTGTGTGTGGACATTATAAATAGACACAACAGAGGGCCAGACTGGCCAGTGGGACGGGGCACCATTGTCACACAGCCATTAAAAGGAAAGGTCAAGTTACAGCCTCCACCACTGCTTCACTGTGAGAGGCTGGCGATAATAGCAGGTAATCCAGGTTCTCAACAGTTTAACTACCGTGTGTTCAAAAACATCAAAATCTTAACAAGTGCAACACATTGCCAAAATCAAAACATCCAAAAATTATAATTGATTACTCAAAATAAATGCACCAGTTAAAATATCTCTTCACAGATTGGTTTCTGTGATTACCAAATTTATTTTTAGAGGCATGAAATGATCATTTATAGGTGAGTATTTCCTCAATCAAAAATGTAAACAGTACAGCGTTATACTAAAGGCTTATTTGTCTTGATCGTTGTCCTCCACTAGATGTCAGTCAAACACTTTCAAAACCTCAGCGCTGTGCTGTCACCAAAATTTCACCACACGGATTAGTTAAATTCTTTTTGGTTACAATGAAATCAAAAAGGCATTTTTCATGATGTTGACTAAAATACTGGTTTTAACACTGGCCAATTTAAATTTATCAGTGTACAGTTGATTATGTCCCAAATTGAACTGAAAATTGAGACTGTTTCAGGACCCATGTGTAATTTTTTAAGGGAATTGGAGGGAAACAGCTTCGTCAAATGATGTTTTGGTTCAACATAGACACTGATGTATTTTCACCACCTCGAATCGTTTGTGGAGTAGAGCCAAATAGCCGCCTCTTTTAATGAAATCACCTTTCAGTGGCGTCATTACATTACTCCCTGTTGCTCTCCAACAGCAATAGTGTGATTTTACACATACAATGGGTCATTATTTGTCAACTCCTACAAAGTATGGCAGCGATTTCAAAGTACAAATTATTTGTGGAAAAGTGTGTGCATGTCATACTGTGTTGTTTGTCATTCATGACACCTCTTTCCTTTGTTTGCAGAAATACTGTGTTGTGTAACATAATGGGGCATTGATCCAGTGTAACTACCTTTAACTAATTACACTCATTTACATTAAGGCTGGCAGAACTACCATCCCCTTCATTCCCCCACATCACCCTGCAAACACCTCCTGACACCTATTTTCCCTCTCTCTGTAAAATGTGCTGGATCCACAGTCTGCAGCTGGAAGTCTTTGTGCAACTTTTTCTTTGGTTGTTTTTTTGTTTTTTCACCTAGCACAAATTACAGTGAACATCTTAACAGAGGCAGCTGCTTCGCTCTCTATAGGTTCTGCAATCACCATACATTTCATCAAGAGAGAGACAGAGAGAGAGTGAGAAAAAAATATTTTCTATTTCAGTGTCTTGTTGCTATACAACCGCAGCACAGCTGAGCTTGGAGAGTTCTATTGTTTCAGATTAGTCAAAGACAGTTTTAAAAGTGCCTTAAAGCAGGTGTACAAATAATGGATTAATTCTGTATAATTTACCAATATCATTTTCTTGAAACTTTATTCATGTGCATTGATGGACATCGCACCGACCAAGTACTGTAATTTGAGGGTTAAAATCCTGTTTAAACAATTGGTATTGTCAGCCAGTCAAACTGCAAATCAGGATAATGCCTGAAATCCTGATTAACTATTCTGAGTATGAGCGAGTGTCTTCAGCCACATGAATGTGCCAATTTTAAAGTATTTTGGGAAATACGCTTATTTGCTTTCTGGTGGAGACTTACATGAGAAGATCAGCATCACTCTCTCATCTGTCTAAATATAAGGCTACAGCCAGCTGCTGGTTAGATTGGCTTAGCACAAAAACTGGAAACCGGTGGAAGCAGATAGCCCACCTGAATTTTCATTTTCATCCTTTAGTTTTCACACAGATCAAACAAACAATGTATCAATATTCTCATGTAACTTCATCATGCAAACTCATAAATCATTTTTACATCAACAAAAATCTGAAATTCTGACCTTTTCATAAAAGACGTTCCTCCCGAGGAAAAGAGTCCTTTTTAAGTTTTACTAACAGATTGCAAACTGCAAAGATGTTTAGCAGCACATGGAAAGTCTTATTTAATAAAATTCATTTGAACACTCAGCTTGATCTCTTATGCAACCTGGCAGCTCAAAAAGGGGATAATTACAGCTTGTCCATTTTCTGTAGCACAGATTTGAACAATTCTGAGGCTACGGGTTAATGATTCATGCAAGCTCCATATCATTTAAGTCTAATTTAATGTTCTGAAATGTGACTGGGCAGCTCTGGATGGAAGACAAAAAAAGTCAAATGTGATTAATATTCAAAGCATTCAAAAGCTTTCAGTACACAGCAGGACTGATAAAAAGCATCATAGGTTTCAAGTTTTATACTGAAGGTTTCCCTGTCTCCACCAACACACCGATGGCAGTGTATCCTCACATGGTCTACAGCGCTTCCTACAAATCTCACCCAATTCCCTAAGATTTCCCTCTAACTGCCATTCCTTTTGAAGATTGCCCCCATTTTGGGATTTCCATCTAGTTTATCACACCTTTTTCTCTATGCACATTTTTCCTCTATATTGTCCCAATGATCCCAAAGAATATTAAAGTGCATTCAGAAAGTTTTCAGACCCCTTCACAAGATGTTGCAGTCTTTGACAGTGATTCCAGTCCTGAGTCTTCTTGGGTGCAATGCAACAAGCTTTGCACACCTGGATTTGGAGTTTTTCTGCCATTCTTCTCTACAGATCCTCTCAAGCTCTGTCAAGTTAGATGAGGACGTCGGTGGACAGCCATTTTTAGGCCTCTCAAGTAATGTTTGATTAGGTTCAAGTCAGGACTAACTGGGCCACTCCAGGACATTCACAGAGGTTTCCCTAAACCACTCCTACATTGTCTTGGCTGTGTGCTTAAGGTCATGATCTTTTGGAAGATGAACCTTCAACCCAGTCTCAGGTCCTGAGCACTCCGGACCATGTTTTCATTAAGGATATCTCTGTTTTTTTCTGTTCAGTTTTCCCTCACCCCTGACCAGTCTCTCTGTCCCTGCTGCTGAAAAACACCCCCACAGCATGATGTTGCCACCACCGTGCTTCACCATTGGTATGGTGTTGAGTGGGTGGTGAGCGGTGCCTGGTTTCCTCCAGGCATGATGCTTAGAATCAAGGCCAAACAGTTCAATATTGGTTTCGTCAGATCAGAGAATCTTATTTCTCACAGTCTTAGAGTCCTGCAGGTGCTTTTTTTTTTTTTTTTTTTGCAAACTCTAAGCAGCTTTCATGTGTTTTTCCTCTGAGGAGAGGCTTCTCACTGGCCACTCTGCCATAAAGTCCAGATCAGTGGAGTGTTGCAGGGATGCTTGTCCTATGGGAAGTTTGTCCCATCTCCTCACAGGATCTCTGGAGCGCAGTCAAAGAGGCTATCAGGTTCTTGGTCACCTTTCTTACCAAGGCCCTTTTCCCCTGATTGCTAAGTTTGGCTGGGCTGCAAGCTCTAGGAAGAGTCCGGTTTGCTCTAAATGTCATCCGTTTAAGAATTGTGGAGGCCACTGTGCTCTTGAGAACCTTCAGTGCAGCAGACCTCCCCCTGTTCTGTACCTCAACACAATCCTCTCTCTGAGCCTTGCAGGCAGTTTCTTCTACCTCATGGCTTGGTATTTGCTGTGATATGCATCTTTGAGAACTTCATATAGACAGGTGTGTGCCTTTCTAAATAGTTCCAATCAACTGAATTTACCACAGGTGGACTCCAGTCAAGGTGCAGAACAGTCTCAAAGAGGATGAAGAAGGTGAGCACCTGAGCTAAATTTCATAGAAGAAGGGTCTGAATGCTTGAGATAGTTGAATTTTTTTTTCATTTTTAAACCAAAAAAGGGGGTGTTTAAAAGAAAAAAATCTGTTTGCTTTGTCTTTGTTGGGCATTGAGTGTAGATTGATGAAGGAAAGCAATTTTAGCATAACGCCGCAAAATAACAAAATGTGAAAAAAGTGAGGGGGTCTGAATATTCTCTGAATGCACTTTATTAATAAGCACAAACCATTGGGACAACATAGAGAAAAATGTGCTACTGCTGAATTTCCAAAAACCCAGGAAACTGTGCTGGTGCTGTGTTTATTACAGAGATCAGCCCAGCAGAGGCCTATAAATAAGCTGCAGAGTATGGAAATATCTAATGAAAATGAAAATGTACTAGCTCAAAGCAGAGCTCAGATACTGTCTGAGTTTGAACTTTTAAGCTGAGAAGGCAAAGACTTCATGCCTGTTACGACTGATAGTATGTTTTGGTTCACTTAAAACACCCAGGAATTCAGTTAAAATATGAACAGACTTTTACTCATTTTTAAAGTGTCCTTATGATAATGTTCTACCCGTTAAGACCATTTCAAGATCATAATATTGTTTATTATTGGGTTATCCATATGAATGTAATGTTAACATGTTTTGTTTGTTTGCTTTATATGGCCTCTCAAGAGACCATGCTTTAGATAAAACAGATCTGAATGAACAAACGCACATCTGGAAAAAAGAAATTCAGCTTTTCAAATGTACGTTCATTACATTTCATGTGAACTGTCTGGAAACCTTGTTTTTAAATCTGCATTCACTGTTTTTTGGTGTGGGGGCAGCGGAAACAACACCATATTGACATATCACAAGCTTTTTAGTTGTTGTGGTGGACTGTGTCCTCATGATGAATGTAAGTCCAATATTCACTTCTCTTTTAGCTCCGTTTTTAGTCTTGAGGGAAATATTCAGCTCTATAGCAGCCGAATGTTCCACTATGTCCCTTAGCTCATCGCTAACTGTGTCTATCTAATGTTTGGTGCTGAGCAGGCAGTGTACATTGGGTTTTTTGAGTGTTTTCACTTAAAACAGCTGCAGTGTGCTGCAGCCAAAAACAACACTATGACAGCAGTGAGAGTGAATCAAAACAGTTGCAAGCATCTAAACAATGAGCTAAAACTCAATATAAAGCTCTGTAAAGCCGAGGGAGCTGCAGAGGCGAGTAGTAATTCTCTGTAGGTTCATCAGTGCTAGTGACCTCTTTCACATTCTTTTTTTTTCCACAATGTCATATGAAACATTGCTATCAGTGTGAAATACTGTTTCACGTGATAAAAAACACCTGTGCCTTTTTGTGTAAGGGCTTGTTCTTCTGAAGAATGTATTTTTTGATGAGTGGAAAAAGTTCTATTCACCTCATTAAAACTATGAACCCTCTCCATCATTTTAAGTCTCTTTAACCTGACACTGCAAATTACCTCTCAGCTATAGGATACATTTAATACTATATGCCTTTGGGTGAGTATTACACTACGAGCCCCCTGTGGATGACATATTGTAGCATATGGTCAGCCAAAAATAGGAGAAAATGCAGATAACCCAACTTCACACCTAGTTTTCACTTTCTCATTATACAGCCTCCTTCCTCCCTTCCCACTTAATTAGGAGGGTGACATGCACATTTTCTTTTAAATCCCTCTGCAGTTTAGCTCTCAAGCCGCTTGTCTGACCTGACTGAGTAAAAACGAGATGGTTTGCTAACCCTGACCAATGAACATGCAAATGTTTATGGGCATATCAATTTAGCTTCCAGCCTTTCTGCACCCAATATTCAGCTTTTAATTACTAAGACTAATTAAAAGTACCTTGTAATGAAGTCTGTGTAGGCTACCCCCAGGGCAGGGTACTTTGTGTCATTTTGCATCATTAATGGCGAATATGCTGAAGAATGACAAAAATCACAAAAGTTGTAAATGAGACTTGTTTTCATAATGTCAGGGGCTAATAAGTGCTAAGAGAAGGAGGACACTGTTTAGGTCAAGTTTTCCACACCACATAAAATTTTAACAGTGAATCTTTGCCAAACCTCCACACTTTTTTTTTTAACCTCTAGAGGGATGTCCAGTCAGAATTGCCTGGTTGTTCACATACAACCAGGCAATTCTGGTTGTCTGTGTGTGTGTGTGTGTGTGTGTGTGTGTGTGTGTGTGTGTGTGTGTGTGTGTGTGTGTGTGTGTGTGTGT
>JBBMJY010000026.1:8411677-8438232 GCA_037833715.1 Toxotes lorentzi | reverse complement strand
TGTGTGTGTGTGTGTGTGTGTGTGTGTGTGTGTGTGTGTGTGTGTGTGTGTGTGTGTGTGTGTGTGTGTGTTCACATACAACCAGAATTGCCTGGTTGTATGTGAACGTGGTACATGTGTTGCATTTGTTATCTAAGCTACACGTAATCTGGATTTGACAGTGCTCTGCCATGCAAATGTCAGGGGAGCATAAGGCTGTGTTGGCATGGAGATAAAATGTGGAGGAAAATTTGTGTCTGCTCTGTTTTTATGGTTCCACATACGACATTGTTTATAAGTACAAAACTGCATGCCCTGTATCATTACACATCAAAGGGAAATGAATGGGAAAACTTGCTACCAACTAACTATGTTGATAAAGGACAGTAAATGACAGATCTTTATATTTGTTATATTTGAGTTTTACTCAAGCCAACATTATGGGTTAAGTAAAACAGATTTAAAGTTACTTTAAGGTTGTAATGTGCAGTATTTATTGTTGGGTTCAGTAATCGAACATTGCATTCATTCATTTTCTTGATGGCTCAAAAACTCCACAGCAAACTGACAAAGTAACATATAGGACAAAGCATTTCCCTATAAACTTGTTAAAGATGCTACTTGTATGTATCTTAGTTCAAAACATTCAAAATTTAATTAAAAATATCAACAGGATGTGAATTATTACTGTTTTGATGTTAAGTCAAAGCCATATATGTGTTGTGTTGCAGAAATACCTACTGAAGTCAGCATGCTAACCAGCTAGCTTTGGCCTGTCCCTTTTTACCTCAAGAGTGAGGTGGTGTCCAGTCTGCCCTCAGTCCAGCATGAGAGGATGAAGAAATAGTGCTGCCCAGATGACATATCCCAGGCTCTTGTCAGTCATGTTCAAGGTATTGCTCCTGGTTAGACAATTTAAGAACAGATAGTCAGTGAATGGAACAGTAAACACAATAATGTCAGAAGCTCTTGGCAAGCGCCTGTTATCACCACCACCACCACCACCCGCTCCTGGCAAAGAAAGAAAAGAAGTGACAGAAATAGAAGCAAAAGACTGGCATTGCTTTCCACTGCTGGAGACAGCTCTTGACTGTCCATGTCCAGTTGCCTTCATATAGCCCATAGAATAACCATGACCTGGATGACTGAGAATCTTCACAGACAACTCCTGAGAAAGTGTCTGGGTCTTTAGCTCCTTGTTAGCAAGTCGCTAACTTTGCCAAGGTTTGTCAAAGCTCGTTTGCTGGAAACGAGTGCCTACCAGAATCAGAAACACTTTTTTTTGTTTTTTATTGCCAGGTATGTTACACATACAAGGAATTTGGCATGTTGTTGGTGCAAACAGAAAACTTGGACTGGCAAGTCCCATAACACACGCAGCAAAACATAAAAAATAAAAACAAAGAAACAAAGTTCTTAGAGGAGGACAATCTGTACAAATAATGTGCAATGTTGCAAAGTATGTACATTAAGATAAAGTGTGTGATGTAGTGCAAAAAGATAATATTGCAGTAATGTCCATAAGGGCGTGAATATAACGCATACAGAGCTGAGAATTAGGTTGATGAGAGTGGTGTGACTGATACTTCAATGTGAATGTAAATGTGCTATAAACCCAAAGAGCTAAAAGGCATAAAAATATCAAGCTGCAGAAAAACTGAGGAAAATTCTTAATAGTGACAAATTAAGTTTGTCACTATGAGCAACACTTTCATATTATCATTTGATTGGTAGATAATATAAATTTGTTTTATAACGGAATTTTAAAGATAAATACACAATGACTTTTTTTCCCCCTTCTGACCATATACTGTAAATTCCTGCAACACAGCCATTGTTGGGATTCAGCATTCACATTTTTATTATCTAACCATAAAGAGGATCTTTGGTCAACTTTAAATGTCGAACAAGGCTTGATCGTGTTAGCATCAACAGCTTTTGGAGGAATAAACTGAAAAACAACAGGGCAGGCATTGTTCAAGAACTTAAGTATGAGGTTTGCAGAAATGTCCCATTTCAAAGCTGTTTGGTGAGCATATTGTGTTTGGCATCATTTGTGCTACACAACCTATTATGACCAAAGGGGCTTTATTACGGAATTTCAGCACAAAACTATGTCTAAATACTGTATATGAAAGCCAAACAAAGAAGGGGAGAAATACAAAAATATGCTGAGGCTGACGATCTCCCTTGGTCAAACATCTCCTGAGCTTTGGTGCTGTATATAAACAGTATCTGTACAAAAATCATCCTCATTTTTTCCACCGCTTGTCTGTAATGCATAAATTTATCTTGGATCCACCGAAAAATACACAGCAGAATGTCATGCAACAGACATTGATAAAGATAATTTCTTCTCAGGTGGTGCAGCTAAAATGGTCTCTGTGTGTTTCTGCTGTTGTGGGGCTGAGTGATAAGGAGCAGACACTGATAAGAAACCTCGGCGGAACCACAGGATGTCACTCCCACCGCTAACCTTGTACTTTTCCAAAAAGTTTAGTAATGCACCTCAAAAATGTGTGTGTGTGTGTGTGTGTGTGTGTGTGTGTTTTGATGTTATCATACTGGAAGCGTAAATGATATGTATATTGCGTCGTTTCAGAATTCATTGTCATAAGCAGTGATTAAGCATATGCATCATATTGTAAGGTATTTGTGTTATCCCCCCCACAAACACAAACAAACACATTAGAGAAAAAGATAATAGCAGCACAAACTTCTAAATTCCTATAAAGCAAGCACATATTTGTGAAAGAGTGTTACCAAAAACTTAATATTGTAAGCTTTACAAATGCAGCACTCAGGACTGTTGTTTTTGAATTGAGTTATATTCTAAATGTGTCCATGTTTTCCAGTTTCAACTGAACTACATATTTTACCCTTACAGGCCAAAAAGGACAAAGAAGCAATACAAAAAAAGAAGAAGGTTGGGATAACTGGATAGATTATTAAGGAGTTCCTTAAATACCTGTAATGGGTAACTAATGATATTGATTCAGTCTCATTAAATAAATACAGGACTAACAGCTCCACTGGAGCTCCACTAAATTAGAAAAAAATCATAGACAACAGCAGCTTACTGTGTCTGCAGCCAAACAAGCTCTTTATCTACACCTGTATTAACTTGTACAACCACTGCATTAAAACTTACTCAGCATCTCAATGCGAAGAAATTCTTCTCAGCCGGAGAGTTCTGTGCTTATTTAATCAATGAAGTCATGACCTATAAAATACTACGGACTATGTATCATGGGGAGCTCAGCAAATTCTGTACAAATACTGAAAAGACCTTTGGCATACAGACAATCACTTCTTTTCAACTCAGAAAGTCCACAGTCAGGATATTCTTGACTGAGCCACATGGATCAGAAATGTATGAAATTCCCTGCTGTGCTGTTCTCCAATTACTGCCACCGATGTTTACCCCTGAATTGGCCCAGACTCTCACAGCATGCCCTCTTGGTCTCGGTCTCACACAACTGCCGCCTACAGCTTCTCTCCAAACGGGGGCGTGACTCAGCTACACTGCTCCTGGGGAACTGCCACTCTCATGCTCCATTAGTCGCTGCGTCCCCAGTGGATGAAGAAAAATGTATTCACTACTGGGATGCTGCTGCCACAGACATCTAAATAGCAACCATTCGTCCTTTCTGCTGCGTCCTCGGCACTTTGGATGACCTCATGACTGTAAGCGCGCTCGTGGCTAAATCAGTGGAGGTGAAAGTAAGTTTATAATCTCAGCACGTGAAGATCAGGAGGTTGACAGTGATTGTTTTACCCTGCAATTGCACTGAAAGATGAAGCTCAGGTTGTTTCATGCAATCATCAGTGGTTTTAAAGGGGGCAGCAGTCCTGCAGTATGTCGAGCCGATTTTTGCAACAAAGCAGCAAAGTGACTTTCAGACAAGGTTTTTGAAGCTTTGCTGCAGGAGGTGGGATGATGGCATTAGGTATCAGTGACTATGTAGATGTAGAAGTGGCCACGTAAAGCAGGTGGATTTGCCATGACTAAATCCAGAGGGAAATCATGGATTTGTCTCTGTCAGACAGCCAGCCCTGTAGCTCTAAATGGGATGAATCACAGAGCAAATGCTCAGGTCACTGCTGCAGTATTGATTACCAATGGAAGATGTCTGATTCTCTTTCTCAAGCTTCACTCCTTCACCCCCACCGCACACAACTAAATTATACTTTGCTCTTAGTTTGAACTAATTTGCAGTCAGACCATGTGTTGGAAATGCTTATGCACAAGTAATGTAATGCAAAACGTATCCAGTTAACAATACGTACACAGTACATGGCAATTGCTTCAAACCCATTTCCACTTTACAGTGGAAGTGTTTTGCAATGGTGGTTTGTTGAACATACAATATCATTCATTGCTGAGACATTAAATTTGAAAGCTTCGTGGGGTGTTTATTGAAGTCCTGACCCTGTCCTCTTCTCATTAAATTGATTCATGGATTCAATAAGTGGGGCACAGGCGGCAGGTGTGCATGTCTGTGTGAGCACGAGGGTTCAGAGGCATCCATCACACTGATCAGGTACAGTATCTTCAGCTGCTTCTCCATGCAGCACTCTCACAAGACCTCTGCAGATGTTGCTGGCTAACAGCCCAGTCTGACCCAAGGCTAGACTGTGTGCAGACATTTATACTTGCACACAGACACACACTTACAGAGGCTAACACATGAAAATGCAAAAGCACACACTCAAAAACAGACAGACATCTTCACACAGCCAAAGGTTCAGTTTCATTATACTAACTATATGTCATTGAGGCCAAATACCAAATGAGGTTAAACGGTCTTCTGGAAAGCAATCATTCATGTTCCACTGGACATTAAGACCATGATCCAAGACCTCACGACTAAAAACAGAAACTGCAAGTCAAGACATTTTCAGTCTTCAGCATACTGAAGCCAGCAGGGTTTTTTTTTGTTTTTTTTTAATGAAGCAATCGAAGGGTGTTTCTTCATTTGAAAGGTACTACAAAAGGTATAGAAAATAGTTGATATTACAATAGATTTTCCGAGGGAAAACTGATAATGTCCTGCCTATTTGAAAAAAAAAAATGTATCAGAACATAAACTCAATACACTGATAAATAGTGATCTTAAATATCTTTACATAATAAAATGCTTTGTCTGGTGTTCATTAGAGAGACTGTGGTCTGGGACTGCACACACCATATTCAGTGGTGAGCATTTAAATGACCTGTAGCATTTCTACCTGAACTTTAGCATTTCCCTGCACTGACTGTTTTGTCTCATTAGCTTTTCAGAATTACAACTTTTTGCTGGGGCATTAGGTTTATCTGAGTCATACCTGAGAAAAATCAATCAAATCCCAAGGTTCATACAAGATTTATGTAATGCAATTGTAACATTACTTACTGCTGGCAAAGACGAGCCTTATTAACAGTCTGTCATCCAAGTGATTTTCCAACCCCAACAGAAAAGGATTATTTGAAGAATCTATTTTAAGAGTTACTGAGACATTTAAATGTCACAGGAACTGTGACATCTGACAGTGGCAACTCGGTCCCCCAGAAAACAAGCTAATTATCATCTCACTTAGCACTGTCAATCCATTCAGGCAGCATGGGGGGAAAAAAAAGGTGGCACAAGAAAATGCAAGAAAAAAAAAACAAAAAACAAAAAGGAGAACTTGGAGATGCTGGATGGAACTACGTGAAGGAAAAGGAAAAGGCATTTCCAGTCTTTCCAGTATTATCCAGTCTGGTTAGATAGAAAAAAAAAATACTACTCTATGTTCCCAACATATCTACTTTCGATCATTTCTCCTCTTGCAGAAACAAACAAACAAACAAACAAAAAAAAAAAAAGTGGATTCCAGCCAAAGCCACTAATCACACTGGCAGATTTCTATTACCAAAAAGCAAGCTCAGTTCACCATAGCAGATCTCCCTGATGGCTGCAGATTATCTTTGCTTGTGCTGTGTTCACTGTTCCTCGTATTCAACATGCTAGCTAGGCAGCCAGTGATTATCATTGTGCTACCTAAGCTTCAATCTTAAAACACAAGGAAAAAAAAAAAAAGATCCTCTTGGTCCTTCTCTTCTCTGGTTTCCCAAGTACAAAGGCGTATTCAGGCAGTTTAAGGTATCATAGGTAAAGTTTATTTATAGCAGCAGAAACAATCACATCAAAGAAAAGGGGACTTATAAGAGAAAATCTTGCTCCTTAACGTCTAAAGGATGATGGAAATCCAGGTCTGAGAGACTCATTTACTATTGGACCACTGCTGTCACTGCAGGTCACAGTCAGTTCTCTGCCACAGGCTCACCACGCTGCTTAGGAAGGACTGCCGACAGGAAAAACCACTGGTGTCTTCATCAGCGCTTCGAACACCTACTGGAACCGAAGCTTTAGGCATGAAAACACAATTAAAAGGGAAGTGCACCTTCCCTGGTGTCCTTTGAGCATTTCTTCTCCCTCTCCCCCTCTCTGCTTGTCCATGCTGGTATTCCATGGCCAAACGTTGGCATAGCTTGGAGCTGTGTGCACTCAGCATAACTGGCTCTTTTTACTCCTAGTTAGAGCTAAGGAGCCATGTCATGCTCTTAACTCAGGCCTGCATATCCACCTTCAAAGCTGACTCACTCGCATGTTCCAACTACAGCGAAGATGGTGGAGCAACTGTCAAGTTTGTGTTATCATCCAGTGTAAGTGTCTTTGACTGACCACGTAACATGAATGCAGATATTTCTTTTCACTGAAGTGATGAAGTTGGATGGCTGTCAGTTGCCAAGGTGTGACTGCGCAAACCTCCATAAAATTTCTTAAGAGTAAAAGATGGAGAGCATCTCCAGGCACAACACGAACATTTTCAGCAAGCTTTCTGATATGGAAACAACAACAACAAACTCTTAAAACCATTACACATTTCAGCTTTAAACAGAACACCACATTTTTTCCAATTCACTGTCCATGTTCATATTGTAAATGCTACTGTATATTTATTATCTTAACTGTGTTTTGAGTGCATTCAAGTAGGAAATAAAAAACCCAAGATGGATACTATAATCCTGATACGTCATTTCTATGTGTGGTGTTGATAGACACAAAGGATTCTACTCTCTGGAGAAAAAAATTTTTTCTCACATCTAATTTTAATTTGCACATAGAGCTCTGAACTCATGATTGACATCACACGACAATTATGGTGCAGATCATTAATTTAGAGCATGCATGTGATTTAATTAGCATTTTTCTCTTGATAGAGGAACTTCTGCAAAGGAAAAGCATGAGTCCATAGAAATGAGAGCAAACACAACACTTCAGCCTGAAGGCATCTAACTCACAATTATGTGTTTTCCAGAATTACCAGTCATCCTACTTCAAAAGGTGATGATATTGTCCACTGACAATGTTATACACTTTCCACTGTGATATTTGACAAACATATTCATAGCTGAAACACCTTTTTCAGCAGATATATGAGCTACACTACCAGCTTGGAGAGAGCACATGGAAAAGATATGAGAGAAATGCTGACAAGATCAGCAGTAGATGTACTTACAGCACCAGCCCAGTATCGGCTTTCCAGCTCCCACCACTGAAGCACTGTGGTCGAAGTCTCACAGGCCTTTCTGCACCTGCTGGATTCTCTGTGGCGTACAAAAAAACAACAGCCCTCATTGTTGGAAGCTCTATTGTTAGGAATGGAGCACCCTCCCTGGAAATCACTGTCTTGTTTGGATGGTGTAATGCTGAGAGACATTTGACTTTCAGAAGACAACAAGATGTTAAACGACCTGTGTCTTTGCTGATTGCTGCACCTCAGGAGAGCAGCTGTTCTAAATTCTGCTCATCTAATCAGAGACTGATTTAAAGCACCTGGGCTAGCAGGTGAAAACACTGAACTGGCAAACAGGACAGAAAACTGACCTGAGCTTAGCTTCATGTGTATCCCCAACCCCAATACTTGGTGCTGAATGCTGAAACATTGTTCAGACCAACAGAACTTTCTTTTAAATTGCAGTGCACACCAAGAATTTTATAGGCATAAAAATGATTTCATGGTGAATTACAGGGAAACGGCTGTTGATTACGACCCTTAAACTGAATGATATCTCTGAGAAACTTTTAATGGGCTCAGTCTCAGACAGAATGACTATTCAGTAGGCTATGCTCTTTTTTTTCTAAAAAAAAAAAACCAAAAAAACCCTGGAAACATGGGAGAAAAGTCCTGAATGATTTTAAATTCAGCTCATACATAGACAAATATCACATACGTCACTCAATTTAGAAGAGGTCCAAACTCCGGGAAATGTTACAGGCTGAGTTACTTTCCTATGGAGCATTGCTAGCTTCAAAGACACACATACTTTCTCGGAACTAAACAGCGCAATGACGTTGCCAGGCAGACACAGGAAGTTTACCATCAGTTCAGAAAAGTGTTAGCATATTAACCCTGCAAACTGTTGCGAGATTTGTCGCTAAATTGGTCTGAAAAGTTGCTAAATTTACTACTTCTGCCACACTGACGCTAAATTGTAAGATGGAGGTTTTGTGCAGCTGAAATCTGGCATGTGAAAGACAGAGTTTGCTGTACAGGCTCCAGGGAGCGCAGCACTGATGACCCTGGTGACAGTGAACTAGCAGCGATTTACAAAATCTTTTTCATCCACATTTTTAACACCATGTTTTATTCAGTAGAGTTTCTGTAGCCTAATCTATGAAAATGTAGATTTTGGTTTCTTAAGTTTATCAATATTCATGTACCACTGCAGAATCTGTTATTCACATGAATTATCTCACAGCCAGAAAAAGGACAAATCTTTGATGTAAAGAACAATACGCTGGTAAAATTTATGAACAGTCACAAATAACACTTGTGCATAGGCCAAACAAGTTAACAACAAATGAATTTTTCTGAGTGAGTGTGATAAACATGGAATCTATAATGAGATGTTTTTAAAGCGAATATGAACATGAATATAACATCAAAAAGAGTTTGGGGGAATGAAAGCGAGTGATTATTCAGATATCCATATCTTAAAAAATGAAAATCCATAAGAGTTAAAACTTCTCTCCATTTATGTGCATGCATATCAAAGACGGTCAATGTAGAAATTAAAATTTGATTTATTTTAATTAAAGGCAACTGAGGAGCTGAAAGTCAAGCCCACATACACCGTTAGACTGTTCTAGTGTTTAAACTCAGAATTCATGCACGATTAAAAATTCTAAAGAATTACTTAAATCTTTCAAATCAGGTTAGTTTGTAGCTTTTGAGCTGGAAAGCCTCAAGTCAGAAGGTCTGAAATCAGAGGAGCTGCTGCTGCTGCTGCTAACTACATTAGGGTCCAATATTCTGACTGTCTGCTTGTGAGGAATTTGTCTTCAAATTTACTCATTAAATGTCATTTTCACAAAATCGCTGTTATTTGCAAAAGACCATTACTGTTTTCCCTGACCATCATTTGGTATTTGATAACAAAATCATGAAAACTGAACAGGACCTTTTTAAACTCAATGTGTACAAAGGCTGCCCTCTGACTTAAATGCTTCATTCCTCATCCCAGTAACTGTAACATAAATGTCTGGGTAACCATTATGGTTATTGATGGCTTTGATGGGGGTCATTATACATGCTGTGGGCAGCATATGCTCTTCCAGTGCTCTTGAAAGTCCTGTGGGGTTTGAAGTACTCTTGGAAGGACACGTGTCTAGACCTCTGTGCGTAGACCAAACCAATTATGTGCCTCTTTTTTCACAGCAATTGCATGCATGTGCAATCTTGTGCATTTTCAGTCAATAAATCCAAATGCTGTTTTACTCATAATGATGTGTTAAATTCACTCAACCAAGATTTGCATGAAAATGCTACAAAATATCAATACAATTACCATGTTTGAGTCAAAGTGAATCAAAAAACATGTATCACAGACAGTATACAGTAAAATAAAACCATTTTAAACAGAGACACAGCTCAATTATGTATGTTCTTCAAACGTGTGCCTTTGTTGTCACATGTCACTTATTTACATCACACTCCAGAGGGTTGTGATATGATTGCTTTGTATTTGTCCAATGCTTTGGTTTATGAGCAAATACCTGCAAAATTACTGGCGATCCTGTCTTTGGTGGTAATTATCAAATGGTCGCATGCTAAGATAGCAAACATGGTAAACATTATATCTACTAAACATCAGTATGTTTGCATTGTTCTGATGTTGGCATTTCACTAGTGACACAGCAATGTAGTTCATGGAAGATGGTAGCTTGTGATTGTGAATCTGATGACATCAGAACGTAAATTTTTACATATATAAATATATATACGTACATATATCAAGTTATATTACACTGTCAAACAAAGGTTACAGAAAACTCCTTGGCACAGGCAATATCATCACCACCAAACATCAAGAAAGTATTTCACAGGGGCAGACATCTGTATTGGTCATAAAAAATGCCCTCTACACTCAGATTTTGCTGAAATGTGGAAACAACAATAAGTCATGAAGCCTGTCAGTCATTACTGGATAATATGTCTGTGTCTACTTTCACGGTTGCTGATTTTCAAACACTCATTCCATTGGAGAAAAAAGACACAGCAATTTCAAGCTACATTTATCGCTGGTGACTTAGAAAAGCAGTGATGTTTTTATGAGTGATCGCTGTTTAAGCAGGGATTTGCTGACGTGCCCTGAGCATCTGTTGCACTCATCTTTTGGAGCGACGTCTCCACTTTTGATTGAGATGTCAGAGGTGAGCAGTGGATTGCAGCTGGAGTGGGGTTTTGGATGGCTATTTCAACCTGAAGTCCAATAGGGGAAAGGAAAAGGTAATCATAGTCCACACGTTTTTGGATAATGCACTTTCCCATTACAGTGTGAACTATATGCAACTCGTGTTTGAGTATACATATTATTCATAGGCCTCCTAACAGAAAAATAGGCTTTATGAAAAAAACATTTTGGGGGGATTTATTTCACATTTGCCTTCAACTTCAGTACAGCAACTTGACTTTCTTTGTTTTTCCTTTTTTATATACTATGCAGATCTTTCTCAGAAGTACAGAAACAGTCTAAGTGGAAAATAAAAGAACTTTACTTGAGGACACTATCTACATCACTACGTAGGTCAATACTCATTTCAAATCTTCTCAGATAGTTTAGTTTTAGGTTATTTGTAGCTCTTTATGACACGTGGTGGACTAACACACACCTGGACATAGACTCTGTGGATCTTAAGCTAGTGTCATCTGCAAACAAGAGGAATTTGGTTTACGATCTTTCGTCCAGTAGATGGAAATGAGGATACAGCAGACATTTTTGCAATTCATCTGGGTTAGTGAAGTAGAACAAATCCTTTCAAGTGAACAAATCCACCTGCAAATTAATGGAACAGTGCTGAGTTGCATAATAGTCACTGCTACAGCAGTACTGGGGAATGATGTGTTAAAGGTGGAACCGTGGAACAGAGATTTGTTTTTCTTTGTGGGTTCCCATTTTCTTTGTTATGTGCACAATAATATGTACACACACAAACATGCAAGAAAGGCAATATATATTCTTTTTTTTTTCTTTTTTTTTTTACAATATCACACTCACCTACAGGTGGCGGTAATGCAATAAGAAATGCGCCAGCAAAGGTAACAGGGAAACAGATGACTGCCAGCAAGTAACCATGGATGTTAACAATGCAGGTTGGGAAATGCAATCAAGGACTCACATACTGAAATGGGTTTTGGTGGGTAACACTGAATGCAAAACAAAACCTTTGTCTAAATAGGAATTCATATCAATTCATATTGAAGCTTCATTCTGATCAGTTTGGGTCTATGGTGAGGTGAGAAAGGCACCTTTGGGATTGAAGTGGGTGATTTTAAGCAAGTGCGGACTTTGTAGGACTTCATGCATCACAATGAGCACCACAGCTGATTACTGCAGTGAGGATGTCAGGTGAGACTCCATCAGACCTTGAGGCTTTACTTAAATGTGCTGACAGGAAAGTCTATGTACATTCTCTTCTGCATGGAATGTAGGTTTCCTTTCCAGCGAAGAAAAGAGATGACAACGTGTGCATAGATATCAAAACTAACACCCACATAGGCCTCTTGCTCTCTCCTGCTGGGCATGTCTTTCAACTCCTCAGCCACCTCCGTGTCCAGCGTGATGTGGAAGGTGTGAGAGCCTTAGGGTCTGTCTTTATGAACCACAGCATCAACGCCATGGACCACTGCAAGCTCATGGCAGTCAATTTTTAATGGTAGAATAAAAGTTTATCAAATAGAGTATGTATTGTGTACAATATGGTCTCAGCATGCTGCGAATAGCTAGTAACAATTAACATTTTAGTCGTGGTAGCAGCATGGCTCTATCGATGGCAGTGTCTGTGAATTCCAGAATCCCAGTTTCATCCTCTAGACCATGAATTTCAGTATTCAATTTTATGGCCATCCCTTCTGTAGTTTTCAGATATTTCATCACCAGTGCATAAAAAAAATGCTAGAAAAGCTGAAAAGTAATGTGAAATTGTGGTAGTAGCCAGTGAACCTGATAAAGGTAGAATAAGGAAAGTGTTTCTCTTTGACACAACACCATCTCTCACCGTGTAGTTGAAAGGTAACATGATTCAATATGTCAGCAATACAGACATCCCCATGGGGTTTACTTATGGAGGATAGTTTGACTAGCCAAGTGTATGTGCACCCTTTAATTGTCTGATCTGTTACTGAAAGCCGATTTGTTCTGTATATGTGCGAAAATGCAGCTACTTCCTTAATAACATAATGTAATGCTGTCCAACTGCATTTAACAGTTAACTGTACTTGTTTAACTCCTATACTTGAGTAAGAGAAGTAGTGCACAAATGACTTTAAATGTAAATTTAATTTGAATCAGATATTTGGTCATTTGCTTTTACATTGAACTACAACTTTCTCAGCCTTTTTCTGTTTGTTCATCTTAGAAAAGACAGCAAAAGACTCTTCTGCACCAGCCCCAGCAGGCAGTACATGCGACTGGTTGTGCTGTTAGAGGGAGAGAATAGATCTGTTCTGACAGAGTACCACAATAATCCTGGTACTGGAAATCTCAATGGCACAAGAGGCACCGCAAACTACCAGCCTACATTGATAGAGGATGTTAAAGATTGGGTAATGTACTACAGAGTGATAAATACCTCTTGTTTGACACATCTGCTGGTTTGTTTTTACTTGGACATGGCTTTTGGCTTTTGTGAAACTAAAAAACTAAAGAGCCACACAATTTAGATAATAAGATATCTTGTTAGACACCATCTTACCTCTATTCGGAGTTTGATTGTAACTAAAGAATTTCCCTACAGGGATTAATAATAATTTTTAATAATTAATAAAGTTTCTCTGATTCTGATTCCTTATTTAGAAGTTGTTCTTATCGTCCTTGCATCAACTGGTCTTTCACTATGCTAAACATGAATTTTCTTCTAAAAATGTATTCATTTGCATTAAATGAATGCATTTTTAAGGTCAGATTGTAGAGATGTTGTAGTTTTTTTCTGTCAGGCTTCCAGTACAAATCAGGAAGTCACAGACCTTATATCATGTATAGCTGCATTTGACTTAGGTGTGCCAGTGTCAGGACCCTGCTTGCATGCTGGCTTGCTGGGACACCTGCTGTAAATAGATGGGTGATAATTAAGGCTGATGGTTACACCTGTGCTTTTCCTGCTGCAGCAAGTCAAAATGTCTACAACGCTTCAGTGGTTTTTCCTTCAAATCGTCCACTGTTGCTTTCTTCAAATGTACTTTTCACATCACAAACCAAAGTTTTGTACAGTATATTTAGTATCTGCATATTCTAACAAATTACTGAAGTATTCAAATTTAAAACTGCTTCTTTTTTTATTAGCAACATTTTTATCTTACTATGTGCAACATGTGTTCATTGTAAATGGGCCTACTCCTGTCTGGCAGAGTTTAAGATTCTAAGAAGTTGTTTTATAATTAGCTAGTAGCAAGTTCACATCAGTTTCTTGTATACAGTATCTGCTTTTTTTAATCTTTCAGCCCAGCAAATGGGAGGAGGGAGGTGGACCTGGTAACTTCTGATCCAGCTACTGTCACTTTAACAAAGCAATATAAGCAAAAACACCACAAGTACCTAGATGTGATGGATGTGAAGGCTTGTGTTATAGAATGTTATGCTGTTTATCTTGGCCATTATTGGTTTATACACATGTATTTGTTTTCTTGATTGCAATATTGAGATAGCAGGAGTCCAGACTGATTAATTATTTTCAGAAAAAAAAGGACCTGCATCCCCAGGGAGTCTGCATAGTTTAAATACACTTTGAACCAGAGAGCCACTTTGTGCAGCACCACTGAACACAAGCTGTGAGAGTCCAAAATATTAAGAAATCCATTAAACTGTGCATATTAGCAATCACAACGGCATGTTTTAACAGTCTGCCTAATTTCACAGCACATCAGTGAATTTAGAATAAGTGGAAAACATTTTTAATTTCAGAACACTTTATCAGCTTTGACCCAACAACACTGCCTAATACTTGTTATATTTCTGAAAATGCTCAAGATGTTTCATAACTGAATGAGAGGAGTTTTGTTTTTATTATGTTTACAGAAGGACTGATTCATCCATTTGCTCAGAATGTAGCAGCTCTTGTTTTCCAAATCTGCCACTGCTGTATTAGAGTTCATGCAAAGCAATGATTCTGACAAGAAATATATCTCCAGAAAACAGTGAACCCATCTTAAAAGGTTTACGAAGAAAAATGAAAAGTTGTACGATCAAAAATCTTTGTTGCTACACCAACTGATAATCTAGCAACACTGAGAAACTCAAGAACATGAATGAATATTGCAAACATTTCTGTAAAGCTAATAGCACAGAAACACATCAATCAAAGTTTTACCTGATAACTAATGTCAAATTATTATATCACATCATATGTTCCTTCATAGACAGAGTATTATTCAAAGGTAAAATTCACTTTTCTTTTTTTTTTTTGCTGAATTTATAAAATGTTTGTGATGTAGTTAATTTGAAGTTTAGAAGCTTTTTTTTTACTATTTTCCTTTTTAAAGGTTTTCTCTTCCCCAGTGATTAACAACAGTAATATTTTTCACTCATCAGTCCAGGATGTGAAAAACAGCAGATAAAGACAGAAAAAAGTTTCAGGTCTTCTTAAGACGAGGTTCTTCATGACAAAACATACACTGAGTGACATTCCCGTTTATTCAGATAGCAACAGTTGGTAATTCAACCAGTTATATTTGGGGTGTCCCATTTTGTGTAATCTATTGTCCCTCTTGACCAAATCCTGAGTGACATATTATTGTGGGCACACAGTCAATACCAAAATGTCATGCCTTCTGTGAAGATGATAACAAAATGGTTTGTTTTTGTTTGATTGGGGAACAGTTTTTTTTGCATGCACCATGTTTGTGGTGATTTGGATTGGACTGACAGAAGACAGAAGACAAAGAATGTCCACTTGTGCAGAATTCTGGAACAATTCTCTTTTCATGCTTTGTTTGCTTATGTAAAGTCTCTCTGTTCTCTCTTCACTTCTTTGTCTTTAGTATTTGGAAGCTTTAAGTCTAACAGCACACTGTGTAATTGGCTGAGGTCTGTTTTTTTTTTTTTTTTTTTTGGCTTCCTTGCACCCTCAGGCCAGGTAGTTTGTTTTTTTATCGCTTTATTATAAAATAAATGATTACTTTGACTAGGTCTGGAATTTTATATGTTTCTGACCTCCTGTCTGAGATGCTTTATTGAGGTCGTAACATGTGCCACATGGTGTCGATGCTTTGGACAGGACCTGAAGTATTATTCTTGTTTTGACAATTCAATTTTGGTCAGATCACAGAACAAGCTCCTCTTGCTCTATTACAGCAAAGGAGAAAGGACTTTGTCTGTCCATGAACATAAGGTGAATATTATGACAGTTGTTCTTTCAGCTGACAGCTCTTTCAGCTTAGTTATTAATCTTAAAATGCTCTTTTGATAAGTGCTTGTGTGGTAACATTTGCAGTCCAGTAGAGGTGTGATGGTTCCCAAGGAGTGGCAGATTTATCCTCCCCTGCCAACATAACTGAGGCCCTATTTTCTTGTTCAGTGAAGTGGAAGTGGGTGGTTCAGCACTGTTTGCCAATGTAATACAAAACAGATCTTATACAAACACAATTAGTGCAGTGTTTGGTTCTGTTGTGCATAAAACTGATTGACAATTGAGAAGCAGCATTAGTGAGATGCATTCAGCAATTCTCTGAGCTACTGCTTTATTTAGATGAGAAAGAAGAGGTATGTCTACTGTGAAGGTAAAGACTTATCCTCAGAGCTGTGGGTTATTATGCTGAAAAATAATCTGTGAGCCCCCAGGGGTATTAGATTTACAGAGCCAGTTCGACCAAACCAAATATCCAACTTCTGCTCAGCTCCCAGTGAATCCCCCCCCCCCCCCCACCCACCCACCCACCAAAAAAAAATAGCACTAACAGGTCAGAAAATATTAGAAAATGGTGAATTCTTGGAGTCACATGTGCACTGCATGCAAAAATACACACATTCGTAGAGACACATACAAACACAATGTGGAGCATTTTTAGAACAATGTTCTCTGTTACTCACACATCTCGCTTCGTTTCCAGCACTCTTCACTGCACAATTTGCATTGCGTGAGGCTAGAATCCCCCCCCCCCAGTCAGTCTCTTTGATGTCAGTCAGCGGTTGGAAGTAGCCCACTGATAAGTATATTGATTGCTGTGAACCACAAGTGTACCTCCTGCTGTTCTGGGTTTCTTATCCTTTCTTTCTTTTCTGAGCTTTATCTTTATATTGATATATTAGATAAAACAGTCAGGGCTACAAATAGCAAAGACATGCTTTTAACAGTTGAATGAAAAGCCATCTCTGTTAGTGAATGTTGTTTTCTTGAAGATTTTGAAGGCGCTTTGTTCCCCAAATATAAATGGATGAGAGACTGAATTTGGCTTTCTGTGTGTTTATAATTTGATAAAATCAATCTACTGTTGCTGCTTGTTTGATGTTTTAGAGTCCTGCTTATTCCACTCAGGAGGGTTTTTTGTCAAGTTATTTTTCATGTCAAATTCATATTAATAAGTTATTAAGTCTTGTCAGAACTTAGACTTCTCTTCCCTGAACAACCTTGGGCTTCATTAACATTTTGAACCTTGGGTATGTTTTCTTCTCGCTTCATTGACTCTATCCTTCGGTGCCGACTCAAACTTTTATTTTAGTCCCTGTTGAGCTTCAGTGAGATGACTATCCACCGAGATCTGGACTGAAGTTCAAAATGTGCTTTTTCCCAAAAGGTGCAGTAAAGCTATTTCTGCTCGGATGATTATTTATGCAGCGTAAAAACCTACACTGGAAGAATAAAACAAGAACTTGTCACACATTATTGACATATCAGTTACACAGTCTGCACATAGTGTTAGAAATACACTCGCCAAGCACATTATTACGAACACCATACTGACACCGAGTAGTTCCCTTCTTTGCTCTCAAACAGTCTCAGTTCTTCATGGCATGGATTCCACAAGATGTCGGAAACGTTCCTCTGAGATTCTGGTCCATGTTGACATGATTGCATCACATTTGCAGATTTGTCAGCTGCTCATTCATGCTGCCAAACTCCTGTTCTAACACATCCCAATGGTGTCCTGTTGGATTCAGATCTGGTGACTGGAGAGGCTGCTGAAGTGCACTGAACTCATGTTCATGAAACCAGTTAGAGATGACTTTTGCTTCTTGACAAGGTGCAATATCATGCTGGTAGTAGTCATTAGAAGATGGTTAATTGTGACCATAAAGGGATGCACATGGTACATGGTAATACTCTGATGGACTGTGGCATTCAAACAGAGACTGATTAGTACTGAGGGTCTCAGAGTACCAAGAAAACATGCCCTGCCTCATTACACCACCAGCAGCAGCAGTCTGGACTGTTGACACAAGGCTGACCAGGTCCATGGATTCATTCTGTTGAAAATACGGTCCTACCATCTGTGTACCTCAGCAGAAATCCAGATACATCAGATCAGGCTACGTTTTTCCAGTCTTCAGCTGTCCAGATTTTAGGAGCTTGTTCGCACTACAGCCTGAGATTTCTGTTCTTGGCTGAAAGAAGTGGAACCTGACACAGTCTTTTATTGTAGCCCATCCACCATCAGTGTGCTGTGTTTTATGCTTTTGTGCATCAAGAACCTCTTCATAGCAGAAGAGTATATGGAAAAGCTACAAAACAGAAGGCTGATCAGTAAAGTCACAAATCAGTATTGGGGTGATCACTTGGCCAGTGATGCTTGGATGTTTCAGCTCAATTTCAGCTCCCAATGAAGAAGGTGGCCGTGCCATTTTAGCCAACAAATTTAGACCTCCTGGTAATGTGAAACTTATCTCAAGTCAAATATTTGCCCGTAGATGCTGTCAAGGAGAGTAAAGAGCCAGGGGATGATGAGAGACAGCTCTCTGCAGGCCACTCTGTTTGCTCGATACTCATGGGAAGTCCTGATACACACAAGTCAATAATGGAGGAAGCAACAAAGCAAATGACTGTTCTGTGGACGAGGCTGGCCAAATGTCGTTTTGAGAAGCAGTACTTCAAAATATTTTCATATTTTGAACTTGTTAAAGCCCTGTGTCACACAAATGTACATATGCACTGGTTAACGTAGTGCTACTGCACAGGAGATATTCATCAGATGATGGTTAGGTATAAATGGCAGTCTTTTAGGAAAATTCTCTAGTTACCTTTATCACACCTCAGCAGATTCAGCTGCCGGTCCAGTTTATTGACACAATCAGGGAACCACAATGTGCTGTAAAGATTTTGAAGTAAATGAGAACTTGCTTTTGGGTGAACCAATCTTTTAATTGTCCAGTAAAATACTTTCGTTATAATTTGAAAAAATTCTTGATTATAGCCACCCACTATAGCACAGAAAGACTGTACATTTAATTCGGAGTCAGTCTCTCCAAATAAATATGTATATTATGTTGTATGAATAATGGCAGTCACAAAAGGTGTTGCAGACAGTGTATTTATTCAGCAATATGCTATTGTTAAAAGGAACTCTGAATGAGATGGGATTAATGCTCTCAAGCCTCGGCTCAGGAGACACAACAGCTTTAAAATGAGCTACAAACCATTTGATAAATCATTCATGGAGTCAGACCAATGCATTTAGAGCACTCAGTCCTATAAGACCCCCCTGAGGGTGACTTCATTTGTTTAGTTTGCTTTTGCTGAAAAAGCTATGATATTCTACAGAAGGGGCTATTTGGGGAGCTGAATGGCTAACAGCTGCCCAGAGGTTAGGTTCAGGGATATCACTGTGTTAGCTCAGGGTGTTCCTCCATCATCTTTAAAATAAGACAAGACAAGAAGATGTGTACGTGTATGGGAGTATCCACCTTAAAAGAGAGGAGGGAAGAGGAGATATTGATTTATGGCCTCCTGCAGCTTTCCTCCCTCATTCATCATGCTGTCCCTGTGCACCCTGCCGTCACTCCTCGGTAGGGAGCCTCACTTCCTCGCGGTGCAGCCGGCCACTCATGCTCATGTCTGGGTAACAATCTGTGTGCTCGGCTCAGGCCCCAAACAACCCCCTCCAAACCCTTTCCTCTTCGTTTTACTGTCACACTCCCACACCCAGAGAAGCACCATGACAGGATTACTCACAACACGCAAGGCTCTGGAATATGGCAGAGCCAGATATGTGCGGACGAATACCTTCCTGTCATAGCCCATCAAACAGCTTTTTAATTCCCAATTCATCAACATAATGCTCTATTTGTCAGCTAATTTGTTTTACTTAATGTTTGTCTTTGATAGGCATAATTAAATGATAGGTTTAAAAAAAAAATCCTTTTATTCCACCTGAAAATGTCGCTCCGGGAAGTTTACGCTAAGACTGATATTTGCACATATGGCCTTTCAGAGTGCACGTCTGACTTTCCTGCACGGATCTCGGTACAAGAAGCAACAAGCCCTTGAAACAAGAGTCAGCTCCTTCATTATTCAACAAAACAAAGTGACAATTGCACCTGTGTGATACTGGTTCATCTCATCATGCTGAAGTAGTCTGATGCTAATTAGCACTATTTCTCGCTGTGGGAAGTCTAAATAATTTAATTGCTCAACTTCATCGCTACATTCAACGCGCTATTTCTCTAAAAGGATTTATTATTCCCTCAAAATTTAATGACCTCCTTCAGAAAGTCATACACTTTTATTGCATTTTTACTGCTGCATTCATTTAAAAAAACACTTTGTGTTTTATTAATGCATTCAAACACTGAGGTCCACAGAATGAGCTGTTTATGAATATTCAAATCAGGCTTTGCCCTTTAATAAGAAAAAAAAGATGGCACAGCCTTTAGTGATGTGCTGTCATGGAAAAAAGAAAATAAAATTTCTCCAGGAATGCTGTGACACTGGGCTATATGCTATTTTTGACTTCTTTTCTTTGTCAAGCTTCTGTTCTGCATCTAGAAAAGACAACATGAGGATATGAAGCAAGGTCCCGCAATGTTATTGTCTTGGGTCACTGATGAAAATGGGAGTGTCGGCTCAGTTTGACTTTGCCGTTTGAATAAGATCTTCCTCTTCTTTCACGGCAATGTCAGTGGCCAGGGTCATCTGCCCTTCACCCTCACAAAGGTTTCATGAAGCTTCACCGCCTCCCTCACCTAACATTACCATTGCCTCTCATCTCCCATGAATATTATCCTGCAGCATAGCAACAGCACATTCTCATTCCATTCCCTTTCCCTTCCTTCAAGGCCCTCACAAAGTCAACCCCAATTTATTCGCAAGGGATGGACTCATCATCGCTCTGGCCTGCCTCTCTCTAAGCCGCACTCTGCATAGGGATAACAGAGCCCTGCTGCTCATTCACATGCAGCTGTTCATACTGTATTACATATATCTTGACTCTGAGTCACAGTGATCCCTGGTCAGTCAGAGTAAATTAAAAACAGCAGCTGCATTCAGATGAATGGGCAATTAATAATTTCAATGATGTTAAAGTGTTAAATGCCAGTGGTTCAGTGGAGCATGGCATCCCCTCTGTATCATTCTCTCTGTCTGGTCACCTAGTAATTGTTTTTTTCTAACTTTTGTCTATCTTGCCATGCAAATAGTTTTGCATAGGCTGATTTTTTTTTTTTTTTTTAATGTTATTTTTCATTTCTGTGAGCACCACATTCACCTTCTGGGGTGGAGGCATAAATATCTCAGAGCCAGGTTTTTCACAACTTGGGCAAATTAGCCTTAAGTATCAGCATGGCTACATGCTGCTAGGAGCAAGAAAATGTGTGTGTTTTTCTGGGTTTTTGTTTGTTTGTTTTTTTTTTTATCTGGGTGAACTGACCCTTTAAATTGTTTGTTTTGTAGGAAAATCAAAATGTGTCTGAATCAATCAATCTCCTGTCTGCTCTCAATTTGCAATTTGCAGCTGCAGCGGACTTGCCATACAGAAAATAACAACATGTTTGAAAAACGGTTTGTGAATAAAGTTGCGTGGTATGTGTCTAACAACAATTGTAGCACAGAAAATAGCGTGGTTTTACTCCTCTTGACTATTCAGGGAGACAACCTAGGAATATCAAACAACCAATGAGACTGGCTGAGACCCTTCTCGTCCTTTATTTACCTTTTATGATGAGATGTAGTTATTTTCACCTGCTTTGTGAGTAGACAAGCCATATGGAAAGGGGTTGCTATTCAGTTTCTCCCTATGATCAACCCCCTTGGTTGGCATAAAAAAAGATATCATTTTATTTTCATTGTCTCCTCATTTTGAACCAAATTTTACGATCTCCATGAATCTCCATACTATCTCCAAAATCTCACTAACACCATCAGGGGAGAGAAATCAAACAGATCTTTTCAAGGAGGAAAATGTTACTTTGTATTTGAAGAACAAATTGGCCCATTTTGTGCCAGCATGACTCTCACAATGCTGGCATAGTCAGTTTTTGATATTTCACTCTGAATGGGATCATCCTGGACCTGCAGCTGCCGCTTTTGGAGTACACACATCCTCCTCCCCATTCAGTGAGTTTTATGTCCTTCAAGGACAGCACTAGCCTGACCACTGAAGCCAAGCTGATTCAGAGGGTGTACAAATTGAGCACAGCATCCTTTTTATTTTCTCTCCTTCCAGGAACAATGTCCTTTTTAGAATTTACTTTGAGATTTTCTTTGCACACTATTGTGAAACCAGATGGCCTATTTTGACAGGCACTTGATGCCAAAATGAATATGTTTGCATTTGGATAAAGTACCAGGCCCCACTTTGCCTCTGATACACGATCCAATGGTTTGGAGAATGTAAAATCCGTCTCCAACTTGCAGCTAAATGGATCTTGTTGTGAGTGGATCCATTTCAAAGCTGTGGTTCATCCTGTCCACGACGCGGTTGTCTTTGGGTGATGGAGAGCATGTGTCTGTGGCCACGCGTGCTGTTGAGTTCTCCAGATCACCCACTGCAGGCGTGACCTTCCCTCCCTTGCTGCTTAACCTAATCAATTATGGTTCAGAACAGAAGCCAAGAGAGAGTGGAGACAGAAAGCCCATGACCTTGTCAGAGCCCTGAGGAGACTGTGAATAATTCCCTTTGAGGCCCATAAAGAAGATTTCCATGGCAGGAGGAGAAGAGTAAAGGTAGCTTGTTGAGCAAAAAAAAGGAACCTGAACAATAACATGTAAGGTACAAAAGTAAGAACAGGAGCTGTTCAATAAAACCACAAACCTGAATCAACTCAGCTATCTTAGTGTTGTGCAGTCAGACAGTTGCAAACGTTTAAATTGACTGAACTATTCTGCTTTCACTGCCACCAACCTTAACCAGCATCAAGAAGGTCAAAAAGAAAATAGACAAAGAAAAGTAAAAAAAAAAAAATCAGTTTCAGCAACATGCTGACCTGATTCACACGTTATAATGTTCACATGTACACAAAAGGGCCAATGTGAAATAAAAATGGAAACAAAACATGACGTGTGGTGTGATGTATATGATTTAGCCTGGCACCGACAAGTTCAAATCTGCTGAATCTCAAATCAGAAAGTGTGACTATTATTTATCGAAGGCCACCGTAAGATGTGCCTGAGATCTGTAGATATTTACTGAGGAGACTCTACCAGTCACTGATTACTTTACTAATATATGTGTAAAGTAAATATAGTTAAATTATCAAAATAAACACCTATTTAGCTCGGGTGGCTGAGAAAACCTGTTTTGACAATCTTATAAACGCCTTCAAGCACTGACAGCATCTCCAGCAGTAAACAGTTTTTTATTTATCAATGTAGTGAAGTGTTGATGTTGATGCAGCTTAAAGCTCAGCAGCCGAGGGTCTCCTGTTCTCCCTCCACAGAGGCCTGAAAGTCACCCTGGATCTCCACTGGGCTGCAGAGCCAAGACTGTGCCCCTCAGACGAGTACAGTAATTAAACCAGTCCACAGTGAGTTGAGTGTGTAGTAATGTGGAGGCTTGCATGATGATACTTTCCTGAGAAAACTTGGCAGAACTCTGTGTTAGAAATCTTCAACTCATCACTGAGACAGTATTACTCTACATTATAAGCTCTTGCTATATTACATTATAAGACATTATTTTTATCAATCAACAAAATCCATGGGCTTTGCTTCATTTTCTAAACCATTCTAGTCTTCATGTAGTATGTTATGTGTCTTAGAGCTGATCCCTTAGGCTAGCAGTATGCCAGGTGGCACTTAATTATTTCTGTCGTAGCTTCTGTTGACTTTTGCTGTTATGATTTAAAACTCTTTTAAAGAGATTTTTTTTTTCTGTCAGACCTGACAATTTTCTTATTAAACAAGGTTTTCTCAGCCAGCTAGCTGTTGTGTTAACTTTCAAGAGTACAGCTAGTTTCATCTGTACTGTTTAGCTTGTTGTTACTTGGACAACATTCACTCATGCACATTGATGTATGTATAGTAAGTTTTTCCTTTGCAGGTCTTTTTTACATCCACCTGCTCAGGAATGTGACAAAATGCTAGTGTTAATTGCTGGTGTGACAAATAGCATTTTACATGTTATGAACTCTTTTCTTACCATATGGAGAGTTGAGCGTTTGTCCAGACAGCCTCTGGCAAATCTATTTTTCTTATTTTTGTCTGCAGCAAAAGTTTCCCTCTTCAGTCGACTGTGACCAAAGGAAAATCACCTGCTTCCTGAGTTATGTTGTCTTTCAGGACAGTCCTGTAAAAATCATGTTTAGTCAGAAAGCAATTTGAATACACAAGGTTGAAAGAAACTTGAATAATCCTTTAAATCTGAGCTTAAGACATGCATGTATGATTTTGTGAATCAAAGACAATTGTGGTTCAGTGTGCAACCTGCACCAGTGCGATGTTGACATTTGAATCTCTAGTTGACCTTAATAGATTCTGGATATTTTGTAATGACAGAAAAGAAATAGAGGTCATTTGAAGGAATTTAGTAAAACATTTCATGGAAAGAAATTGTCAGAAATGTCAAAATGTCAGAAAGACATTTTTAGTCAAAGTTTAGTCAAAGTGTTTTCCAGCTACTGGAAATTAACATTCATATACTAAGTGTATTTTATATAATTTTCATATAATGAAAATTACAGAAATTTATAGAACATCAGTGAGTCATGAATCTTTCTATATTTTTGTAAATACGGGTTTCTAAATAAACCTGTTTCATTTAGAAAATGGTTTCTGAACATGCCTTTTTTTCTGTGATGCTTAGTTCACACTCAGCCAGCTCCACACACAGTTAACTCCAGAAGCTGCCCAGTACAACCACAGTCTGTGCTGAGATTAGCATTCAGGGCACAAGGGAGCCATTTTAAAGGACACATCAGTAGTTTGTGTTAAAGTAATTTGTTTGGGAATATCAACCAGCAACCTTTAAAGTCATTCTGATTAGCCTGCATCACCCAGGTTTAACATAATCATCTGTAATGACTGCAGTGCACTCCTTCACAAGATTTCTGCATCATTTTAATGTGGCACTCTTAAAAGCATGGGCAGAATTATATGAGTTTATGTTTTACACTGCAGTTATTCATTTGAAATTGTTTCACTGAAGGGTCGGGTGGTAATACAACTTAGAGCTATTCCAACAGCTTGTCTCTGCATGAATTCTTGTCTTTAGAGCAGCTTATTACCTTTTGCTGCTGTATTATAGCCTGGGGAGGGCAGAATGTTGAGTTTGCATTACTATAAGACACATTTCTAGGCGGTTTTCAGATCCCCTATAGTCTAGTGGGTATTTTAAATCACCAAAGTGTCTTTTGAATAGACAAATGCAGTAGCAAATCATGCCGCATGACGCTGAATACAAAACATGTTTATGTGTGCCCTGGTAGCTCACCTGGTAGAATGTGTGCCATGTTTCAAGGCTGAGTCCTTACCACAGTGGCCTGGATTTGAGTCCAGCCTGGGCCCTTTGCTGCATGTCATACCCTGTCTTTCCTGCTTTTCCTGTCTCTCTCCACTATCAAATAAAGTGGAAATGCCAAAAAAAGGCTTTAAACAAAACATGCACAGAAATAGTGTCACAGCTTCTGTTCAGCCTCTCTCCACTATATTTTTTACTTTGTTTGGTTGTGTGAGTTCAGTGAGCCAAAGGCAAAATGTGACCTGATCCAGAGTCAGACCTAAACTTGGGAGACTGAGGTCATAAAGTATGCATACCTCCCCTACCACCCTGACCTGAAGAGCTGCGAACTACTGAGAGAATTTGGTGGAAGGCTGACGCTTCCCATCATCTAAGTGCTTTTTTGGGGGCTTTTCCATGCTGCCAAAAATAAAACTACAGAGGGAAATCCTGCTTGGGTGCTATTTAGCCAACTGAACTAGCAGGACAACCTGCTACCTTTTATATGTTAATTGCTGATAGCGGTTATGCCTGACTATTGAAAGTACTGAAATATTCCCAACTATTTTTCCTGTGGACTCTTGTAAAGAAGTCTCCCATCAGAGCATTAATCATAAGTTCTGCTCAAGTCAAAGTATTTGAGTTTCTGGAAAGCAAAACAGCGACTCTCTGTGAAGATACACTGAGCCTCGCTGCCTCATCCAATGAGAGATGCCATAAGTCACCCAAAAGAAAAGCATGTTTAAAGAGCAAACCACATATGAATAGTCTGTCATTGGGAAGACAATGCACATATGGTGGATTGAATTCTCCGTCTGCTTGATTCTGCAGTTGATTCACCTGCAGTTGGTCTGGCCTCCACACTGATTCCGGCAGCAGCCGATGGTAGCTTGTTTGTTTCTAACACATCAATCATAGTCACCTCCTAATGACTTATTCATTAACTTCTGCAAAACACACATCTTGATGATGAGACTGGAAGGAGCATGTTTCAAGACACACAGTTGCCGAGTCTGCAGTCAGCATTCTGTGGAATTAAAGCCACTATTAATCAATTTTAGCCAAGCTGGAACAGATCCTAGACGCATGATTCTAAGAGCAAAAGACTGACAAATGTGCTCTGTGTGTGTGTGTGTGTGTGTGTGTGTGTGTGTGTGTGTGTGTGTGTGTGTGTGTGTGTGTGTGTGTGT
>JBBMJY010000026.1:8393513-8411577 GCA_037833715.1 Toxotes lorentzi | reverse complement strand
GTGTGTGTGTGTGTGTGTGTGTGTGTGTGTGTGTGTGTGTGTGTGTGTGTGTGTGTGTGTGTGTGTGTGTGGCGGGGAGGGGGGGTGCACATCTGCGTGGTGTCAGCGTGTGAAACAGAGGGGGTGGAGGGACGGCAAATTCAAATACTAATGATGCCTTGTAGACCACAAATAGACCATGATAACAGCAGATAGATCGATAGATAGCGTAGAACTATCAGCCAGATAGAAATTTGGCTCGATGTTTGCCTGAATTATCCCCTGATGCTTGCACTCCTCCCTATCTGAAATAATTGTTTTCATATTGGTGATCTCGAGCTTGTTCCACTGCTACATCCACTGGAAATCACTCTAGAAATCACTTGCCTAAATGTGAAGTGACTGGCACCATAGGAAGAGTCATGCCTTGCAATTTATGTTTTTCCAGCTCTGGAACGGAGATATTACTGTGATCAAGGATGGATTCAAAGTGTAGCTCTAGGATACAGAAAGCCTTTCCTGAGCTTCCTGCAGGGAAAGGATGACAACATGTGTCCAGCTGTCAGACGCAGCTGCTGGCCTCTGAAGTGATACCCTGAGTGGGTGCAGCCTGCTGTGGGTGGTTGCAACACAACTCCTGAGGTGGCCCCATCAATTGAGCTTTGACAGTACTGCAACCCTGTTAAATATCAGTGTGTCCTTGGGTTTGTGCTTCTATGTTACTGTTATTGATCTTACACAATAGAAACATTATGGCTGCAGTATTTTGTTCTTTTGAAGGAATCCATGTCATTTGGTGTGAAACCGCTTGAAGCTCCAGCAGAAGTGAATGAATACATTTGGATGAGGCAAAAACACCTTTTGGATGAGGACAAGTGGCTTCAAAGGAGCAATCATTGTACTTGTTATGTGTTTTTCTTCACCCCAGGGAGAAATTGGTCAGTTTTTTCATTGGTGGCCAAAAAGAATATGTTTTGTTTTGTTTTGTTTTTTTATCTGTAGGGGCACAGTTTTCACTGTTCAAGCTCATGGCTCAGAACCAATTCTGCATTGCCTTCAGCTCTCAAAAACAGAGCTGAAAAAACTCTTGACTGATATACTCAGCCCTGTGAAACACTGTCTATCATGCAACTTCCACAAAGGCTTCCACAGATTCTTTGGTGTATGCTTGGTTTATCATCTGTGACTTGAGATGGAGTCACAGGTGGAGTGAGCGGTGCTCCTCTCATTAAAGAGGCTCTTGACTGTGCTGTGACACACGGATAATCCAGCAAGGAATCAATCATTATGTAGTTATGGAGGTAATAGGTGAGCAAATATGTTTCCTGGTGGCTGTTCTTATTATTCTGGGCTAGCTGGGCCCCCAGGAGACAGTAGAGCCAGATGGAATTGAGGTGTTGTCACTACTGAGTGAACAGGTAATGAATTACTCCAGGACAAATGGGCCGCCACACGGGAGATGAGGAATCCTCCCACAAAGAGTAGAGACAGGGGGAACGGCGGCATCCACCAACACTTTTTTCCCTTAACTTCATTCTTGTATATATGTTATTTTTTGAAAAAGAATCATTGAATGGTAGGGGGTGTGAATGGCTAGTACAGTGAATGAATGAGGGAACAACCCCCTGAGATGGAGACAAAGACACAAAACAAATATCTTCCAACCTACTTTAGCATTATAAACTCAATTTCCGATCCAACCAAAGGGATTGTGACACAGCTTTTTCAGAATTGCATGAAATTACATGATACATGATACTGAACCTTTCCAATTATAGAGTCCAACCTCTCCCTCCCTCTTCTTTTTCTGGCTCCTGTTCTTGAAACCAGCTGATTTGTTATGACATTAGAGTAATGGTATTTCTCTGGTGACAGTCATTGCTGAGGGATATGATTACGCTGTGGTAATTATGATTGTTATTTCCAATCACAGCTGAATGGAGTCAGAGTGTGTTATTTCAGCAGCACAGACAGCACCAGAGTGACTATGTGCACTAGATGATTCTGATGGGGGCGATTTGAGATACAAGCGTTCTGCTGGCACAAGCACTGACGAATGCATTCTGAATTTCTGCAGGGAGACAGCAGACAATCTCACATTCTCTGCAGGTGGATCTGCTGGTCGCTGAGGCAGCTGGATGACTTCGACAACACTTCACTGAGGAGAGACAGGCTAGAGCACAAAGAGTGGAGTGTGACCTTATATTCCATAATAACATGAAACTGTAGGACTCTGGGTCACATTCTTTGATCTTGTTGCTAAAATGCATTTGTGCTTGAGATGTGACCATCTGTTAACATATGAACAATATTTGTAAATATTTCTTTAAAGCTCAGACATTGTGCTAAATTGGATAGATTTTCTCTCAGTGCCATCATAAACATGAACAAACAATGAGTTAATCTTAAAATCTACAGTCACAGATTTTTGGTAAAATTGACATATCACCTTTAATTTGGTAGGGAGAATGTGTTAGAGGAACATTGTTGTTGTCAACCTGATGGATTTAAGTCCAACGTTCACTCTCTTTTAGCTCTGTTTTTTTGGTCTTCACTAAGTCCTGAGGGGAATATCTGGCTCTTTAGCAGCTAAATGCTCCATAATGATCAACAGTTAGACACTGAGTTTTCTTGTTTGCCATACAGTGGGGATTTTAAGGCTTTTTCTGTGAAAACAGCTGCCTGCTGCAGCTGAAAATGACACTACAAGAACAGTGAGAGTGAACCAGAACAGTACAGCTGCAGGCCTGAAAACCAACAGTGAGCTGAAAGATGCTACACATCTCTGTCACTTCAAGTGACCCCTTTCACATTACAGGTAATCATTTGGTCCTTTGATAAAACAAAAATATAGATTGCAGATGCTTTAAGTAACAGATTTTGGCCACTGCTTAAATGATAGAGATTTGTCCCTGGCATCACTATGCAGCAATTAAAACAAAATTTCTTCTTCAAATTTCTTCTTTGTGCATTTTTTAAAACATGATTAGCATTTATAGTTTCTTCTCTAGTAATTAATTATTTAAATCAAGTAATGTGTGCAGGAGAGCCACATGAAATTGATTTTATGCTTTGTTTATCTTGTCCCGAGGAACCGGATATGATAAACGAGAGAAAGGACATGTTAACCCAAGAATTATATTAAAACAAGTGATTTTAAGTTTTTTTTCTAATAGAGTTCATTTGCTAAAAATATATTTAAAGTGTTTACAAAGTTAATCATGACAGATTTTTACGTATGTTGGAGTAAAACTAGCTTTCATGACATACTGGTCATATCCTACAAAGCTCTGTATGTTCAGATTCTGGGTACTAAGGGGCCTCCTGATGAGAGTATAGCATCTTTTAGTTTTTAAATTACTTGTTTGATCTTTAATTAATCCAAATTGCTCTGTGATTTTTTTTGTGTTGTTCTGTTTTTGTTTATTTGTTTGTTTTCTGTTTACTTGCTTTAAATAGACTTTAAATCTTTAATCCCTGTGTGCAGCCACTTGCATGCATAAGCACTCTATCCAGCAGATGTTGGTGCTACCAATAATGAAAAGAATCAGTCTACCAACTAAATTATAATTTACCTCCTCTATCTAGTCAGCATCTGCTGAGCAATAAATATAAATTGCTTAAATTTGCTAAGCATATTAATGTAACCCACCATCTGTACAAGTATACCTTTACATTTTCCTGACGTTTATATGGCAGAACAGACTTACACTCAGCAAATAAAACATAGACTCACATACAGATGTACGAGCACACACAAAAACAGTATAAACATATAAAAATAATAAACCCTCTGTACTCTAGCCTTTTTTTCAAACTTAGAAATAATATTATAACCATATTTATCCAACAGATATATCATGTATGAACATGCATTTCATTGGATTGAAGAAATGTGCTAACTTCCATGTTTGAATCAGAAGTTGGTGCAGCAGTCTGAGCAGTAGTGAAGTGGAAAGCAGCGTTGCACAACACAGTTCTCAGAGTGTGTAATGAAGATAAATTAAGACGTTTTGTTCGCGGATAGTGCTGTGTTAGCTCAAAAGCCCGAGGTTTGCCTTCTCCTTAGCCTTTTCTTGCAAAATTAGGATTCAGTCAGCTGCGACTTCACACACCACCTTGCAAACAGCAGATGTCAGATACTTGAGTCGTTAGAAGTGTGAAAGTTTTCATTCTCACACGGACAGAAAAAGAGACAGACTTGAGTGAAGGAAGATTATGTAAAGAACAGACTCTGCCAAGCGGGATGACTGATCAGAGATGTGTTCCAGCCATACTGTTGATTCCTGTAAGATACAACTACAGTTACTCAAGGGACTGGCTGCTGTCACCACAGTTAGCTTGGATCTACTTACATCTTGATTATGAAGGAGAACAGTGTAAACCCTGTGCAGTACCATTCAGGAATCTGCTCAGAAATACACCACCAGTCCACCATTGAGCCAGCATCAAAAGTTTGGTCTGTCTCTCGCGTGCCCGTGTCAGACTTAAATAACGTGCTGGGTAGGTGACAGGGAGTAAATTTGTTTCTGATAGTTTCCTGCATTCTGCCAGCTGCTCACAGATTTAGCCCTCCAATATCATGTAAAGTTCGGCTTAGAAGTTCAGAAAGTCCTGCATCCTGCCACACAACTCATGTCACCACTTGCCACTTGTTGTCAGGTCCTAATTTCTAATCCTCGTCTTGTTGCAAAGCACCACCTCTCTAATTACATGTGACTGCTGTCTTCTTACCACTGACAACAAGTTGTCATTTTCTGTCGGATATGACAGTTTTATTCAGCATCAAGGGTAGACTTACAGTGAATGTTGTATTTTCTATCCTTCCTAGCTATAATTATGTTTCATATGAAAATTATGTGTTTGCTGTTCGCTACAAATACAAGGGTCCATTAATGTTCAAGAGGAGAAAGGAAAGCCATCTCAAATTTATAAAATCAGCATGGGGGCTTCACAAAGGTGAAGTTGTGTGTCTGCCCAAAGCCCAAAATGTTTAAAGGGGTGTGTTGCACCCAATGATTCAACAACTAACTGCAAATGAGTTACAGTGACATCTACAGGTCAGATTTAGTTCCTTGTACAACCTGCAAAACTTTTGTACTCATCATTTCATGCACTCAGACATCAGTGTCATTATCCTGCCAAACAAAACCAAGGCTGGTATGTGTTCTCACAGGCAATATGGCGGGTTTGCTTCTGAAAAGAGATGCTACAGTGGGCTTTGAGCACTGCAGTGTGCACAGGCCTGGCATCTTGTTAACGCTGCTCAGTTAACAAATTCATGTGATTAGCTGTGCTTTAAAAATGTGGCTTTAGAGGCCATGTTTTGGGTTTATCTTTAGTTTAATTACACCTTCCGTATCTTATTTGCATCTTGGGTAAATGGACCACCAAGATGAATCAGCTGCAGGAAACTCGGAAAGAGAGCCATCCACTGAATCTGTTCCCTGAATGTGCACAGTTGTTCCTTTCCACATTGTTAATGGTTCACATTAATGTACACATAATGTAGCTTCAAAACATGAGACAGAACAGGCTCTGTTGATCATTGCCTGTGATTTTTTTCTCACATTTGCACATGTAAGAAAGGGACCTCTGTGCAGAGTTGATGCCACTGCTTTAAAGAAAATAGTAGAGTATATTTTCACTGCTTAGAAACCAAAACACTGCACAGTTTACTGCAGTTTTAAAGTACAAGACAAATTGACTACTCCATATCCACTGGATCTAAAACACTATCCAGTTTTCGGAGATACAGTCTAAACCTACTAAGCTTAAAGTAACAGGCATGAGAAATAATATGCCCATCCTCTGAAATATATATTTCCCTGTGTTTACTATAAGCAAAGCTCTCTGAAGAATATCAGTGCCAACAAACAAAGCAGTGAAAAGGATTTTTAAAATACTGCTTTTCAAAAGATGGCATCTAAGAGCTGATAAGAGCTACAAGCATTGGAATGGATCAATTGTGCAATAGGAAGAGCACTCAGTCATGGGTGCTGTTTAATTAATGATGAGGGGTAGAGATAGGCTGTTAGCTCCATATTGTCAGTCAAACACTCACAGCAGAGGGTGGCAATATGAGCTATGCAACTGATACATGTCACAGAAGGGACTAATCTATACTCGCCAGTCTAGTACCATTAATGTTCTGTTAAGAGGGCAGTGGTGCTGCTGAATGGCACACACACACCTTCTAATTTCCTCTGAATGCATAAGACCAATTATAATGCATAAATACAATAAATTAAAAAAACTATGTAGATAGTATATGGTGTACAAGTTCACTAGACTGAACTTGTACCTTTTTAAATTGTCGATCCTTGCACAAATAATTTTAATATGAAGGCTACAAATGGAAAAACAAAGAAAAAAAAAACAAGCTTCAAATAAAAGCCTTTTCATCAAAGGACTCTCCCCATCTGATTTTGAAGCTCTGGGAGGAAGTAAAGTGGCCTATTGATTAGTGAAACCTGTATGGATCTACAACCAATTATGACTATCAACAGACACTTGTCCTGTCAAAAAGTTCTCAGGCAAGGCAGTAAACCCTTACTGGTCACCCTCAGACTAATTAAAATCAGTTTGTAGTAAACCCCTAAATTTTACAGGAAACTAAGACTAGATGATTGGAGAAATACGTCACATAAGGTTCAGGACTAATTGACTAGTCTGATAAATTTATCTCCTTTTAATAAATAACTTAAATCTCCAATAAGGATCAGCTCAAAGATGCGATCATCTTAAACTCTAAACTAACATTAGAGTAAGTGTAACCCAGCTAAACTATATGCCTTTAAAACAAAACATTTGGCTAGAAAAACAAACAAACAAACAAACAAACAAACAAACAAACAAACAAACAAATAAAAGTATGTTCAGTGCCCTCCAGTGGTCACACTGATTAACCACATCTCTGCTAAAAGTTTTATTATGAAAGAGTTGATGGTGGCCATGTTTTATTTTATTTATGTATTTTTTTTGTTAGCGTCAATGAAGACCTGACATCAGTTTTTTAAAAAAGACAGAGAATAGCTTCCGGAGAGTACTTTCAAAATAAAGAGAACAAACTAAAACAATCGCGTTTACAAACAAAGATGGCGCTGTCTACATCACCACATTTCTCAGTGGAAATAGCACAGGTATTAAGACTAAATGGTCTGTCCTAGTGCTAATATAAACAGTGTCAGTGTCCACATTGTACACTATTGTCACTGGCACTACTAAGTTTTGGTAGAAGTAAACACGCATTATTAAACACTGGGCCTGTGGCCAGGATGGGATATCTGGTTTTCAGACTAGCATTAAATTTTTTTTTTTTCCTTTTACTCCATGTGTAACGTTATTCAAACCAGCTGCAAAACCCTTTTTCACAGGAGAAAGGTGTTTGGATTCAGAGTTAAGGAGCTAAACACACTAGGTAAGTGTTAGCTTAACAGGGTAGTGTCATTGCTAACTAGGGAAATTTAAACAACTAGTCAGTTAAGTTTAGCCTTTGTTCTATAAATGATCCTTTGCAGAGGACTATTTACTCACATGTATTATAATGTTGTAGTGTAATTTTAGCTGAAGGCGCATGTCTCCTGCTTTGCTAGCATAAGTTTTAAAATTGGTTTCAATGCCAAAATAGCCCAAGTTGCGCCCTTAATGTCTGCACTTTTTTTGGCAATCTGGGGAGGATATTCATGCCAGCTCCGCACACAGCACATGCATCCACTGTTTTTACACCTTTTTATAAACCAACTTAACCATTTTCTGTAAGGGCACAAGCTGAAAATGGATAAAGTGGCAGATTCTGACCAGAGCAACCATACGCAGTGTCAAAAACTGATGTGATGCCACTCCTCATAACTAACTGAGGGCCACCTTTTTTTCCTCAGCACCAGTGAGCTGGGATGCAGCGCTGCAGAGAGCCTCAGCCGGCTGCAGCGGTGGAGGCTGATTGAGAGGAGACCAAACCAAACCTCCGTCCGCCACGACGCACAGCACCGGCACAAAGCTCCGTGGAGTGGAAGAAAAGGTTTAGCGCTCGAGGGTGAAAGAGCTGGACCTCGAAAGAAATAGATCTATTTATTTTTATTTTATCTTTATTTTTTCTTTACTTGAGGATGTACTGTATACGCTTGCTAACCAGATAGAGCGGCAGAAACGAGGATCCGGACTTCACTGGATATTCAGTACACCGCTGCCATTCCGCCGTTTGTTTGGGTCGGGAGGCAGAAACGCTACGGCGGCCGCCACAGACGGTGTCACCCGGGGGAGGAAGGAGAAAGTGAGACGAGGAGACACTTTTTTTGTATTACCGTGAGTAAACTATGTCACTTTGGTCTTTCCATTTGTTTTTGTTGGGCTTGAAATGTGGCTACAGATTGTGTGAGTGAACGCAGGTTTTTCAAAGACAGACAAGTTGTGCTGACAGCGGTGCTGATAGTAATCTTGATAAAATCACCTAAAAAAGGAGCTGAACAGGTTTAGATGGTGTCATTTACATGGATATCAGTATCGGTGTTCACTGACAGCCTCCTGCTCCCGATCTGTCTGGGTTATTTCTCCCCATGTTGTTTGAATAACTTCTGCCTTTTCCTTAAGAGTGAATGGAGACAGAATTAAGCATGTGGGCGATGGAGCTGTTGAGTGTCAAGATGCTAAACACACTACAAAGTCTCAAAATGAAACATCTGTGCTCTTTATTACGCCTTGAGTAAGCTGAAATAATATTTCCAGCACAAATTAAAGGTGTCCTACAAGGAGCCCTCAGCAGCCTTGACAAGAGAGATACTTTGAAATGTTTTTATACCCAAGGGGGTTTGAGGTCTAGCTGCTTTTTTGATAGGAGCTCAAAGGGATCCATGGAAATATTTTATGAAAGAAAAGCTTTCCTGCGAGGGCAGAGGCAGGTCCTTTCTGCTTTTTTTGGGAGTGCATCTTTAGGTTAGCAAAGCAGGAGGCATCTAACGCACCACTTACCACACAAGTAGACCCACAGGAATTATCTAATCAGAGATATGCAAATTTCCCAAACTCTAATTTTGTGGTTTCGCTGCGGTTGAATGTTTAGTATAATACTATCATCTGACTGTTCTGGTGACAGTTGGTTCATGCATTGTGGCTTGGGGGCTCACAGACTCTTGTTTGATCTTATTGATCTGGCTTTTCCAGGGCTGTGTGTGGAGGATGCACAGACAGCATGGGATATCATTAAGCCATTAATCAATTAGGAATATTATTTGTAATTTTTTTTCTTGAAGTTTTTGTGGCTTTCTTTTCAATGACAGCAATTAGTGAAGTGATGGCAGATGGAATAGAGGAAAATACAACCTTTAAACGTCTGTCTGCTATCAGTGAATTCCTCTGCTGCTGTGGCTTTTCTTCATTTATAATGCAGGTCCATTCAGAGACACCAAGAAATGGCATCACACTATTTTAAGGCAGGTTTCTAATTTAAAGTCACTAAGTGTGTCACTACAATATTCAAGACTCCTTAAGATTTAAATCATGAACCTTTGGACCAGTTTCCTTTTCTAAAAATACAGAATCTAGTTTGTGGTCTGCATGCTTCAGTCAAAGCCAGAATTTGACATAAATTATGTACAGATACAGTTGGACTGCAAACACTGGTGATGGAAACATTACTTTTGTAAACAGTGTCTGAGAAAATGACAGGCGTGTTATTCCAACATGTTTCTTAGAGGCTGAAATCTCACCAGAAAAAAGAAAAAGGAAAACAAATGTGGTATTCGTTTGTGCAGAAGAAATGTGTTTTTTTACCAATTCATGAATCGTCAGGTTCAGAATCTTTTTCCGATGCATGCAGTGAGTCCTGGCCTCCTGTATGGTGTGACATTTTTGAGTCATAGTGGAATATGCAAAGTAGCCTACCCAGTCTTTTTTGGCCTTTTTGCGCGCAGTTTCATTCACAGGCTTTGACGGACTGTGAGTTGAACACATCTGTCTTCCACTGTTATGTCCCGTATACTGTACTCTAGTCGTACCATATCGTTTGCAACATGGATGCAATCGATATTCAATTTTGCTAGGATGTAAAGAAATTCTGGCTGATTCAGCAAAATCATTTGGCTTTTCATTTTCTTACACAAACTGCTCTCTGCACTTTTTTTCAGTTGGTAAATAGTTTTGCATTAAAGGGCAGCACAGTATTTAACTTTAAATAATAAATTCGAGCCTGTTTGATTCAAGGGCGCTTTGCATATGTTGCCCATTAAAGAAATACTAAATGTAGTAAAAGGATATCCTAGAATCTTACCTGTGCAACTGTAAGTCATTGCAAAAATCATGTGTCCTACATTATAGTCTAATGCTACCATGGTTTCCTGTTACAGTTATACATCCATTAAGACTTAATGATGGAAGCCTAACTTAAAGGCATGCTTGTGATTTCAAATGGGCTATAACTTGCCATAATGTTAATCTAGATATATATTTCATGAGACCTAATGTGCTTAAACGATTGTCATATCAGTCCACTCCACCATTTAGTTTAATTTCCTGAGATCATCTGAAAATATTTCATCTCACCAAGAGATGGTTGAAGTCACCAGACACAGTCCTAATCAAAAGGAGCTTCACCTTCATATCAGGGGAATAGGTGGAGGGAATGAACAGCTGTGCATGTTTCACTTGGCACAAATTAGAGGTTACCCTTATCTTTATCAGATGTAAATCAGTTATTTGCTTGCAATACATGCTTTAAATGTTTGTAAATCCACTTGGGGGCAGGTGTGATATGAAATGCAAATTAGTAAGATTGGCTAACCTTGATGGAAATGGAATATGTCTTGAGGTTGCAGCTGTCCCATCCTCTTAAATGAAATGATTATTGATATGGGCCAACAGATATGCGTTTAGGGTATAGCTAATTGAAAATGACAACTCTGGTGAAGGCTTGCCCTTGGGACACTTGAAAAAAAGTGCATACCAGCAGTGACAAGAGAGAGGCTGGGGACAGAAACTGTCTAACCAAGACAATGACACCCAAGGGAGTCCTATTTTCACTGACAAATCTGAGACTAATAAAGTGCAAATGGAAAAAAAATGTCTTGCAGATCGCTCTTTGTACTCAACATGTCCCTTAAGAGCATTGTTGCTGTTTTCTTTATGTGATGTGAGCAAAGATTTTCAAAGACAGTCATATGGTATCACACTGTGCAGGCTTTAGTACATAGAACTCTGTGTAGTGGGTAGTTATTCCTACACAGTGACAAAGGTGACGCTAGGGAGTGTTAGGGAATTGCTGGGCATCCTGAAATCTGTAAACATGTTTTTTAGTGTCCAGAGAATGCAAGGGTGCACTTCTGTTCTCAAAACACAACAGTGACTAAGAATGTAAGTCCTGGACATCTTTCCCTGGTAAGATTTGAGATGACATGCATTTGTTGGAGTAAAGAAATTCTTTTTAAGAAATGTTGGTAATCTTGACAGTGGCGCACCCTTACTTGGCTGCATTCCTGTCTAGCACATTGGTGTAACGGAGGCCCACTGGTCTTCCAAAGCCTGGAAGACAAACGTCCCCCAGGACTCATCTGACAACTTAATTTATATAATTGCTTAGAAGCATCTGTGTAAGAAAGACTGACTTTCGGCACCCTCCTCCGCTTGTCACTGTTATGAATGACTTGGACTTGATGTCCAATGAGTCAAACAGGCAATCTTAAGTCACACTGATGTTGTCATACTAAAGCATTTGTGAACTACAAATTAAGCACTGTTAATTTGATTACAGTGTAGCAGCCATCTTATGGAAATCAGTCGTGGTTTTTTTGATGCAGCTAGCTGATTGTACAATAAATCCTTGTAACATGACAAATGCCCACATACAATGTGGTAAGCAGTCATGTAATTAACACGAGTGTAATGATGGCATCAGTGCCTTTTTCTCTTGATTTTTTTTTTTTTTTTTTTTCTGGAACATGCATCTCCTTTGGTAGTTAGCAGCTGATCTAAATGGCTTAAATAACTTGTTTTGGTTAGCTAATATGTCCCACAGCCTGAGGTTGATTAATTATGCAGTCCCTTTATCAGTTTGTCTTTGTGCTGTCCTCATTGTGTTAACTTTGAGCAAGTCATGTGCAGATACCCTCAGCCGCGGGGTTCCTCTGTGCCACCACTTAAATGGGCGGTTGTGAAAATGTTAAAGGTTATTAATTGCATGTATGGAACAAAGCAGTGTGCATTTAAATAGCAGCTGGAAATGAGAATATTGTTCGAAAACACTAGTGCACACTCTGTTTCAGACAGTCAGATCACAACAAAATTACCTAAAGGGCATTTTGAATCCTCATCATCAAAACCTTTGCTCCTTATTTTTCCACATTTTAAGATCTGACAGTGGATGGGGCAATAAAGCAAACATTTAGCTTTACACATAGGAATTCTGCTTTGGTCACATTAATCTTGTGCTGAAATAGGTGGTGGTAGGTTTGATTTGTCTTTGGAAATAGTCAGTGAAGTGAACATCAAGTATCTGTGGAGATGGTATGGAGAAAGTAGTGGTGATGGTGGGGAATAGCCTGAGGATGGAGTGTTTTTCAGTCCGCAGCCCCTGATTTTATGTGACAGTAAAGGGCCTTATCTACCAGGGCCATGATGAAGTACAACACTCTTTGATTTTTTATCTTCCAAACGTCTAACAATCTCATGCTCTAGACAGATTAGTGAGATGAAGGTGTAAAAATGGGCTATGCGGTTTCAGGGGAGTCATATACAGCCAAATACAGGGTCTAGGGCTAAATCTGCATCATGCTGATAGTATGAAATGAAAGATTATCTTAGATTATTTACTTTCTTTTGACCTTCGGGTTCAGGAAAGTCAAAAAAAAATATGACTCGTCTTATGGCATGATTTGATTATTTTTTGTGTTCGTAAACAAAACGACAGTATGCATGGCAGACAGTAAATGGGATAAAAAGGGGACATGCAAGGTTTGTGCATAAACTTTACTTGAACCAGTACCAGCATTTTGTTCTTGTCACCTAATCTATGAACAGTAGCTCTAATTAACAATCTGTTTTTTTTTTCTTTCTCTCAGTGCAACAGCATAAGAGAGCATTTCACTCGCAGTCTCTTTTGCACTCTACGTGTATTTCTGTTTCTCATTACCTCAGACAGGGCATTGATCCCCTAAAGAATTAGTTAGGGGCAATTTTTACCCTGCTTAAAATTCATTGGAGCCCAAACCTTTTTTACAAGGCTTTCTCTATTGCTGTGCTATCTTAATAAGTCAAACCTCCTAAGACACAGAGAGTAACTCTGGGCAAGCATCACCAGTGTTCAGAGAAATCAAAGACACCTCAAGAGATCAATGAATTTTCATGTAACATTTGTTTTAATACCTAATTATGTAGAGTTACCTTTATACATTCTGATCTTTAACCCTAATGAAAATGTCTTCAGGCCCTGTTGGTTAACAGTCCTCTTTGCTAGCTCATTAATGTGAAATTGCTTCTCAGCTTCTTGTAAAAGTATGTCCTAAAACAAATAACATGCAGCGTCCTAGCAGATTTTTTTTAAAATAATTAATCGGATGTTAAATTTTGTGTTATTGTATCATTCATACTTTTTCTTTTTACTGGAATCCTCATTTTCACCTGTCTTAACCCATATTTGGTGTAGAATAAGATTTAGTTTGGCTCATGTGACAGGCTGTTAAGATGCTTTTCAAAGCTTCCTCATTTATACACCATACATGCCATTTAGAGTGTAATGTAGAATGAAATTTTTTTTTAATCCATGAAAGTAAACCCTGGAGTCAAAATGCTTTTCAGTAGTTCTCAGATGTTTTTTAGTGAAGACCCTCTTAGTGTACACTAACTAATGGCAATGCAGCAATGTTGCTTGCAACCCAGTGGGCATTTATGAACAGAAGGCCCCGATGCTGCACATTAAAAGAGGAGGAGGAGGAGTGTTTTAGGGTCACCTTTCTCACAGTACTAAGTCATGCATCCTGCTGGCTCATGATGACTTGCTGCGTTCCACTCTCATGCCTCCTTTCTCCCGAGAGATGAAATGTGTATGGAGGTATCTGTCAAAATACAACTAACAGGGCTGCTATGCTTAGCTGTGCTTGTGCAGTACTTCCCTGTTCATTCTCTTGTGACAAACACTACACTTATTCCAGCCAAGTGAGGTAGATGTAATATAATTTCCTCAATATCATTTTGTTATGCTGTGACATAGCAGCAGTCATATGAATGGATAATGATTGATGTTTGGTGATTTTGTGTTTTCTACCAGTGACTTTCTGATGAAAGTCTTGATCTACTTTATTAACTAGACACAAAGTGAATGACCAGCTTGAATGTGAACTGGAAATATTAAGCAGAAAACTGTCAGTACACAGAATGTGTGCTTCTACAAAGTTGGGACTCAACACTGGTAAAATGTCCTCCAGGTTTTAGAATGATGCAAAGCTTCATTAGGCATTGGGATAAGACAGAAGCACTGATGCATTTTAAAGGAATTAATGGAAAGAAATCTGTGCTATGAAGCTTTTATTCAAGGCTACAATTGTGTGGTGAATCCTGATGATTGGTTTTACACAGTTTCTTAGTATCAGCTGTCAGCTTGGTGGTCCTGAAAAACATGAATAATATTAAAATACCACAAATGAGACAAACATATGTGCATTGTCTGTTTTTCTGATTTAAATTATTTTTGTTGTGTATTTTTCTGCCATAATAATTACAATACATGTAGTACTTCATTCACACAGTTGACATTTTAATTCACAAGTTAGAGTTCAACCTGCCTTATAATGTCCCTCAAAAATGATTAGTTCTTAATCAAGTCATAATAAAATAAAAGCAACCTGTGAGCAACAGGTGAGAGCCCTCTGAACTGTCATTTTTCAGCACTCCAGTAGATCATTAGATGTAATAGTTAATATAATGGGATGGCAAGGAATGACAGAGAAGTGTTGTTGCAGAAATGCAAATCGAAATATCGAAATGTAGCCTTAAATTGTCAAATTTACAGAAGCCATTTGGAGCATAGCCTGTTTTGAAAAAGTTCAAAACACTCATGTGACGATATAGATGTAAAATTATTTAGCTGAATTCTCCTGTGAGACTTTTATAAGCAGCTTTCAACTGGTCAGCAACCGGAGACTTGTAATTAATCAGCTACTTCAAACATCTGCTGCACAAAGAGTATGATGGTGTGGAACAGACACATGTATCTACTCTAGCTAGTTAGTTTAATTAGTTGTCATTCAAAGGGAGAACATTGGATGATTTCAAATGATTCAAGAGACCATTCTCTTTTTTTGTCTTATTCTGTTGGCTATAAATGGCACACAATTTGTTGTCAACCATTTTCCATAGCATATCTTTGTATTTTAGATATTTGACTGCATGTTACTTACCATCTAGTCAGTCATTAGTATGGTATGACAGTTAAACCGGGGTTTGAATAAGCCTGAACAATGGAGTCCTGAGAGTTGACAGCGTAACAGTTGAGTGTTTGGTTTTATTTCATCTGGTAGATTTTCCACTGATTTCACTTCAAATTTGATTGTTTCTAAATTGTAAACTACATGATTGTTTCTTTGATCATAACATATCAATGATGATAAGAAATTATGCAGAAAATCAAATGATTTTGTTCCTCAATGTTCAAACTGCTTTAAGTGGATATTATCACATGTATAAAAGTATGAGGGTATAAATGTAATAACCTGTATGCCATGACTTACCAGCTCCTTTAAATCTAATGTCTCATTTACAAACACATTCTTTTATTTTGTTAGTGGTGTTGCTGGGATGTGTGTCTGTGTAAGTTCTCATTCATCCAGGCCACATTTAACCCAAAGGATAATGTTTTGATTGATTATCTCATGTACATTTATGTTAATTAAGGATTACACCTGTGGGTTTTATTTTACATCGCTTTATGTTCCACGCTTTTAGACTCATTTTTCAATAAAATGCGATGACATAAATGTTCAGCAGATGGAACAACTAAGTGTAATGTGGTGATTGCTGTATGTACGCAGGTAGTGTGAGCTTCATGCTATGCATCGTGGCATGTTTCAGGACCAACTCAAGATTTTCCCCAGGATGGTGCTCCACTGCACAACAGCTTAAACATATTTAAAATATGGAGAGAGGAATAATTTTAATAGCCTTTTGTATGTTGTTGTGTTCTGTAAGTGAGTTAAAGTTCCCGTTAAGTTTCTTAACTGTGGTTAATTCACTCATTAAAACATGCTGTACTGTTTTAATAGGCGATTTAAAGTTACACTAAGCCAAATCCTTATGAGCTGTTGTTCTGCTAAAACAGCCAGATGAAGAGTAAAATTCTTTAAGCCATGTTAATTATGTTGCCTTTTCATTTAATGTTATCAGCCTAATGTTTTGCTCTAATGCATTTTGAAAGACTGAAAACCTGTTTTTGAATCTCAGAGTTTAGGAGTAAGATTTCTGTTTACATTAATCACATTTTATTGGTGCACCATAATCGAATTTACCACAACTATTATCTGTAATTTGTTCATCACAATTAATGATCGTGGATTAAAGAAATTATGCAAAATGGAAATCCTCAATTCTGTTGCTGATGTTAACCAGTAAGTAGCATCTCTGTATTTTCCATAGAAGAGATGAAGGCACTTGATCACCTAGGGAGCCATTCAGTGGAGATCGCATTGAAATAAAGTGAGAATTAATTAGATCTATATGTCATTGCCACAAATGCGCCATGGGACTGTACAGAATTGCACTGAGAATGAGCATGTGACACAGAAGCCCGTAGCTACGTTTCAGTGACTGTTGTGCTCTACTTTTCGGCTGTGACTCTTCAAAACTGACCACACATTATCACTGTCAGATCGAGATCACATTTCTGTGGAAGCAATTTAAGAGGATGAAGGAGGACTGCAGGCTTTTCCAAAAGCACCTTTACTACCAGCTTTTATTCTATGGGCTATACTATAGTTACCATAGCAACTTGTGCCCCCCGATTTGAGCCGGTGAAATCAGGTCACATTACTGCTATGTTAGATGCGACCTTTACTTCACCACAGATCTAATAGTTGGCTTCCTCTTTCTGACACGCACTCAGTATCTCTCTCTGCTTCTTACCTTAATTGTCCACATTCAGTCAGATATCAACAAAATGCAGAACATTTAATCAGGATTAAAAGCCTCCTGGCTAATTCACAGGGATTGTACCATCAAAGCAGGACGTTTAAAAGCCCATCTGTGCTTTCCCTTTTTCTCTTTACCTTTTCAGTATGTCAACAGGGGGACTCTCACTTTGTACCACTGGTGTTTCATCATGCAATGGATTTTATAAAGGACTGATAAGTGGGAGTATGTAACATCAGTATACACTAATAATACACAGGTAAACATTGGGTAACATACAGGAGAGAAATAAACTGAGAAACAACCTCTAATTTCCGGCAGGTAGAGTTTGAAAAATGTATGAGGCATAAGTGAATAAGTGACAGTGCTGCTATGTAATAAGTTCTGGTTTCATTTGTTATTCTAACTTGCTGTTAACAGAAAAGCAACCTCAGGTACAAAGGCACTGGTAACTCTGAGTTTTACACCTCAGCTAACCAGTCTTCTATTACATTATACTTTGCAATGAAATTTGGATTTCTTTGTTTTGTATATCCGTTCTGATACATCCATTAAGAGCTGCACTCTTGTTATTGCATGTACTACTTTGCAGAATAGAACATCACTAGTACCTGGCCTCAGTCGTCTGGTTTCAGATTAATTCATTTTAAGTAGCCTTTCATTTTTGTTAACTGTTTCATTCATGCACAAGTGGGTGTCTTTACTGTGCTGACCTGAGCTGTAGAGATCCAACAATGAGCCCTGAGACAGTCCCCTCCTGTGCTAGATCACATACTCATTAAATCTCAATTTTCAGCAGAGCTCATTTAAAGCATAATTGTGTGACACACAGAACCTGTGTTCTGCTGCTTTCTGTGAACAGGGACAAATTGAAGTGCTAAGCTTCAGGTCCTCAAAAGTTGTGTGTGAGTGAGTGAGTGAGTGAGTGAGTGAGTGTGTGTGTGTGTGTGTGTGTGTGTGTGTGTGTGTGTGTGTGTGTGTG
>JBBMJY010000026.1:8339363-8393413 GCA_037833715.1 Toxotes lorentzi | reverse complement strand
GGGTGGGTGGGTGTGTGTGTGTGTGTGTGTGTGTGTGTGTGTGTGTGTGTGTGTGTGTGTGTGTGTGTGTGTGTGTGGCTTGTAATACTGTGAGCTATATAATGTAACCTATATAATGCTTCACATACCATATATTCATATTTATGGGGATCCAAACACAACCTCTCTTCAACACAGTGCCTGAAAGAAGGTATGTTTGTCCAAAAAGCAGAGTATAGTCAACACAGAAGAATATTTCAGAAGGATATTTCTGAGTTGATGGGTTATTTAGTCTGTGCCAGCCACTGCCTGTAGCAAAGCAATGTTTTTTTCATTGTTTTAAGGTCATAATGAATTGATTAATTCATATATATTCTCCAAAGAAAGACATTGTCTAGGACCTTAAAATAACTAGATACTTTTTTGGGATTTTGCCCTTTGGCAGACTTAGGGGTCATATTGTAAATGTGTTTCATTTGTGGTAAGAGAGAGGATTTTAATTACAACAATTGAGTGACTGCAAAATATAATTAATATCATGCTACATCGCATAATCTACAAATTAGGCGTAACATTTTATGGAGCACGGGCAGATGAAGCTCCACAAGCCGTTTTAGATCCGGGAAATTCACCACCTTACCTGTCAGCCCTCCCTCCTCTGACAGGACACTTGAAATAAAACAGAACCTTTAAAGAAGGTTCAGTCAGCTTTGTGAAGGATTAGGACCTCAGTACACTGAGCTGATATCAGCCATCAGGTGTCCCTGGGCTATTGTTGATTATCTGTGGCCGACCATTGCCCGATTTCTTTTTCTTTTGCTTGAGGTGACGCACTGTTACCAACTGGCTCGCTTAAATGCATAAATGATTGCATACATTAATAATTGAACTTGGAATTTAATATGACATGTTTTTGTTCAAGACAGGTTTATGTGTTTTTGAGTCTTCTGCTGTGTGAGCTGTTTCACCCCAGATAAGTGTGATGCTCTTTGGTTGCCTATACATAACAGCACAAAACAGCTGAGCTGGCCAGTTTAAATATTCAGGGTTCTTAGTTTCTTTTTTTTTCTCTTTACTTTTCTTATGAGAGGGGTCATCTGTTTTATTGCCTTATTCTCAACTATGTGGATGGTATAGGTGGAAATTCTTGGGTAAAATGGTGGGTATTAAATATTAGCAAATCGGGATGCACCGAATATTCGGCCACTGAAAATTTTTCCAAAAGTGCATTTTCAGTTTCCGGCCGAAAGACTTTTATCACCGTAACAACATGGCCGAAACAGGATGTTGTGATGATGCAAGCGAAAACCGCGGCCAGTACGAGCTTGTCTGGAAGGGCCAACATGTCTGCGGCGTGGATGTATTTCAGTATATCTGAGAAAGACACACGGATAGCGATTTGCAAAACATGTCATAGCCATAAATGCAATGGTACTAATAATTGGCGGTTTTCGATTTTTCGGTTTTCGGCCTTGGTTTTAGGTTTCGGCCAATAATTTTCATTTCGGTGCATACCTATTAGCAAGTGTAGTGGTGATGTTAGGGCATTACTTCTTTTATAGCAGAACATTTTCTCCAAGAAATAAACTACCAGGAACGAGATGTAGCGCCTGATGCTGAGAACAACAAATAGCATAGCTGTGTGTTCATGTGGAGTGTGGAAAGAGCATGGCTTGTACTGTGAAGCAGGTGCTGGAAGTGTTATTGTAGTTTCTATTAATAGCATACTAGCATCACAGTGGGTCAGCCATTAAGTACAGCAGCAGACTTCACATGGTAGTTTCTGCACATACTTGCTTTCTTACAAGTGGTTTCTGCTATTCCTGTTATTTAGTAGCACTTTGCCCACATAATTTGTTGTGTATTTTTTTCAAAAGGACCAAAAAAACTCATTGGCTGCCAAACTTACATTTAGATAAGTGGTGAAAAATGGTGAAACGCATAAACTAATTCAAGTTACTTTCTACAGTAACTTTAGATACATGCACTCTGGTTTTACAACACACAGTTAGTAAATAAATACTCTAAATAACAAACTGTATTTCTTGGGGAATTTCTGTGAGGGTCTGTAAACAGCTGTCTATACCATTTGTTTTACTGCATTTGTTGAATTTAATTTGTTGATTTATTTATTTATTTTAACTGAATGCAATCGGTCACATCAACCGTAACCACAAAAATATTTACATGTACAAGATACAATGATTTTTTTTGTTTACATGCCTTATAGTTAGAAAGAAAGGCTCAACACAGTGTCCAAAAAGCTAACTTGAACCTGTTTCAGACATTTCCAGCTTACAACAGTGTTTTTGCACTGAAGAAATATACTGTTATTGGAGTTAAAACACAATGATAAACAGAAGACGAGCCCTTTGTTTATCCTCCTGAAACTAGTAAGTATCACATGTTCAAAGATCCCTTGGGAAATATGCACCACTCAGAGAAGTGGGAGACAGTGCTCGTAAATGACAAACAGTAGAAGAGCGAGTGGTGCATCCTCCCAGGGGAACAACTTTGACTTAACTCAAGTGTATGAGCATGCACAGAGAGAGTATAGATTTTTGGAAAATAGAAGGAAATGGAAAAGATTAACATGCGCCTTTCAGTTAGACTATAAAACCCAGTGCTATAAAATGTAATGAAAGTTCTTTCAGAAGCAGTTTGCTTATTCTGATCAAATAGTTAACACAAAACACCAACTGCTCGTTTGATCCACTGAACCATACTAAAGGTGGCTTCTTGATTAGGCTCAGGTGTGGGTAATTAGGTTGTTGCTGGAGGTAAGCACGTGCCATTCTCGGCACTGAAGGTACTCCAGTGCCGAGAATGGCACTCAACAATGTACAATCTACAATCTGTCAGTAGGGAATCTGCTAAAATAAACTGTCATCCACAAAAATGACATCTCAGAAGAAATAATGCCACTTCAGATTGACTCACTATTAAGACTGTCTATCTAATCCTTTTACCATTCAACATCTGACACATTTTTCTGCTGGCTGCATTTTTTCACCTGGCTCAGAAGTGTCAGCTTTTCTTCACCTTCTGTGACAGCTTGGTTGAATACTTGATAGTGGAAAGACAGATTAGTTCTTAGAATAAATGAATAATCAGACTTATTTGTATATGACCTCCTTTTGAGCAACACTACCACTATCTTAAATGACAGGACAGGTGTTGGTGTCCAGGTTACAGCTGCAGTTATCCTCTCATGTCCACCTTCTGTTTCTGTCGAGCACCTTGGAGAAAGTGATTTCAGTAACAAAATGGCCTTTCCTCTGCTGCCACTCTCACTGTGCTTCTAGTGTTGCTGTTGACCTCACAGCATTTTAAGTACTATTGGTGTAAATTATTTAGAAAGTTCAGCTGTTTTCAGTTGTTTATGCAGACAATTTATTTTTATCAAGTGCAGCTAAGTGACTTAAATTGTGTAAGTTGGCCAAAGAACAAAATGAAAATCATCGCTGATCTGAAACTGGTGTCGACTAAAGATGCTTTCTAAAAGAAAGAAACAATTATCAGTCTATTTTACAGCACAATACCATGGTAGAGATATTTTGTCTCTTTTGTCATGCACAAAAGAAGTAGTTTTTCATCCGGTGTTTTCTGTGAATGCTGCTCAGTTGGTCAAATTTTAAACTAGCAAAGATTTCAGCTTCTTTCAATGCGAAATCTCTACAATAACAAAACAAGCTTTACTATTCGGTGGAAATGTTGTTTTCAAGTGCTTGCATTTAAAGAGGAGATAATGCAGGAGGGAAATACACAATATTGCCCTGCCACAACAAAATAGAGTGGGTTGGGTGTAGCATGACTTGGTTCCAAAAAACTTTTCATCTACAGCCGAGCTCAGACTGCAGGAAGTTTAAAAATCCTTACCAATTTTGAAACTGGGTTGCATCACGCACATAAAGAGAAACTTCACAGATGTTCCTCTCTCTAATCTCAAACATGCAAACACTACAAGCAAATAAACTGAAAATTAGGATTTGAAAGTAATGGTGTATCGCACACTACAGGTTAACATTAAGATTATAATTCCAGAGGGAACAATCAGGGAGCAATGCAGCACCTCACATGGTCTCATGGGGAAGCAGATGTAAACAAAATGGATGTGGTCTAACAGCTTGTTGTAACGTTAGTAAAACTTTGATGATGAGAAGATGGTTGGGGAGATGCCGTGCATGGGTTGCCTATTGGAGGTCAGTTTCAGTATTGGAGGTCAGTTTTAATATCTGGCAGCAGTAGTATTCTGGCATTGGCCTCAAAGGCTCGAATGTTTACCACTGCTTGGCAGCACCGTCCAAGGCCCCAGACCAGATTTCTCATTGGATTGTCGTGAGGGATGAATTGGGGATAAATCGGCCCAAAACTCCAGTGGTCGGAGCCCAGCTTAGGGCTTATTGATTGGGCTTAGGATTTCTTGTAAATGCCCTTTTAAGAGAAATAAAGGATAGATCCATTTACTTGCTATAAATATCACATTTCATAGATATTATATCTGATATAATGTAGCAATTGTTTGAAAGATGTAAACTGATGTTGAACTGTGTTGAAATCAAAACTGAGTTAGCCTACCGCTGCCTGCTTTGGTGCTTAAGTGCTTTAGCTCATAGTACTACTACTATAGCTACTATTACTATGGTTGTTTGGACCTCACATAAGGGCAGACTTTCACTGTGCAGGCTGTGTGTACACCCAAAGTGTTTAACTCATGCTTACTTGTTTACAGATGCCAGTAAGTTTTAGTGTGAATAGCTCAGAAGGGCAGTTTGAAATTACACATTTTCTGGGACAATGAGTTTGGCAATCTTGGCTCAAATGCTCATAAACACGCACATGTATGTATGTGTTTGCAGTATATATATTTTTTAAAAAAAGGGTAACTGGTAACCTGCTTACTTCCTTAAATTGTGAAGACAATACTTGGATTTCTGAACAGTGGTGAAATAGCTAGATACATCATTTTTATTCCACTTTTCAACTTTTAACGGGCTTCATGATGGTGTGTGCTCCCCTGGCAGCCATCTCTTTCTCAGGTTAGTGTAATTCCCTAGGTGGGCTCTGCAGTGAATCCAGCATTAAAATGACCTGACATCCTTGTTATTTCGAGAAAATAACATCGTACATTGTTTGGGAAATTAGTTAAATGCTGACAGCGTGCATCATTAAGAATATTTTGCAAGTTACATATAATTTAATGATCTCAAAAGACTAGATGGCAGAGATGACTGTGATAATATACTGGTATTATAACTAGAAAGGTGACATTTAAAAGTGACATTTTAACATTTGCCTAACAACGCGGATGGAACTTGACTGTATTGTTGTTATATACATAGGCTTTTTGATTTGCTTTCTAAAGATGCATTATGATTATAATATCAGATGGTACTAGATTAACCTTGCACAGTCTCACATTTATTATTCAGCATTTACTTTTGGATTTTGTTTTTATTTGTGACATGAATTTGTCAGTTTGCCATTCCCATGATCCCCAACGAACGCCGCAGAGATGATAAACACTTTTGTTGCTTGCTCCTCCCTCAGTCATTTCACCAGCCTCAGGGTCCATCGCTGCATTGATTCTTAAAATTAAGATTTTAACATCACCAGGCAATGCTTCATGGTATAGGTTTATGGAATGAGCCTTAATTTTTACTGCAATCACAATCTGAACTGCCAGTAATTATCCGACTGCATGCAAGCTCCTGAATTTTGAGATTCTTAGAAAATTTCTTTCAGTTACCAAATAGGAGAGCAATACTACAGTGAAGATGTCTGTATCCTTACAGTCCCTCTTAACCTATTTTCCAACTCATCTCAGGTTGGCCTGAATTCCTCCACATAACTTCATGTCAAACCACAGCACCTTGCTCATTGGGCTATCAGTGTCTTCCCATTTTCAGCCTTCTCTAAGGACACATAAGCATTTCAGGCACATACTTGATGCTCACTTCTTCATCACGACAGCCATCACAGGCTGCACATGTAATTTTACAACTGTGAAAGGTGCTAGCTCCATTCAGGTGTGCTCTATCTTGCGGTGGAGACTATAATTGCCTGTGCTGCTCTTCCCTTTGGTAATTGTCTTTTGATTGAGGTCATCAGGACAATTAAAACCATTGAGGGGTGAAAAGAGGCAGCAAGAGACTTCAGACAGCCATGCTAGGTGGTAGAAAGGATGAACAAAACGTACAGAAGAGATAATTATACGTGGGGAGACCCACTGAAGTCAGTGTTCGACACTGTACAGGATCGTTTTATCTATACAGCTTTATCCCAGATTATTACAATTAAATACTTTTTTTTCTCCAAAATCTTTTGATGGTATCAAGAGGGTGTCATATTTCATATGAAAACAATTATGCCAAAGGCTGAGACTAAATTAACTTAAATTTGTCCATCTGCATGGACATTAGTTGTGTTAGTTTGCGGAAATTTCTCTTGATGAATTGCATCCCTACAAAAAGTCATGATGGTATGTCACACAAAACTGGATATATGATTGCACCTATTTGCTGTGGGGCGCCTTAGGCAGATCATTGTAATTCTGGTTTTTAAGAATAAGACACATCACTCAGCCAAGTTTTGTCAAAATCGGGTCAGTAGTTTCTGGGATGTTGCTTGTGATGAAGGATATAGAGACGGCTAAACTGTTCAAATTATGAATAGGAAACTGTTCCTCAGCATTAATACACTGTTTGCCTCAACTGTAACACTCCACTGAATGTCAGGTATGAGGCCAGAGTTTGAAAATATGCAGACATCCCCAGGATTTCCTCCTGTGCTGTGAGACAGTCACGTTTCATTTTTCATTTTTTTTATGTATACTAGCCATTCTCTGTGAATGTGTGCTAGTGAAGTGTGGGCAGAACCAAGTTGTCTCTTCTGTCGTTGTGTGGGTGATGGTGGTGGATCTGTACTAATACACACCAAATACTCTGAGGGTGTATGAATAACATTTTTCAGGGCTGAAGTTTTTTGGTTTTCTTGTTGTCATGACCTATTGCAAAGCTACCGAAAAAATAGCCTTAATTGCCTCTGTAATAGACAGTAGCAGCAATCACCCAGCTTGCACTTCCTTTCCAGTTTTAGAGGTTTTGGGGCATGATTTGACACAAACTTCTAGATATCCTTTCCAGCTGAATGGATGGTTAAGCATCAAAAGTAGCAGTGAGCAGATACATGAGTGTACCAATTGATAGCATCTCCCTGAGACCTTAGGACATGGCGCTGATGCTTATTACGCTGCATATTTCCTAAAGACCAAATAATTAACTAAGTTTTTACCCCAATTACATTTTCATTACCCATTTGGATAACCGTCAGTGACCCTATTTTAACAGACATCATCCCTGGAGTTGGATTGTATATAGTTAGGAGGAGTACAGGCTGTCTTCACACTGGAACTGCATTGTAAACCTCATCAAAGACAATAACACACTGATCAGGAACATTCATGTTGCTCTTGTTAGACCTGAAGGATGCTGTTATATCTTTCACCATCAGTGTCAGACTGAACAGTGATTGAGACTGAATAGTGTCTAAATGATGGTTGAAAAGCGACTATTTAATAGCTCTTCTTAAGAATGATTGCAAAAGTATGTAGATGTCAACTAAAACATTCTTGAAGGGAAATTCCTCTCGAAACAGAACTTACATTATGCTATTGTTTGGATTATTTTAACAGAAAATTCAGTATCTACAGACGCAGCGCCTCTAAATCTGAGCATCAAGACATGAATCATGATGTCATCAGGTGACCTTTTTAGAGCCGATCCAGTGAGACTGAATTAATGAATGACGCTGTGGGCTCAGAGGATTTTTGTTTTAAATATTGCATCCAAATGAGTTTTATTTAAATGTAGGGCTTTCAGCTGTGATTCAGTAAATGTCCCAATGTCCCAGTAAAAATCACCATGGGTGCTGTGATAGAGTCCCAGGAGTTGTGTCATTATTCACTGTCTATGCAGCAGCGCCAGGATTTGTCTGTAGATTACATCATCACTACAGTCTGGCTCTCTGCTTTTCAGTTAAGGAGAGACTATTCATATTCAGTTTGTTAAACTGAGGAATGCGAAAAAAGTATAACAAAAATAACATGTTTAGAAGGTGTATGTCCTTTTCAGTGGTCAATAAAGGAAATGTAAATGATTGAATCCAAACACACATTTAGTTATCCATGTTTATTAAACGTTTTGTCACAAGTGCACGGGGAAAGTGGACCCCAATGCAGACTCACAGGCAGGCAGAACAAAAACATGTAACAGGTCAGGTTCAGGTTCAGGTACATGGCAAGTAGGAAAACACAAATCCAAGCCAACGTGAAGACCTTTGTGAACTGGTAAATGACTGGGGAAACTGGGCTGGTAAATATGCAGGGGAACTGATCGGGGAAATGTGAACAGGTGTGTGGGTAGGTGAAGCAGGTCTGGTGATTAGGAATAGTGACCAGGTGCACAGGTGGATGTTGGGAGTCAGGTGACTGGGACAGGAGGGAAAGTCAGGGAACATCTGGTAGCTGGAGACAGAGACAGAATGGCCAAAATGAACAGAACTGGGGCAAGAGTCATAGCAGCTGAATCTGCCATGCCACTGTAGCTTGCTAGGTCTTTTTAGCTAGTATTATGAGCATGTTTCATCCTCTGGGGTATTTCTTTAGATAAAATATAACTTTTAACTTACATACATAACTTCTTGTTGTGTATGTGTTGTGTACGTGGAAGGTACATGCATTTCATTGTTATCTCAAGATGTCATTATTTATATCAAATCAGGGAACGCAGGAAGATAAATGAATATTCTATCTTTAAGTTACACTTACTGACAGTTTGCTTTGTCATTTTGAAGTTTTACATTCATTAGCTTTTCATTAACATTAACCAAATGCTGGTCTCATATAGTTCTGTCCTTGCTCAGTTACCTAATTGGAAAATAGATAAATAAATTGTTCTTATTTATTTTCTATATTTTTTTCTCTATTGGCAGTATCACGAAGTTCTTCAAAGAAATTTGGTTTATGGTCAAAAATTCAGCATTAATTGTTATTAGTGCACATGCTTTGAAGACTGCTTCCAGAAGACAGGAGAACCTACCCTTATATGTAATCATGCTTTATTGTAAATTTGTTCATTCAGATTTTTTCTACAAATTTTTACTGTACATTTCTACACTACCATAAGCACGAATCCCACAGGTCTTTTGTTTCCCAATGCAGGTGGTGGCACTGGAACAATGTGGGTATAATGAAAAAATAATTAATGTAGTTGACAAGAATATTGTGGTATATTTAAATGATAAGACCCCACTCAGCCGCCCGGTTAGCTCAGTTGGTAGAGCACCAGACTCAATCTCTCAGGGTGATGGGTTTGAGCCTCACTCGGGACAGCTCCGCCTCCCATGGGCCCACTACCCATGCAGGACAATGCATTGTGGACTGGGCGCGACCTGGGCCTGGACCCAGATAAGTGGCAGATGATGACAAGATCCCAATCAGACATAAATAGAATTTTGAAATAAATGCACAAATAAAATTACAATAAAAAAATGGTGAAAATCTTTTTAGTTTATGAAGTAGTTCCATCAAGTTACAATATATAATCTTGCTCAGCAAATAAATTATGAAACAAATTAATTTCATTTCATTGCTCTGTTTTCCAGAAATTGGCATTTCACTGATTTGGGTTGCATCTCATTTCCTGGGGGCATGTTTCTGAAATGAGCACAGTCAAGGACAGTGTATTGGCCACAGATTAGAGAACAATGGTAAAAATCTAAAAGACACAACAGAGCAGACAAGACCCGTTCTAAATCAAGGGGAATATTGTCATTGCGTGCAGATTGGCTGTGTTGGCTGCATTTGCCACCTGCTTCTATGACACCATTGATGGCTTTATAGGTGCTGTTTACCTCTCTCTCAGGTTTCATCCTGTTTCTAAGCAGACAGCTCATCAAGATGAGTGACAAGTGAAGGAGTGGGAACTTGACCAGCTGAGGGGGTGGATAGTGGGACAAATGATACACTACGTGCCTCAAAGCAAGACATTTCATGCTATAGTTTTAATTCCATTTTAGCTGTTTTCATCTTGTACAGATGTTCTTTTCCATCCATCTCTTCTTCACATGCTTGCAGCCACTTGTTAGTTGCCCAGTGTAAGTTTTACTGCTGGCCACTGTGTAGGTCCATTGGAACAAATGTAGGTAAAGTGCCTTGCTCAAGGGCACACTCCGTAGTGTTTGCTGATGGACAGTAGAGCTCAGTGGAAGTTACTTACCTACATTGTTTACTTCACTTCACAGTTTCTCTGCCAGTCTAGGGACTGAAAATGGTGAAAGTCCAATCAAAAGCCCACTTCTCAAACATTCACCGATATCTCCGCCTGCACCTTGTCCCTCTTCTTTCTTTTTCTTTAAGGATTTTCGGTGGCTTTAATATGACTTGGCTAAAGGCTAATCTGGAAAAGATGTGCTATTAACAGAGGGCTTGTTTTGGTCAAAGGAGTGCAGCTATGTTGAGAGTAATCCCCGTATTATCATGTTTTAACTTCATCCTCTTGCACTTAAAACCTCCTGTGTGTGTAACGACACTCATTCTAATGTGCTTTGGTAGCTTGTATAGGCTGAAATACAAAAATATCCAGGAATACAAAACTAACTAAATTAACATTTTTGTTATAATGCATTTTTTTTCCCTGAGAAATGCGTAAATAAATTGGATATGTAAAACAGATTCTTTATTTGACTGCCGCTGAAAATTATTTAGACATATGATTTTCTTAAAATTTTGTCCAGACATTTAGATTGTCGAAAACTTTTCAACACGATTAAAAAATAGGAATAAACATCCAACCACCATAAAAATCATAATATTGTATGTATATTGTATGAAACTAGCTGGTTGCCTTTTTGTATATATTTGTGACATTAGATCAGGCTCCCTATTTGAAAGCAGTTGCTTTATAACAAAGACTACCATAACCTTGTGTGCTTTGTACTGAAATATTGTTGCTTTTGTTCACACTGCTGTCATGGATGAAGAGTTACACGGGTATAACTAGGTCTGGAGTTGGCAGAGTAACTTATAGTGAAAATCCACTCCAACTCTTGTTTGCACATGATGGAATGTACAATTGCCTTAACATTTACAGAAGAAAGTGTGTGTGAGAAAGGTGACAGAGAGTCTCAGTATTGTCCAGATCCAGGCGTCACTGTAAAATGAAGCTTTTTAAGTAGGTCAAATTGAAGATATGCTCGCGGGTGGCTCTGCAAGTGAACCCTGGTAGTGTGTCTGCACTACTGCAACTCACTACACTGGCATGTGGCGCTTCTGTGTTTGATTCGTTCCAGGTCTGTGCCCACCTAGAATATAGGCTAATCTGTGTTATTGTAGGCTTAATTAAATGCTACTAGTGCTACTACTCGTAGCACTATGCTAGGACTATCATTACCACTGCTGTAATCACTACTTCCTCTACTAAAGGACAGATTACACAGTGTGTCATTTATATTAAATAGACGAAATGCAATAAGATCATACTTAAAAAATAAAGAAAAAAGCTCATGGAGTAGTAAAATTGAATGAGACTAATTCATGAGACAACAGTGTAGACATTTAGCTAAAATGGACCTATGTATGGATGCTCTCTAAACACGACAAATTGAAGCTGAAGCTCAATTGCAGTTACCATGTGACAGCTTTTCCTTTAGTTGTAGTGGTTGTGAAATCAATTCATGAATATCATATCTATTCACTGTCCTTTAATTAGTCAAAACAGCAGTTGCAACAGCTGTGAAGAGCAAAAACCACATTAACTTTTAGTAGCTACCCCCCCCTCGCATCCTTGTCACCTTTTTCTCCCCTTATGAGTGTGCATCCCTGTTTTTAGTCTCATTCTTAAATAGCTTTACCTTCCTTGATGTACAAGATGTATGCTAATTGGAATTGGTGACAAGGTGAGATGAGGGAGTGTGAAAAGGATAATTACAATCAGGATCAGGGTATATCTGGGTATTACATCTGTCACCATGGCCTCCGCTTCTCTTTATGACGCAGGCTTTGTTGCGCTGATACCTTTTTTGACAAATAGAAACGTTAGACCCATGACATCTTTGTATTTAAACATGAATAGAGAAACGACGTAGTTGTTAAATAATCTATAACAAATTTGGTAAATTTCCCCAACAGTGCGCAAAATGTCAGTGCTGACAAACATGGTACATATGCTACAACAGTGCCTGTAATAGTACATAATAGTCTCACACTGCAGTGTAAGTGAACAGATCATTCATAATGTTTTTTCAAGACTGTCAGAGGCATATCACCATGACCGTGTCCTGTATTATCTTGAAATTACACAATAACCTGCAATAAGCGTTTGAGTATGAGGGAATGTTATCAGGCAGTGTTTGTGACTTGGTTTGTCAAACCTCAGCCTGAGAACCCATGTCTGCGTGACATAACAGCAATGAGACCAAGCAGAGGCATCACATTCAGGACTTATCTTGTTGCACCCTACGCATTACCTCGCTAATAATCACCTGGACAGAAGTGTTTCATAATCTAGCTCCACAGCCCCGTAATGTACACAGAGCACACCGGATGGCTTCCTGTAGTTTAAACCTGCATAACAGTCTGTGCAAATATGTAAGTAAAAGGTAGAAGAGTGGCACACATTCTGTCTTTTAGAGGATATTTAAATTATTAGATTATTAGAAAATTAGATATTTTGATATATTTTATAATTGCTGGATTGTGTGTTAGTTTATATGTTTACGCTTTGCATTTCATTTCCTTACTGTCACAAATTTCACATTTCATTGAACTGACTCAGTCTTATTCCTGCCTATTGAGCCCACTTCTTCATACCACATTGCTCTAAAACCTACAGTATATGCTTTGTGTAGGTTTGTCTCTTGCGAATTCAAAACAATTCTACCTTTTTCTTCTCCCATATATAGTATCTGGTTGACTGGAAAGTGAAAGCTAGTCGAAAAATGACATGTCTGGCAGAGTTCTGTGAGACGTGGTGTAGTCAAGTGAGGTGAACTTTAGGTTGTCTGAGTGCAGACCCACTTTATTTGATACACACAAGGGACCCATGTTCTCTCAGAATGATAAATAGTTGACCGGAAACAAGAGATGTTCATATTCAAAAACCCAGTTACTGTAATACAGAGGTAAATAAACTACTATTCTATTTTCACTGTAATGCATGTTCTCTAAACCTGTTATCATTATATCCACATTTACAGTACATGACTGATGCAAGCTGCATTGTAAATCATATGTACAATATTCATTTTCATCACACACTTGAAATGTTGCCTTTTGGAATCATTCCCTGCAATATTTTTGGATTACAGTCTCACTTGAAAGGGCCAAGCTTGGATTTTCAGATGGTGTCAAGATTATTGTCTTTCTTGCGAAAAGTGCAGAATTTGCAGAGTTTTATAACAATACAAACAATAAAAAACTTCTATTCTGTGAAAACATACTGCAGGCCAGAGATGATAAGAAAGAAGCTGCTGGTGGATGCCTGTGGCTCTGACCAGTTATGAACTGGGGGCCAGTGTGGAAGTTTTCCAGTTCAGCATGTACCCAGGGGTTTGATATGACAACAAGCTGACCTATGCAGCCAGGACTAAAGTGAAGTGCTGAAAGAAGGGACAGAGAAGGCTTCCTCTCTTTCCTTTTAATGCAATAAGCTTCTGCTCATTTTGCACCAAACTATTAAGGTATGTTCTGTTTTTATGCTTTATGCAAGTGAGATTCAAGGAAGGTCAAAGAGGAGAGCAGTTTTCGCTAACCTCTGCTGAAAGTTGTCTAGACAGTCGACTTTCAGCTATTTAATTCCTTACATCAGTGAGCAAAGAGAGTGAAATCAGAGGAATGGCAACAGTAAGTGTCAGTTTTTTTTTTTTATTTATTTCGAGCTGTAGAGAAAAGGCTTAAAGCTACAGCAGATTACATATGGTGAACAAGCAGCAAAAAGACAGCAAAAACAGCTTACATTACAAGGAAGGAAATGGATAATTGTGTTTATCTCACTTCCCTTCTCTTTATTTCTTTCTGTGTTTCTTTCTCTCTGTCTCTAAATAACCGATAGCCTAATTGCCAAGTCACTAATTGTTTAACCCACTGGTACTACTGCTGATGCATTCTGGGAGGATAGGGAGCAAATGGGGTGAGACAAAGACAAGTAGGCATGAATGATGAATGTAAGACAACTCCTGCTGGATCTGGACATGCTTCTCTCAACCTTCAGAGCTGTCCGTGCCACTGCATTAATGATACAAATGACACAGACAGCTTAAATGAAGATGGGAGAGACTGTTAGAAATAAGAGAGGAAGAGAGCCGGAGAAACAAGGAGAGGGAGTGTGCATTCATACACAGTGACAGAGAGTATGAAAATATCAGCTAAATGGAGAAATACTGCTTTTGTGTGGAGATGAATGGCACTGTGGGAAAATACCAAGGTCAGCACACCTTACTCTCTTTATGCTGTGAGCCTACACACCATCAGCAATGTATGCCATTAGCATTGTTTGCAAATAGAATTGCATCCATAAGCAGAGGTGCAATGTTTTCTACATCTTTTGTCTCCTGTAAATCAGTGTTATTGTGGCCATGTTTTGATACTGAACCTTTAATGGTGCTATTGAAAATTATAGAAGTAAAATATGATGAAAGCCTCAACTTTAGGACTTGCATGCATTTAATTTGGAACTAACTGCAGTGTAGCGTTTATGCTCTCATTTTCATTAATGTTCGAACATGAACACAGAAAGTCTAAGACAAATGACAACTGAGTTTGACTGTTACAGAAAAGGCACTGGAATTATGTATGATTTATTAAGATGCAGGCAAACAATGGTTTATCTCTTTGCTGAAACAAATCCAACCACAGGTTTAACTAACTGCAACCTTTTCAGAATAGATGGTGGTTTCACAACAGCCTATCTGAATGGTAGGAGCATGAGAATGCTCAAATTGTGCTGATTCCACTTTGCATCTTGATGCTCCACCTTGTCCGGGGGTCACCTAGTTGTGTTTAAATGCTTACTTGGTGACTGAGAAAGTCAAGTATTAAGCATAAGCTACATGGAATATTTGTTCAGAGTGTCATTTATTCACAGCAGCATCAGCTTAGGCATGGTCCTAATGCTGCATGTTGCTATTCACAAACTATACACACTGTTCTTATGTCAGGACTGTGCTTATGTCAGTTTGATACTAAAACTAAATACGAGAAAACAGTAGGTGACATTTGAGTGACAACCCATTTCAGAACCTAGTTAGTGCTGTCACCGCCAGTCACCATGCGAATGATTACATGAAACTTTTCTCTTAGCACAAGACCTTCAGCAGTTTTGTAGTATTAGGGGAACTTTTAAGAGCCGTCGTAGACTGCCGCTAGAGTGAGTGGAGGATCTGGGAAGGAATATAACTTACAATAAAATCACCATTGCCAGTGCTGAATATATAGACACAATGTATCGAATGCTGTAGAGCTTTTTTTACCACATGCAATATGCTTTATAAATAATAAATAATACAGGGAATACACACTCTATTGACTTCTCTTGTTTTTACACCAATTGCTGCAGAGGTAACAAAACCTGCTGTTCCATGTCAAGCTATGGAGTGCACAGAGAGGTCACAAGAAAATGTGTAACCCGTCATATTATTTTGACATGAAATAGTGGAGTGGGGGTAATTCTGTCATGTGCTAGTCTCCTCTGGGTCTCATTATCTGGTGTGAACATCGCCATGATCATGAGACAAGAAACTAAATGCAAAGATCGTCGTTCAGTGAGATTAACACAGTGATGTGATAACCAGAGATATTGTACATCCTCCCACCAACTGATGTTTTTTTTCACTCTCTCTGTTTGTAGGCACAGCTTTAATGAAGAAGCAGACCTGCTAACAGTCTTGCAGAAGGGACCCTCTCCAACAAGTATGGGGTCACCATGGAAACCATTTCTCCTCCTGTCTGTCATCAGTGGCCTTTCAGGTGAGAAACTCAAAAGGTAGTGTTCATAGATAATAGTAAGAAACTGTTGTACAGAATAATCTTTTTAAGCTGATATTAGAGAAAATGGCACAGTACGCACTGAAATCTACTGCAGTGACATGGCAGTTGTACATGTGCCACAGCTGGGCGAATCATCATTTATGGATGTGAGAGGGGGCTTGTCTCTTTTCACACTTGTAGAGGAGGAATCCACATCTTTGAAATGGTGAATTTTGCATTTAAATCTGAGAAAAAGTGGAGACACCATGGCTCATTGAGCATTCCTATTCTGGTTTTGAGTCAGTGTTTTCCCACACCTTTTCAGTAAAGGTCTGTGGTGGCTGTAAACAGCAGGGAGACTCATCAGCAAACAGCATCAGACAGTGATAAGGCCACATTTCTACTGTAGTTTTACAGTCCGAACTACTTGCATGACATAATTTGAATAGCAGGGTTGATTTGCCTGACAAGTATTGCATGATAAATGCTTTCCTACTTGATTAAAAAAGAAAAAAAAAAACTCAATTTAGTGGACATGTATGTTTTATCCAAAGCACCTCTTAAGTATCTCTCTTGCTTTAGTGACCTAGTACGAATCAAAACCTCAACGTTGCTTTTCTTGTACTATATCTTTGGTGGTGCGATTAGCAGTGAGTGCACAATTTTAAGTTCCATATCAAGTGTCTCCCTTGGTAAGTCTAGTGCATGTATTTGTCTGTCTAATGGATTTCTGCCCTTTTAATGGTTCTTTCAACCCATCAGAGGAGGGTTCATGCACTCTGTGGCTCTCTCTGAGCTTAGTTTCTGACAGTCAAACACACAGTGCTAACCTCACTTGTCTGCTCGTTAAACCATACTATTAAATGGAAACAAATGTTTTTTAACTTTTGCACTTTGTCTCTAGGGACTGTTAGACTAACGTGGACATTTTAAGAGGAGCAAGACTGGATTTTTTTTTTTAGCCAGTTAACCTAATGTGCATATTTTTGGGATTGTCGGAGGAAGCCGGAGTACCCGGAGAAAACCCACGCAGGCACAGGGAGAACATGTAAACTCCACAAAGAAGAGCTCAGACCGGGGTTCGAACCTGGAGCTCTCATGTTGCTAGTATTACCACATTACTTCAGCTTAGTGCTGCAAAGTTTGCAGACAACGTCCATCCTGTCGACGTGTTTAGAACTCCTGCCATGAAAACCAAAATGCATCCACAGGCTCGCTTTTAGCCCAGATGGAGCTGGATGGATTAGTTGGTTGCCAGTTATTGTTTTTTCTTCGTCACGCGCCTCTCACCTCGCTAGCATAGTGAGCTCGCTCGCTGGTTCTGTTAGGGTGTTTTGTCATGACTGTTAGTCAACAGCACCTCCATGTGATTAAATCTTGTATGACGGTCGGTAACTGGAGGAGTTACTACAGTGCATTACAAAAAAAAAAAATCGATCTTTGGAAATTTAATAATCGATTCATAATCGTCCATAATATAATCGCGATTAATCAATAATTTATTTTTTTCACCACCCCTACTGAGTATAATGTGTTGGATAAACAAACTGGAACAGGGTCCCTACATATCTATACTAAACATCGAAAAATTTTGAAAGGTGACATATTTGTATGCAGCAGTTTTGTAGCCTGCTATATTGTTCTAATGTGTGAAGCATCAGGCTTTCTCCACTATAGCTTTTAAAGTTTATTAAAAACCAGTATGAAGTATAGAATAGAATCCTTTTACTGTCATTATACATCTTTTTTACATGTACAGTGAGATGAAAAGCAACTCCTTCTCCAGTGCAAACATATATGTGAAATATATACAACACAGAATAGAATAAAATAAAAGTACAGTGAAGGTTATTTGTTGTAACCCTAGTTCTATGGGCTCTCTGAACTTGCACTGCTCTGAGTCCGAAGCTTTGAGGATTCTGGCTTTTGGTGAGACAGCCATTGCTGTTATGTATACATATTAAATATTACATATATATTGAATATAACTATTTCTGTTGGCCATATTGTGCATATTGCAATTATTTTTCTCTTGTCTAATTCACTCAAATATCATAAACTTTAAAGCTTGATTATTTACGTTAAGGAGATGTGGACATGATTGTGGTCCATATGATATTTTAAATTCACAAGTGTAAATAAGTGTTTTATTCATATAGTTGATACCTAATTTGTTGCAGCTTGCATCAATGGATAGTAAAGGAATCACATGTATATTCCTAGACATGATAACAATGCACTGTGCAAAGTGCAACAGTGCAGTATAAACATAACAGCAAAGCTGTTTCAGGGAAACACATTATTGTTCCAAGGTAAGGTGCTGTGTAAGGTTTATACAGTGAGAGATGGCTTTAACCACTTGTGTGAAAGCAAATTCAACATTATAGTAGACTCTATTGAGTACTGTATATGTGTTGCATGCTAAAGTATACACAAGCCAGCGGTTTTATTTGCATAATCACATGCGTGGGGATGTGCAGGCGAAAAAGTTAATAAAGTAAATAGCTATACCAACTCACTACTTATTTCAACCATTATCTTTTTCTTCATCAACAGTTGCATACTCCACAAAAGCAACATAGCAGGGACCACTAAATAAAATACTCTAACCAGGAGCAAAACCCCAGGTCAAAATAAAAACCCCCAACCAAAAGATTTAAAGATATATTTACAAGCAATGGACCACACTGATAAAACAAGAAACTTAAATAACAAAAGAAATTACTTTATGAGCCTTGCTCTGTGGCGGTCCCCAAGGACAAAGCACATACAAGAGAAAAACAAACATTAAGGGAAACGTGCTCCAAATCCAGAAATGCAACAAATATCAAAACACATACAAGAGTGAAAGCACAAACATTAATGGAAGCGCACTCCGAATACAAAAACAAATACAAATAGAGAAAACACATGCAACATAACTTGCAACTCTGGAGGTGCTCCAGGGCGCCTTGGGCTAGTAGTGGACTTGATTTGGATAAGCAGCATTACTTTTGCTTGCCCATCAGACTTTATCAAACCCGCCCCTTAAATAACATTGGATAGATGGATTCAGGCAAGAAAGATTTCTAATATGTGGCCAGTTTATTCAAATAATGTATTCGGAAATTTGCTCCGACCTTTTCTGAGATGCAAGGACCCACGCGTTGGTTGAGACCTTTGGTAAACTCACTGTCCGGCTCTCAAAGATGACTGGCCGTTCAGTGTATGTCATTGCCCCAGAGACAACAGTCTTATCTCAGCAAGCCCTTTGGTAATTTATTGCTGACTCTTTATTGCTGCCAGTTTGTCTGAAGGTAAAGCTGAATACATAATAAATACATGTTTTATTGGACAGTTGAGCAGCAGGACTGCCTCTGTGGACTTTGGGGTTCTTATGTACAGGTATATTAGCACATTTCAATAAAAATAAACATAAATGTAAACAAAAACTGAACATAGGCAGTGCAGTATAGTAGGTTTTGCTTTATTTTCTGACATATATTACATATTAGGTGACAGATCTATCTTTTACTACACTCACCAGACTTTTTTCCCTGAAAATGTCTGTTTATCAGAGCCAAGCTGAGCTGTTGATGTCACCAAGAATGTTGCTGTTTGTACTTCTGTCCTCAGGAGATTGTATTCAACAGCTCAGCTGGGCTCTGGTGATTGCACTCCAACACTGTGCCTCATCTCCTGTGACAAAATAGTCCTCACATCCTTGAAAACATTGGAGGGCATTTCCAAATGGATATTATTTGGATAAACTGACCATGCATTTGAAATCTAAATGGTTACTGGCCTGAGCAATTATCAAAACTAAATTAAGGGCCTGGTTAGGTTAGGCAACATTCAGCCTCAAATTTGTACCATTTTACAGGTCTTGCAGCTTCAGAGATACAGCAGAGATACAGCAGAGGAGTCTCTGACAAGACAGTACGGTGGAGTAGAGATAGATTCCTCAAGGGAAGACCAAAGACACATCTTCAGGATCTGGTTGTCACATACTATGTTGCTACTGTCTCAGGGTTTCAAAGATAAAGAAATGTAAGGAAAACTTTTCATTTTTGGATCAGTGTTTTAGACTTTAAAAAAGACCAAAAAAAAAAAAAAAAGGTTTAGACTGCATTATGTGCAAAAATACTCCAGTCAGTCCAAGTTAAACAGATTGAAGAATGACTCAAAATAATAAAGTCAAAGACGGTAAAAACAAAAATTTCAGCTGCAGTAAAACTGCAAAGTGGAATGATGGTTGAAAGCCTTTCAGACCAACATAAGTACTTAAGAAATCTCACGTGGGTGTCTATCTGCTTTATGTGAGATAACAGCAAAGGCCATGGTTGCTACAGTAGGTACTGTTGTTGTTGCAAACATCAGGAGCAGAGAAATAGGAAAACAACAAACTCTGGTATACTAAGGTCTGCTGTGGAACCAGACAATGAGTAGACCTACAGTACTATAAAGTATTAATGTTATTATCAGTATTTCATAACTATATGTATTATTGATGCTTGTATAAAGTTGAGAACAGGATGTGAAGAGTTCAGTGTTTGTTCTAAAAGTAGTGGTTCATTGAAATTTATAAGCACCGGAAACCAAAACCACATTGTTAACTTCACCCCAACTTTACCCTGGCACTATTTCCAACCTTAACACAAGCAGTAATCATCTGCTATTCATATAATTATCAGATAATTAACAGTACCTTAAACCTCATAAATCTTGAGTAACTTCAGAAAACAAATACATGAGAACATATAGCTTGAGGTACAGTTTTTATTTTTCTGTGTGAACTAAAAATTACATTAGAAAAGAAGCTGTTACAGAAAAGCTGGAGGTTTCCTGTTTAGCAATACTTCAACTAGTTTATCAAGTTTACAAACAGGGGCTTAGTGGCTAGTGCAGTTAATTTGCTTCAGCAGAGCCAATACTGTCCATTGATTTTTGATCTCAGGATTTGGTTCCTTGGTACCTTGGGTGCATATAGTTGGCAGAATTTGCTCTCCTTGTTCATTAAAGGTATCTCAGCCCAACAGACTCCTGTTGTCTTACTGCTTTGCAAAATAATTGCCTTTCTGAAAAAAATGGGTAGGCTCTTCCTCATAGGCCTTATAAAATCTTTACCTTTACAAAGAGAGAAATATGTGACCGTGTCTACCTTTGTCTTAACCAAAATTGCCATTTCAGTCATCAGAGGTAACAGTGTGTGGATTTCCTGGAACACAACCAATTAAAATGTTCTAAGTTTCAGACAAACTGAGCACAAGCTTGTGAAATCAGCCTTGTGTTCACTACACTTTTGTATCTTAATGGCACTACAGGAAAGCAAAGACGCTTTTTGGTGCACTGTTCATGGTTTTACGTTCAGGCAAATATAATATGCAAATTCACCAACTGCAAGTCATTAACCTTTCAGCAATGGTTATATCACAAAATAATTTCCATTTGATGAACATCAAATTATAGTCACCGTTTTTACATTAGCATACTGGACATGCATGAGCAAGTTTACTGTGTTTTATATGGTGGCCTAGTTTGTTTGCTACTTCCAAGTACAGTAGGCAAAATACATACACAGCCTACGTTTTCAAGCACATAGTGTTGAGTGTCGAGTACATGTAATACATACTTAATGTGACATGGTGTTTGTATTAAGAATAAAACCACATGCCCTTCCTCTAAGGGGAATTGTTTTCTCTCTCCACACACAGGTGAAACTGTATAATTGAGAATGTCTGACCACTCTGTGCACAGTTTTTATTGAACTAATCAATCCGAAGTCTTGAACATTGAATACTTTCTTTAAAAATAAAATTAATTTGGTGCAATGTGTTCTTTTTTACTTTATGGGAAATAGAACATAGCCACATATTGTACACTGACATACAGAGAATGTATTCTGGTATTACCAACATTGATGATCACATTATTTCCTATACATACTATATTAACCCATCTGTCTGCATTTCTTCCTGTACAAAGTCTTGAATTTTTGTTGAATGAGAGGGCAAGGACATATAACATAGTGAAGACAAATGAAATTTTATGTGCATAACATAAAGACCCCGAAAAGAAGATACACACTATACATCAGTATTGTCCTTAGGCCTATTGTTTCCTTATTTCTGGTTTTCTTATAACAAGCAATGACAGGTCTTTACTTTTGTTTGCTTTCTTGGTTCTTCAGCCTCGGGGGAAATTTCTTAGATCATTCCTGTTTGGCTATTTTAGAGGGATGACTCGCAGTGGACTTTTATCAGAACTCCTGAAGGAACTTGAATTTTCTGTCATCATCCATCTACATATTAACAGCTGAACATTGCCTTATCAATAACTGAAATCAGATTAGTCAGATTAGATTTACACATTTCATCTGCAGCTCTGATATCATCAGAGTATTGATTTTTAAACTGTGATGCAAAAAAACCAGTTTGCATTAAAATGTCTAAAACTGACTAGATCTATGTTATATATTTTGTTGAGTTGTGTTACAACACTTGCTTTATTCCAAACGTTTTTCAAACCAAGAGAAATCAAGGTAAGGGTCCATAAAGACCCGAAGCTGTCCCACTAAAGTGGAAACGTACGAGTGAAGCATACAACCTAAGAAGATTTTGGGACAAGAAGAGGGATAAAGTCAATCAATTAACATTATGTTAACTAACGTTACTTGCTGAATGAAATGACACAACGTGAACATACTTGACAAAACACAACGTGAATAAAACTGTAAAATATTTTCTTGTCCATGAACAGGATTTGGGCCTGACTCATGTCAAATAGATTTTCATCAATAGTAGTGTTGGAGACGACAACTCCCATGACAACACACTACTTCACTACGTTGTCAGAAATTGCATACTGCATTTAAGTCTATGGATTGTGATTTTGCGGGAGGGTTGTTCATTTTACCCAACAATTACTTGACTAATGATGGACCACAGGTAACAAAGAAAGTCTATAAAAGTAGAGGTTTTCCACTTTAGTCAAAACATCTCTGAGAGCTGAGCATGCTTTTAGCACTCACAACTATCAGAAATATGTCACATTTTGGTCAGAGTGCCGCACTTCAGAGCCATGAGCAGCAGTTCCCAGGGGTATGATGCAATCTTTGTCTATTATGATACTTTTGACATGATGGCTTGTGTAATGGATTATTTACCTACTGTTCGCTCTGAATATTCTGAAAATGCTCACTTTGAAGACAATAGTTCCTCTGTTTTATTTTGCTCTGTACCTGTCTCCACTGCCCCATCCTTTTTCATTCAATAGATGTTTAAATCATGCAGAAGCAGAGAGGGCAGCACAATTAGATTTCTCTCATGCTTAAAAGTGGGCTGGGGCCATTTTTTCCCTCCCTTCACTCCGCCTCTGATTGAAATGCAATGTTGCTTGGAGTGTTAAGTGTGGAATGGTAATTCAGCTGTACTTCTTCAGCTTACTCTGAGGTATCTCAACATTAAAGGTGGTTGCAGGGAATATAGATGTGTAGTGCTGTATAAGTGATGCATGAAGTCATTTTCACCAAGGGCAAAAGAGTCATGCACCAGAAATATGGTTGCTTATGAAGAAATGGGTGAGTATCTGCATGCACTACACAGGGCAGGACCATGCAATGAATATATTGTTGTGATTGTATACCCAGAAAAATAAGCATTAAAATGTGGAGCTTTGTTAAAAGTCACATCTGCGCCACAGAGGTCAACTCCACTGCATTTCCCAATGTGCCTGTATCCCACTAACCCAAATGACATACGCCTGTCAATGCAAGCATAAAACAGTAATCACTAGTCACAGTCCTGCAGGTTGTTAACTTTGTACAGTTAAACTGTACTTAAAGCAAGAACTTTAGGATATATTTTTGGTCCCACCATTAGGGAATGATGGACTTTCTCCAACTGGCAGGAGAACCAGAGTTGTGACAGCCTCTCTTATAATCACAACTTAAGCCCAGAAAATGAAATAAAAAAAGAAAAAAAAAAAGAAGTCATTGTTGATTTCTGTTAGCATGAGAAGTTGGGCACAGCATTCAAGTCTTGGCAATCAAGCGTCTTTGGTGTGTACAGTGATCAGCTCTATAATCAGTACCCGGGGATTTTGAATTTGGCATTTTGAAGTACACAAGTACATACAATGAGCCTGTGTGCTGACGCCAAAGTTTGTAAAATGGAGTCTTGCTGTTGTGTGCCACATAGCCTCAAGCCAATTAGAAAAGTTTGTTATTTGCTTAATATTTTAGATACAGAAAACATGTACAACCTCTGATTTTGTGTCATTTAACTGCAGGATTATGTTGTAGTTCCAATAAGGGTTTTATATTTAAAAAACAAAACAAAAAAAGAGTATCAGTAAAAAACAAACAAAATTAGGAGACATGACAGTATTAATACCATTCATCATACAGCACCACAGTGGTTCCATCATTACACTGGCAAGGTTGAAGCGACTCATACAATCATCATAGTACACCAAGGATCAGGAAAAAAGACTGGGTTTTAGCTAGTAGTCTGCTGTGATAGGAGGTGAGGTGAGGTTGCATATGATGTATGGATTGTTCTATCTGTAATGATATTCCACTGAATAAATGGTCTCAAGCCTAATCAGCTTCAGTCAATATAATCTTCCTGTGAAGGTCTTCATTAATCTTGCAGGCTATGGCTAATCATGTCCGTCTACTTGAGCCCCCATGAGCGTCTCACCTACTTTCTGTATGTTATTCTAATTAATTTTTCACACCACAGTCTAGAGGCTGCAGACAAGCCTAAGACTCACACTCTGTCTCCTGTGCAGTGCCAGCTCAGTGACCTAATACAAGTAAATCTAATACAAGTAGGTGAGTTTCTCAGTGTCACCCCAGTCTTCTCTTCCCCTGGTGTCCTTTCTGTTCACTTCGAGCATGTCATCCTGCTTTAGCCTCACCGCTACCTCTGGTTTGTTTGCATGTTAAGTCCCTTGTCTCAAATCCATGTAAGCCTCCTGAGTTGGCCATACTGCATAATAATTTAGACGTGATTTAATGCAGAATTAATATAGTATATCCTGAAAGGTAATCTCCACTAAAGTCTCCATTAAAGTAAACTGACAATCTCACGTACGTATGATAATAAGGACAAGGTACTGGGAACGTTTGGCTTTTTGTTCTTTGTTGAAGTATAAAATGGCCGTTGTCTCTTTTATTGATGTTATCATGATGGTGATGTTAAGACCTGAAACGATCACCGATGGCACTGCTTTAGAGTTCCCTGACATGCAGCAGGTGCAGCCCTTTCAACAACAATGAGTGTTTCTGATTTTTCACCCTCTGAAAGATAGGGATCAGAGGGATCTGCAAGGGTCATTGCTTTTATCAGATGAAGGTGACAGCTGACAAGAGCAACTGCCTGTCGGCTTCAGTAGTCAAACAAACAAAAGAGACTTTTTTTAGTATGCTGCATTTGTAAAGATTTAGCCCCAGTCTGGAATGTTATTTTCCGGGGGGTTTGAGACCTTTTATAACTTGAACTTGACAGAACAGTGCACAAAATGTATAGGCTCTTATGGACAGAATAATCCTTCACAGGTACGTGCATAGCTGTATAAGCAAATGCTCATGAAATAAGAGATCCAAAGAATTTTATTGCCAAGTCCTATGTCACACAAAGGGGAATATCAGGTCTTTGCCACTTCACGTACATGGTTTTTCAAGATAGTTTCATGAATTAAATTGATATCATTTGGTGGGTGCACAGTGAGAACCCTTTAATTTTGAGCGTGTTCCTTGACAAAACCATACGCCATGCAACATTTTTAAGTCATTTATTTTCTGTGCTAATTTATGAGTAAACAACTGAATGGGAAATGTCAGAAAATCTATCCAAACATCCCCCAGTAACCAGTTTCTTTATTTGGAGTCAACCTTGCGGTCAAGATTTGTTACTGGCTTGCCAGTTTATTACTGCAGGGACACCTAGCTACATCGAGTACAATCCAATATAACACCCTCCACATCCACTGACAGTAGCAAGGGATGGAAAAAGTATTAGGAATTTCTTTCAATATTATGCAGTACAATCAACCTGCACTGCAAAAATACAGCCTTAAATCAATACTCTCTGACACTGTGGCAACAAAGTCATGTATTAAAGAACACTGTAGCGTGACTCTAGCACTTTGATTACTATTCTAAAGTCCAGTGCTCTCTATAACTGAGCATGTCACAAATGCGCAGTGATAAACACTCCTGTAGATTTCTTTCTGGCTTTGGTCGGGTCTGAATTAGCAGCGAGAGGTTGCTTTGCCACTGTAGGCACATGGACTTGTATCCCAGTTTGTTGTTGGATTCACTGCTGTTTTAGTCCAGTTCACTTCCCTTTGTCCTGTATTGCTTAAGACTGGGCATCTCTGTGTGTCTAATGATTTGACTTTGTTTCAGCATGCTGTGATTACAATTACAATTTCTGATGTGTCTTGATACATCTCAGTCTTTGGTTTCCATTTGTTACTGTAGACCCTATTCATAATAACAGTCATTATAATCGATCAGTCTGATGAATTTACTTACATTACCATGACAAAAGTATGTCAGCTGCCATTGAAATGATATGGTATGTCTACCTGTACAGCTCCCATTTAGTAAGAGAAATGAGGCATTTGTCTTGACAGTACTGTGAACTTTTATTTAAATGAAGTCAGTGCAACTGTCATCTTTTAACAGGATCCACTTATTTTATAACAAGCTGTTTCCTTGTCATCACTTGCTGCTTTTCTCAATCACACTGCCACTGTCACAGCACGGTTGCCAGTCAGAGAGATGCAGAATTGTGCTCAGTCATGTATAAATGTGCAACAAACCTCCAGTCCAGTCTGCTGCTGACAGCTTGGTCCCAGTCAGATAAAAAAAGCTGTGGATTCTGTTCTGAACTCAGGTTTATTTTGAAAAAATAAATAAATAAATAAATAAAGCTGGAAAAAAAAGGCTTCTGAATTCCTGTGATGGAGTTTTGTGTGTCAGTGCTGAATTGTTCAAGAGAGAAATGTGATGTTTCTCGGAATAAATATAAAAATAAAAAATGAATAAATAAAAATTGTGACAACAGAATAGCAGTGTAAAAAAATAAAAATAAAAACACTGACAAATCAATAAAACATAACCAAAAGGAAACCTGTGGTTAAATGTAGAGGCATTAAACCCTGTAATTGCTGGTGAATAGAAACACTCTTTAAAATGCATGGCTTTTGAGAAATGAATTAAAAATAAAATCACTGAGCATTTTTCAGAGACTAATTAGATCTTAGGAAACCAATTATTCAGCATCTTTTAAAAAATTGAAATGATTGCTGCTGTATGCCTGTTAAAGATCACGAAATGTGCAAAAATACAGAATATACACATATTGTGATTAAGGTGGTATTCAGTCATAGGGGCTAAAAATAAGAAATAGGTATGTTAGTCTTTGACACTGTGTTACTTTTTGTCTTACTCTCTTGAGTTAACACGGTTTTTGACTTTTCCAGTTGTCAAGGGCACGTTTCGAGAGTAAGTGGAGGGCTCTGCATTGTTCAGCCAACTGTCGACATCAGCAGTGGCAATGTGGTTTACCCATCAATTGAGCTGATTCTCAGCAAGATAAAGGAATTAACTGACTACCAACCAGCTACTAATTGCTTTCCTTATCAATTTTCAAACTCACAATACCTTTAATTTCAAATGGAGTTCCATATCCTGCTTCTCCTCAGAATGTGATACAGTAATTGCCCACTCTCCATTTGTAGATAGCAGTATTTTTGCAGCTGACAAGTCCCCAAAGGCACATAATTATTTCTCAGTTTTGTTCAGTTCTTTCATAGCACTTTATCATGTAGTGCAAAACACTCCCACCCCCCTTTGCAGAACTCGGATTAGACTTGCTGAGCTTCGAGCTTGTAGTCTTTTGCGTCTCAGTTTAAAGCATTATAACCATACAGCAATGGTCCCATATTATCAGTAATTTCAGTTATTTGTTGTAGCTGTATTTATCGATGATCAGCTGTCATAGGGAAACTAATGTGTGTGTAATCTTGAGTTGTTATATTTATAGTATCATACAAGACAGCACAATTGCAAATTACCCTACATATTGTGGATTAAATTCCTCAAAAAAAGCAGCAGAAGAATGCGCTGATAGTAGTGACTAGCGACAGTCTCAGCTGTGGTTTACATTTCAGAGAGGATATTGTTCTGAACCCCGATGGACTCTTTCACTTTAAAGGAAGCTGCCTCTCTCCTGCTCTGTTACATTTGCCATTTTATTCAATTTGAGTCTTTGATGACAGTGATTTCCAGAGTATGCAGAGTATCTGTGGTACCTTGTAAGAAGTGCATGTTTTCACCTAAGGCATCATAAGTATCTTTGCAGAGTTCCTCTAATGGCTGCTACATTCTCCAGAAAAAGACTGACAGTATTGAAGTCAAAGGGGAAAGACTCCTAGCATTGTTCTAGAAACAGAATAGAAATGTTTTAACAAAAGAAGCTGTGGTCTTTATTGGTAATTTCACTGCTTTTGAACATGTTTCTTGGTGGTGATTTGGTAAATTATTGTCCCATTAAGGCTTTAAGAGAAACAGATTTGGGCTCTCAAGCTTCAGAGCTCCAGATCTGCACCATGCTGCCAAAATGTGGATTTTCAGAAATCTATTACACCAGAGATACTATGCTTATGTTTTTCAACAGTGTATGGATTTTCTGCATACTGAAGGAAGTACATTCTAGGTTTTTCCACCTATTTCACTGAGAGCTGTCACTGAATTGTGACACCTCCCTATCCTGATGTCTCTACTGTTATTGTCTTTGTTTCATGTTCAGCAAGATTTCTGCCCTGTAGGAAACTAATTTGTTGAAAATTATTCCTCCTATAACTGTAACATGAGAAACTTACTGCAGCTCAGTTTTATAGAGAGGAGGAGGACAGTACACAGAAAAGAGCTATAGATTACAGAAGTTATGCTATAGTATTGTGTATAATAATAATTGTTATTATATTGTTATTATAATTGTTATAATTGTTAAAAAAATAATTTTAAAACAATCAAATAAGCATAATTCTTTCTCTCAATTTAGACATTGATTTAGGATACTTTTGTCACCTTTAACTATTTAGGATCACTTTCAAAGTCAAAGTCATGACTAATTATGACGTAACTCTTCAATGTTTTTCACCTTTTTTTCACAGACTTTCCAAGAGCTGTTGCAGCACGGCCTATATCATATGCAGCAGTATTGCGAATGAAACCAGACAGCTCGTCGTCAGTGCTGAACTCACGCAGCAGACCCCGACAACACCACAGTGGTGGGCTGGTGACTCCTGACTGGCCTGCTTTCTCCAGTCACCCCCTGTCAGCCATGAGTCTGCTCAGCTCTCAGGAGGACTACCGGAGTGAAGGTAAAACTAATGGTGCAGTCAAACCCACCGTTTGTTTGTTCTTGTCTGAACCAAAATGGGAAAAAAAAGGTTAGCTTGTGGTTTGTTGAAGTTCACATTCACACTTACAAGCAAACTGTATTTTAAATTCAGCTCATTAATGGCACAATTTGGAAACTTGTCTTCCTGCATAGATTTTATCCACAACTTCAGTCACAGATAATGAACACTTGTGCACACATTGACATAATTTACACGCTGTGGTGTTCATTAGTTAAGAACACAGGAAGAGAACACTGCATAAATAAATATGTTTATGTGTAAAGAATAGTTTGCCCTCAGTGTGTTAGGAGTAATTGCTAGCTATCATATGTCAGCATCTGTCTCCTTCTGCCAAGAGAGCCTTTCTTTTTTGGGTCATTTCCTGTTATTTGTCCTGGATTACATTATTAGCCCCGATCAGCTGCCTTGTCGTCACATCGTGCAGGACTGAGGCCTGAATTGTCAGGTAGTCTTTGTGTGAACAGGAGGCGCCACATGACTTTAGATGACATTGTTCTCACCTGCGAAAATGAACCAGACGAAGAGGGTGGACACGCCAGAGTTTGAATAAACTCCTCCAAACATGATTGGTGTGAATTCGCTCCGCTTCCTGTGCACTCTGCCAACAGTCTGCCATCTTCGCTCTACATGTGCAGGCCTCCTGTCTGTTTAGATTTGGTCTAGAAATTAATCTCGCCTATCTATCATCACTGTGTATGGTCTGTAGTGACCAGGGTCATGCCCTGTGTGAAATTGAAGTGGGATCATGGCAATAACCAACTCTCTCTGTGTTCCTGTCAGTATCAAAGCCATAGATATGATGGATATCTTTGTCAAAAGGGAAGATTCAATGCTCCAAACTCAGCATGGAAACCCACTGTCATAAATCTACATGGGTCACTTGCTGTCCTGACTTACAGAATGAATAATTCGAGTGGATATAATGGCACATTGATGCTTTAATATATGATTAATCACATCATGCTTATTGCGTCTGGAGTGCTTAATTAATGGAAATCTGAAGTAGCTGCTGAATTGGCAAATAGGATCTTGCTATAGCACACTTTGCAAGTAATGAAGTTAGACACATTAAACGCAGGCAGAAAGCAGAGATAACAACTCTCTTTCTCTTTCTCTTTACCTTTTTTTGTGTTATGATATTTTATCTATTTCCTTCTTGGTGTGTTTCTGCCTATTTTTCTGTCCTTTTTTTTTTTTTTTTACTTTCTGACAGCGTTATCACTATGTGGCCATAAAATGACTTACATCTCTATAACCAAGGTGAGAGTAATGCCTCTTCATTGTCAGTGGTGACAAGAGCATTATACCATTGCACTGGATTGATGTTCAGTGAATGAAATGGATGCCAAAAAGTAATACACCTTTGGTGGCTTAAAGGGGATATTGCTTTTTGGCTCTGTGACTGACAGATGGCCGTGGCACTTGAAGATGAGTGATTTAAACTCCTTCTAAGCTTGTGTGTCTGTTTGCAGTTTACACTCACACTCACACAAACCATATGTCCTGGTCCAGATTTAAGCACTGAAACCTTTTTTTTTTTTTGCCTTTTTCTTTTTCATCCAACTCTTTAACTTTTAAGATCACAAAAATTGTAGGTATCGTAGGTGGGCACAGTTCCAGTAATTGAGCAATAGTTAAGCAACTAGGTGTCCCAAAAGATATAAGAAAATAGTAACTTTTTTTGAGTTGGGTTTTTGATGTTGGAACACAGCATGATAAAATAAGATATTTGTGCTTCAGTTGTCCATTAATTAAATGCTTTGAAGTCAGTCAAACCCATGGTTAGTTTTCACCTGTGAGCTCAAGCAGAATACATAGCTTTTTTAATGGCTCTCTGCAGTGTAATATACATTATGTTCTGATTCAGGTCAGGATCAGCTCTTAACCATAATTATGGTGCAGTCACGATTGACAATGACACTCTTTTTGTTGTTTTGTCTCTTAGCTCTAAAGCACATTGTATTTAAAATAAAACAATAACTATAAAATTAAAGTGCCAACTCCCAGCTTTAATTTGAGTCTGTTGTCAGTCCACATCAGATGGACATTGTGGGAATTGTAACCCTTTTTATCATCCCTCGATTTTAGGGGACAGAAAATAAATAAAGGAGAATTAACTCAAACTGGGAGTCATCGTATAAAGTCATCATATTCAGTGATATATAATTCTGTGCAGTTAATGACTGCCTGAAGTCTATGAACAGCAGACACCAGCAGACACTTGGTATCTTCCCTAGGGATGCACTACTAGGACATGATGTTACCCAGTTTCACTTCTTGCTTGTTTCAGCTGAAATTCAGCACCAGAAACCTTATGGTTTTGTATGAAATAGAAATCATTTCATCATACATCATGGCCCCAGTGCACAAGCAAAACAGGGGCTGGTGCAGCATACTGGTATTGTTGAATGAATGTATGGCTGAATGTCTGAGACATGTCTTTCGTTCATTTATTTTTTAACTCTAGCGACACAAGCACTGAATTGCTTTGCTTTATATGCACAGCAAGGTTTGCAACTTAATATTGATTCCTTTTCCTCCACTGATTATTATTTCAAAAGCTTTTTATTTCCCTGTAGAGCAGTAAATTGATGACAAAGGGCTGCTGAGATTATACATACCCTGAGAAAGAAGCTGTGATTCTTGTCATCAGATCTTTCCTTAATAGTGAGAAGTACTCAAGATTGGTGACTTGCATTGTTGTATTATTTATGTACCAGATCAAATGTACTGCCAGCCAAACCTAAACGCGTGATACAGTGATGTCTTTTCAAACATGCAACTTGAATATATATAAATATATATATAGTATACTGTGAGAAATTCAGCTTCTCTGCTGTGTTATCACATTTAAACACCAAGACCAAGCAGAAAACATTAGGCAAGGAAGCACATCAATATGTTGGTGCATTTGTGCCATGGAGAGTTCAGATTTTACATGAGAGCCACTTCAAATCACCATCAGGAGGACGTTAGATCAAGAAACAGCGTGGCTTAGGTGAAGTCATGTAGGTGTTGAATAGCATTTCATAAATTTTAAATTATATAAGCATTTGTAATTCCAGCTTTCAATGTACTCTTTATGGCAAAAACATAAATAATATCCCAATGTGGCTTACTTTTTGAATTACTTTAATTGTAACATTGTGTAACAACATACTCCCTGTCTGTGTGCCACTGGCAGCTAAAATAATATGTTGTGAGGCAGAAAGGAAATCCCATTCCTTTCATTCTTATTTGTTTATTTATTTATTTTTAAAGTTATTAAATCATGCCCTGGACCTACTTGCTTGTCTAATCTCTACTGTGGTCCTTTGGGGTCTACAGTAGTGTTATTTATTTTATTTTATTTATTTTTATTTTTTTTATTTCTTAACAATATTAGAAAACATCTTTCATGTTTTAAATTTACTTTTCTGATTAGTTTTTAACACATTTTGATGTAAAAAAAATATTGATGACATCAGTGATTTACAAAGATCCCTCTCTCTCCGTTCATCTGAGTATTTCTATGATTAATCTTCTTCAAGACGCTGCCATTAAAGCATAGGGGGGTAGTGATTCCAGTGTGCCGGTACTGCTCTACATTTTATGGCTGTGGTTGTGTCCAACTCCTGATAACGAATCACACCCTGTTTCTAAAGAACAAAAGCGCTCCCTTTGCACACTACATACAGAATAGTGCACTTGATGAGAGATCATCAGCACTCCAAATGTCAAATTTCTATACTTTTGGGATTTCACTGCTATGCTGTGACATTAACCGTCATCTAAACCATATATGTAAAATTTTAATGTTGTTACATGTGCAATATTGGCTTAGATTTAAAGAGGAGAATGGTGCAGTCAATCACAATATGAGGGGTAAGAAGAAAATGACCAAAAAAACAATTCTGTTGTGAGATATACATTTGAAATAAGCTCTTGTTGTCATGTAGACATTTTCTTTGTTTTATTACATTCATTTGTGTATTGCAATTGAGTAATGCCATTTTAGAGATGAAAGATACTTAATGTAAGCAACGTCTGAATCCCAGATGGGGCCGTTTTTTTTTGGATCATTTTTACCATAGGCTTATTTTATTTCTTGTAATTTTGCTTGCAGAGCTTGTTATATAAAAACAAGGCCTGCCACAGACTGTTAGGAGGATAGGAAACAATGTTGGAGGACTGACAGAAAAAGAAAAGATTGTGTTATTGTAACAGTTCCTCCCTGACAAATAAAAATTGCCTAGTTTCTTTTCAGTGGTAGGTTGTAATTGTTTGTAAAAGGAAATAGATCTGTGAGAAGAGATGATGAATAATATGATGTTGGTTGTATACCACTGGATATCATTGTTCGAACATATGTGCTTTATTGTGAAATGTGATCCTGGATCATAGTGGGAAACAGGCCTCAGAGACTGCAGACGTGTAACCTTAACCCTCCCAAACCTGGCCAAGAAATATTACTGCAACGTTAGGACCCAGTGTGTTAAGACTCGTGTTAACAACATTGTTGGCTCAGTCCATGGCCCTCAAGGCAAACAACAAACAACAAGTTCAAAAGATGTACGAGTAATTGGATGATAGCTTAAAGGTTGAGCGCAAAGTTGTGACATTTCAACATTGTTTTTTTTACTGTATGAATCATACGCAGTCAGGTTAACTGTAGGATCACAAAGGTCACTTCTAACTTAAGAAATTACTACTTTAGCCTCCAGGGTTTCTCATTATGATCACATTTTGACTCTTGCTTTGCTAGAATTCCTTCTTCGTGCTGCACAGCTGCATCAATTATACAATATGTCGCAATAGTTCTATCATCTGTCAGAAAAATCTGCTGTCTGCTGCAGAATGTCATGCTAGTTATTGTTACTGTCTATTTTGTTGTTTATAATTCCATCACAATGTGGAGCTGTACATCTTCATTTTCTCTTGTTTCCTATAAAGCATGTTGGTATGAAATATGTGCTTTCACTAGCCAGACTGGGGAGTAATGCAATAAGTAACTGGACAATAAAACTGAGTGCCGCTCCTGTTGTGATAATTGCAATCATCCTTGTCTTTCATCTTTTTCTTTTTTCTTTTTTTTCCCTGCTCATAGAAAGTGAAGAGTTTGGGCCTGTTTTTGTCCAGGAGCCAGATGATGTTATTTTTCCTTTGGATTCTGACGAAAAGAAAGTGGTGATGCATTGTGAAGCACGGGGGAATCCACCACCCACATACAGGTGTGACATATATTTTTCTGTCTCCTAGTTGCAGTCCTACTTTCTCAGCTCATTAGCTTGTCATTCATCAGTTATAAGTGTAATATATTAAAATCTCCTGTTCTTAATTTTTTCAGTTGGTACATCAATGGGACAGAAGTCGATGCAGAGGCAGATTACCGCTACGGCTTCATTGATGGAAACTTAATTATTGCTAATGCAAGTGAGATCACTGACTATGGAAAGTACCAGTGTAAAGCAGAGAACAGCTTTGGGACTGTCCTAAGTCGAGACGCTCTATTACAGTTTGCATGTGAGTAGAGTTTTATATTTATTCATTCAACCATCTTTTACATTTCTGCTTACAGAAAGTCTAATAGTCAGGCATGTTGCTGTATGTTTCTGTGTAGGTAAAATGTGAAAATGTCTGTCGAACTTACAGCAGGGGGTGAAAACCACAGCCCTCATAGCAAACAATCAGCTTCAAGCTCTTTACCTCATTGAGTCAAAATAAACTTGTTTCTTTCCAGAGCTAAATAAACACTGCACCGTCTGCAGTAAGGTTTTGTTGCTGAGTTTAGCTCCTACCAACTCCTTCTGATACTGTTCGGTTGCACCGCTAACAGGGTTGCACTGTATGTGCCCTCAAATGCCACGTCATAATGGTAAATGATAGCAAAAAGCACATTTCTTACCCCAGTAATCCCCTGGCCCACCTTCAAAACATCGTCAGAGGCTAAGGCAGCACACATGGTGAAACCAGGGGCACTGTGTACAGAGGAAAATGCATTGTTGGTTTTCTCTACAGTTTCCTCGGGAGCAATGGCCATATTAGCCTTATTGGTATGTCCACAGGGAGTTTACTTTTCTCAGTCACTGAGCTGTTGCCATAAAGCTATGTGGTCTCATGTCTTGTTATGGGGACTTCCACTTGTTCCCGGAGTTATTTAGGAAACAAATGGCTGGATTAGCCTGAGACTTTGTAGACAGTAAAAAGGGTTAGAGTTCTGCTCTATAAAAGCACTACTTTCTTCAGGCCAACACAGCCAAAGGTTGTCTTTACTCTTGTGCTTCATTTGTTTCTTAAAGTTTCATATATATCAGCGTGATCATAAAAGTGAGCAAAAATCAAAGGAAGATCAGTCCTAAGTTAAATATAAGCCAGACTGCATTGGCAGGCTGAAATGTCCAGATGGTAAAGCACAGACAGGCTTCAATATAGTGCTGCTAGTTTCTGAGGGACAGAAGCTGCACCTCAACGTGTACCCTCATCTGTCCTCTCAACTGTCCAGATCATTTCCTTTTCCTCCCCCTCTCGCCATTTGAGTGCCAAATCAGTATGTTAAAAAATTGAGCTTGAGCCTTTTTTTTTCCCTGAAAAATTGAACTCGCCTGAAAATGAGCAGTGTAACATGTAGGCACTCATTTATTAGTCTAAGCTTCAAACTGAGACATTGGCAGCTATTTTTGGTTTTGCTTAAAACACTGTGCATTTGCTTGACACTGTGTTATCAATCAGGTATGCAGTGGCAATGTGCAAGATTCTCCTTCTATAGAATTTTATTCTATAGAACATTTCTGTTTAAAGAAATCATGGTGGTGTTTTGGTGTTAAAACAAACCTAAGTGAACCATAGATATGCCACACACTATAGTGAAAACGGTTGCCAGGATTTGTAGCTTCTTTTTTTCTCTTAATTTGAATAATTAAAAACTAATACTGCAATATAAAAAAGAATGACCTCACATTGGAAAGTATTATCTTCCTTTTCAACAACTAGTGGAAAAGCAGCAACCAACACTAGTACCTAAACTAAGTATAGTGTAGTTCTCTAAGATGTGCCACCTGTAATGGGTGCTAGGTCCTGGCTCAACAGCACAAAAGCTATCACTTCAAATCCCAATGTGTCCTTTTTTTCACAGTGCAACTCATGGACATGTGGCCTGGACTAGTTAATTAAATGAATGAATGAATGAGTAAAGTCTTGAAGAATAATAAGGCATCAGTAGAGGGTGTGTTTTGGGTCAAGCTTGATTGGCAGATATGTCAGTTGTGACGATGGCCACTTGTTTGTCACACATCAGCCTCCCCCAAGCCATATTTACAAAAAATTGGATTTTGTAGTTCCCATCAACAGACAGGTCAGTCAGTATCCTTTTGTTGGGGGCATGACAGGGAGTAATGTGGAAAGATGCAGCATAGACACGCTGCACCAGGTTCAAGGTATAACAGCAAAAATAGTCGCTTATAAAATTATATCACTATTTTTCAACTCTTTTTACTGGATCACATTGTTGCCTTGCAGCGTAGTATGGAAGCAAGTTTTCTGTGTGCTGAGAGTTTGGAGCCACAGCCCTAAAATGTCATACACTGAATAAACATGTGTGGCTCTCTCATTGTACTGTTGAGTCAGCAACAAATCCCACATCTCACCAACTGTTGTGGTGAGATCTGAAGAACCAGTCAGAAATGTGAAAAGTGGGTGAATGAATGTTTCTTTGTATAATGGTGGCACATAGTGTCATCATACAGTTAAAGAAGCACTGAGGAAAATATTTGCTTTATTTGTGGGTATGGTTTAAATACTATTAGTAATAGAGATTAAAAAAATTGTGTATAGGAAATATAAACATTTCCAAAGACAAATATAAAGTAAAATCTAATCACTGGAACAAAAATGCAAATCATGATGTTTTGTCATCATGTAATAAGGAATAAGTTGTAATAGAAAAATATTACAAATTTCCTTTAAACATAATACACATTAAGTTCAAGTTCTTTATTTTTACTCCAGTCGTGCAGACTCAATATACATGAGAGTAAAACACAGTGCAACATATCGAACTGACACACACTAAAAGCCACTAAAAAATCACAGATGTGCAGCCATAGTCATGTCTTGTGTTGCAGCTGAATATGTTTGTGTGCAATATTTATCCTCTCCTGCATACTGTACACGTTCTGTTACAACAATTACAATACAAGGTCTATTCACAATATGGTAAACAAGGTGCCTTAGTGGGGTTGTTGCCTAAATAAGCTGAACTTGACATGAGAGTTAAGTAGACGTTGCTGCCTCCTGTGTTTTACTGGACTGTATTCAGAAACCTGTCTAGTCTTTTCATCCCATGACCAAATAAATTTTTCCTTTTAATTATATCCATGGCTATTGAGCATGTGCTGACACACTCGTGCGACTGTTTTTTCAGCTTTACACAGGACATATATTTAACAGCATAAATGTGTAATAGTATCACGCTCAGTCTGCATTTCTTTAAAATGCGACCCTTCAGAAGGCTTGCCACTGAAACAAAGAGAGGTGCCCCGCAGCACACATTTGGATGCAGAACCTTCCCCCTCTCTTTCAGCATAACAAATGGTGGGTATTTATCACTCAGCGTGGAGCTCAACTTTTTCTTCTCTTTTCATGTTGGCGCTGCACATTTTCACGCACTGACACAGTTGTCGACTGCTTTACCTAGTTCAGATACACATGAGGAATTCTTTTCCTCATAAACTGAATGTTTTAATGGTGTAATTAGGCGTTTTTATTTGTTGTGAAAACTTGAATGTACATTGAGACATCAAATACAGCCAGCTCCTTGTAACTCTGGTTTTGGATGGGGAACAGTATTCCCCCAGTAACAAACTCTTAACTGCTATAATTTAAAGCAGAGCACACTAAATCCTAGAGATCTGTGATTCAGCTCGAATGCAGTTTCCAGTTTTCATTTACATAACTGCATGTTCAGGTCAGATTCTGGCCTTGAATAAATAGCTAAGGCTTCATTAAAATGTAATCTTTTCTATTGGCATTTGTGGTAGTGTTCTTTTTCAGGCAAAATGGTGAGCCCTCACCATAATACACTGGACTTCTATAAACAACAAGGTTTTTAAGCAGTTGCTGGCTGATTTGGTTTTCTGATTGTCTAAGAGTGTGTTACCAGTTTCTTTGTAGGGAGGTTTTGAGATTTTGTCTGTACTGAAGCTATTTTGTCTTACTAATTTTTTTTTTTTGTTTGTATATATATATATTTTATGTTAATATTTTTAGCTTTGGACTAAGATCTGGTACAATTTGTTTATTTTTTTTAAATCAATTGGTTAGACCAGGCTTGGCTAAATTAATTTGGGCGTGCCTGGCCTGAATGCTGAAATTACATGACAGTGCAGCACTTCACTATTCTCTCTAGTCCAGAGGGTTATTTTGTCAAGCTGGCGTACTGAACACAGCTCTGTTTCATGCAGAGAATCAGGGGAGAGGTAGAGTGGACCAACCGGAGTGTATGAGGAAAGGTTCAGTCGAGGCTGTCTATATTCTATCCACTGGTCGTGTACTCTGCTCCAGAGATGTTTCAGTAGGATGCCTTTTTTCCCTGTCTTTGTTTTGAAATTCTGAGCTGCTGAACTCACACTTGGGCTGTTTTTCAGCCGTGACTTTGAAGGCAGCAGGCAGAAAGGAGGCCTCTGATCTTTCTCCCCAAAGAGTTCTTCTCTCTCTGCAGACGAGAGTCTGGCTGAGGCTCAGGTATCGAGCCACTCTGAGTAGTACAGTAGTAATGAAATTAACGGGATGCTTTGACTTGAGCATTTGAAGACCCACACACACGCCCCACTCTGAAATGTTCTACAAATCTGAAATGATCAGTGGTTAATGTCCATTGATTGAATTCATACAGATCTTGAATGAACTCATTTGCATTGAGCACCTGCTCTTGAGCTTGCTGCAAATTTCATCATTGTATTTCTGGATTTTAAACATTTATACAGACATATGTTGACTTGTAATTTTTTGAGGACGCTTTAATGACCGTGCTGTTTTTACATTGTTAGAAAGTTATTAATATTGATTCACTTACATAACTGTAGTTTGCAAAAGGAAATGATCAGTCATTAACAGTTTCGTTTGAGACTCATCTCCTGGTTCCATAACATATGAATGCCCCTAACACTAACTGTTTTCTTTCTGAGTGAATGAAACACCCACTTGGTCTTCATTGCTGTGGTGCTTCTAAATGGCACTTCTCAGTTGACAATGTACTGCAGGTTTATGTAGGTGGCTCTGATTTATATATATATATATATATATATATATATAGAAGACTTGTGTTTGCACAACATATAGCCTGTCAGCAATTACTGTTGTTGTACCTCAGCTTTCAGATGTAAAAGGCCTTGGTCAATAGGCCTTTTACATCACAGCTGATGTTACTGTTACTGTTACACAGCTGATGTTACTGTCCTTGTGTTATGTTTTCATTTATTCATTCGTCCATTTCATTTTATCAATACATGAGAAATCTCTTTAGCTTACCTATTGTCTATTTGCTCATTAAAGCTACAATAGAGAACACTGATCAGCAATAAGTCATGATTCACGCTGGATGAATAAAAAAATGACAAAGAGCTAGAAGGAAATAAACACAGGGTGGTAACAGCTGCTGGCCAATCAATAGTGTACATGGTGACAATCAGTGGCTCTCCATCTCTGCACTCTGGTGGCGCATTGTTAGCACGGATAAATGAACAATAGTCATACCAAATGGGCCGAGAGGATGGGATTGAGTAGCTCTGGGGTAGCAGAACAGGACAACTTTTTAAATAACATCGGACACCAAGAGAGGGTATCTGCAGGCATGTGCATGTCAGAAATCTTAGCTTTGTGTATTGTTGTTCCAACATCGAATGCTGTCTGGAGCTGATAAACTGTCTGCTCAGTGTTGGCTCAGCCTTGTTTTAAGCACAGGAAGGGGTCAGCATTGCAGACTGATTTGTGGTGTAGATTGAATGCTTGCGAATCCAGCTTGTTGGGCTGTTTCTTCTCACCACAGTCTTACAATTTTTTAAAATGGTTTAAGTTAATCTTTTTTCTGTTTATCTTTTAGCTTCCTCTGAGTCAATGTGGATAACATTGAGTGTAACCATTGGCTGCAACATTTTTTTTTTTTTTATTGAGGAGAAAATGGACAAGCGAGCACACTGATGTTCTGAAAAATAAAGAAATATACATTGAAGGGAAACTGACTGCGTGCTGCATTTTAAGGTGAAAGCCATGAACCACGATTGTTATTAAATGTGCCAGAAATTTAGAAGAAATGCAGGTTTCACAACTCTGAGGCATAATTATCCAACACTTCCAGGGTAGCAGTAAACAGTGTCTTTCAAAGTGATGAAATGAATGTGGTGGGGACACAGACACCTGCCCTGGGTCAGCAGCCTGTCGCTTGATTTCCACATTTTGGCATTGACTCAACTAAAAATTAAACAGGCACTATTAGGTTCCCAAAGGCTGCAGTTCTGGCATTTCAGAGTAAAGCTGCTTTGTTCCACTTCCACAGAAAAACAACAAGGTAAAAACAAATTCTGTTACATTCGGACATTCAGAAATAATGTTGGTAAAGGCTTGAGAAATTCAGTGTTAAGAAATTGATTCCACCAGTCTGGCACATTATATTTTTTAACAACTTCAGGAGTTTCCTTGTCTTCCTGCTCTTCCCACTCACGCCTGTTGCACAATAGGATGTACATGATATACATCCAAAGTATATAGTATAAATGCTGTAGTGTTCCATAAGGGTGTGTTTGGTTGGGTGGTGTCTTTTGTTTAACCTCAGCCATTGTGAAGGGTAACCACTCTGCAAACAACTCCCTGCAACAAGGGAAAAAATAGGCAAATTAATCAATAATGAAATTGACTGATAGTTGCAGCCAAACAACTGTTAGAAGTTGACAGTCTAGCTACAATGATGCAGTCACATAAACATGTATGTATGAGCACTGGACGAAACACAAAGCACCGGAAATGGAATGGTGGATGAAAGTTTTATTCATGTGAAACACCGCCTCAGAATTCAAGTATGTTGACGCATTAGTGCTTTTTTTTTACTTCTCTAAATCATATAATGAAGTTGAAGCCTGGCTACAGGTAGAAAAACATTGAACTAGTTCCTTCAAAATGATTCTTATAACCATCATATATTTGACCATGTTCCTGAGATGGATCTTTTCGTACTGTTTCAGATCTCGGTGCTTTCAGTGGGAAGACCAGAGGTGGGGTTTCTGTGCGCGAAGGCCAAGGTGTGGTACTCATGTGTACCCCTCCTCCTCATTCACCAGGTAAGAAGTTATACCTTAAGTCACAACCAGAGGGAAATAAAATAGTTTCTTCTCTTCTCTGTTTTTGGGATGGTCAAAAAACTCATCACTATTCATCACGATTCCTATGACATGTCGTTATTACTGTGTCAAAATGAATGCATGTTCTCATTATTTATTTATTTCATTGTATTTTGATGGTTAGTTTTTGTACCCGTCCATTCTCCTGTCCATCCATCCATGCTGTTCAAATGAGGAGTGTGATAAGTTATGGCAACAGCAGAGCCAGAACACAGATTCTCAGAGATCAAATTTGCTGGATCATTAGAAATGAAAAGAAATGTTACACTGCCAATTATTTCACATAGGCAGAGCATAGGCACCGCTCTTTAATGGCACATCTTGAATATCCCTCTCTGCAGTTGTCCTCCTAATGTAAGATGTTATGTGAGCCATGAATCATCCAGGCTCTCTGTTTGCACCAGCTCTGTCGTACTGCAGTACTGCACCCATGGGAATGTTTGCCAAGTGCTCTTCAGCACCCGCGTCTGTTTCTGGATGCCATTTTGCATGACATGATCGCAACCAGAAAGTCAGTGACAGAATTGCTGATTAAAAAAAAAAAAGAATGATCAATGATTCTTAATGATTAATTAACGTGTAGCCCAGATGAATCTCATCCTTAGAATTCACTATTAATCACGGCACAGGTGTTGCGTTTGCTCTAGCTCGGTGTAATTTTTCACACTGCATTTACAGGCAACACTACCATACATACTTGCTTTTTTTTTCCAGCTTAATGAAGGTTTTCTCTGGAATGGTTTAGTGCGAGAGACATCAAATTAGAGTTCAAATACTGGAGATCAGCATAATGGAAATAGTGATTTTCTGCTATTTAAGGTTTGTTACAGTCTTGCTGCCATAAGCTATAAAATTGACTCAGTCATGATGACATACCATTACAGACCCTCATGTTACAATCCTTAAATTAGATGGACAGAGTGGATCAATACAGAATATATTATATATATATTTCAGAACATTTATATTTTACATCAGATATCATCTCATAACCAAATAACCTCTGTGAGGGAATTTTTCCTTTAGTTAGTATTAGGCTTATATTCTTATAAATAGGCCCTAAAAAGAATTCTGCTGGCTCAAGGTTGCCATACAGACTCTAGGCATGTAGTAGTAGAGATAGGACATCCAGATCCTCCGGTGGAGGAAGTCATAGCCAAAACAAACAGCCAGTGTCTCTGTTTCTCATGGCATTACACAGCATCAACTTGCATTGCTCGTCTCTGTGCTCCTCGATGCATCAAGCATCAATAAATACTTCTGCTTAAGACATCTGAAGCCTCCTGACACTTCTTACAGCAGCTCACAAGATTTCCATCACAACCTCAGGGTCAGAGCTATTGTGTGGTGAAACGCGGTGGTGTGGTAATACTTTGCATTCTTGTTTTTATTGTATTATATTCATTTATAAATGAGGTCGCTTGGTTAATTGTGACAGGTTGAAACAAATACAGTAAACAAACAAAAGACATAAAAGATCAGATCTGCAAAGTGATACTGATGCCACTGAAAACAGAATAACTGAAGTAAGTAGGAATGTTACGGCCTTGTGCAGCTTTTAAGGAATCGCTGTCAAAGATTTTGGAAGGCTGCCTATTCCCTGTCATTGTATTTGTGTGGTAAAAATATATTTAAAGTGTTACCGCCGTGACACTGCACTAACACTTCAAATATAAAGCAGCTATAATATAGTTTACATATTTTTTGCAGTGTTAATGTTTAGTTTTGGTTACTTTATCTGTACAATACATAAAATACTACAGTCAGAAAGTTAATGTTGGTTAAATCATCTTTGGCACATACAGATTATTTACACTATTAGAATATTTACTTCATATATACTGATAAATGGCAGGTCAGCCTCAACAGGTGTTTAACCTTTATTTTGATGCTTATTTTACTTTCATTTTACTTTACTTTGATGCTCATTTTTTATGTTTATAGATAACGCTCAAATACACACTGCAGGAAAGATTATTGTTTGTTCTTCAACGGTGCCAACAGCAAATGAAAAATGATGTCCAACAACTAAATAATTTTAAAAAATGCCATAAAATTTGCCAGTGTGATGAATGCCTTAGTGAGTCAGAGCGTGTCACAATTGAAATTCATGTTGTATAGGGAGTGTTAAACAATGTTTGGGTTAAATTGGTTCTGGGAGGATTTAAAGACAGTAAAATGCCACTTAAATTAGATAGGTCTCATGAGTGAAAATAATTTGAAATCACTGAGATGTGAAAAGTTTATTATTTTCCATTTCATGGCTTTGAGTGCTTGTGATCAGTTTTTTGTGTCTTTGGTAAGTAGTGTTTTACTTTTATCAAACTAAAATATGATGACCTGAGAATAAAACCTTCAGGTACTTTGGTGTCTCTGATAATACTAATTCACTGTAACAAAGATTATTTTCATTTATGCTGTATTATAATTTAAAGCACCAATACATGTTGAGTATAACATTATCATTCTCTGTTTTATAAAGTACAGTTGGTGTTGTTTCCTTTGTAGCCCAGACTCTGGAATACAACTGTGTTGTGTATAATTGTGTTTCCTCTCCTCATCAAGTTGTCTTCTCAGTAGATTAAGTAAATGAATTTGCAAATTAATCTGTTCATATACAATATTTGAAAAGTTTCCTGTATTTGATTCAGTTTTCTATCTTGTTATTGAGTATTGAATTCAGCTCAAATCTTTCAGATCTGAGCATCTTTGAAACAGCAGTTATTCATTGTTTACCAAGAGGACTTAACAGTGCAAAGAGAATATAGTCGTCTTTTTTTTCTTTTTTTTTCCTGGACAGACAGATTATGGATGCAGAATCAAAGAGTTGTGAAACATTTCTAGGCAGCATTGAATAGATTAATATATCGCTGAGTTTGACAGTCCTGTTTTGTTTTATATATAATGATGTATGTGGCCGTGTAGAACTATGCACAATTGACACAAAGCAAACAGCATGCTGTCAAAGTCTGCTCTATGTTCATCACAATCATATTCCATCCATCCATCCATCTATCCATCCATCCATCCATCCATCCATCCATCCATCCATTCATCTGTCCATCAATTTTATTACCCACCTATTCATTGTCAGGGTAATTTTGACAACTATTTCAGGATCTGTTTTGTTGTAAACAACTGTGTAATCTTTCTTTTATTAGATTATTAGAATACATTTTTTTTTATATTGGCGTGCATTGTAGAGAAAGATACATAAAGACATCTATGCTACCAAGTCTGCCTGGGGTCAGGAGTATCCTACGCTATCACACACTGTGTGATGAAAAATATTCAGCCTATATGCATATAGCTTTGATATTTTACAAAGATTATTATTTATAAAGTCAGAGAAATTCCGTCCTGTACTCTGAAGTCTTTTTTTGATTGGATTATACACCTGTAGAGGCGAGTAGTAATTTAGTGACCCTTCACACACATTCACTCAGACAACCAAGATCACTTGAAACAGTCCAGCTTGGAATAATCATTATTACCTTTTTTACCTTTCTGATGGTATCGCTAATTAATTAAAATAACCTTGCTGCAAATAACAGACTTGATAAGACCCTGATTAATTGTTATGGCCTCAGTACTATATTTCTAAACTTTGTACAGAGTAGCAGACATTTCATACTGATGAGCAAGGTGGTCCCTTGTTGCTGTATAAATCCCACACTCATTACTTCTTTAAATTATTATTGTTTCATGAGTAGGATTAACACTGGTAGCACTGTTAATGTTGTGGAGAGTTATCAGTGTTTAATAATTGACTTTGTGTTTGTTGTTTTACATGGGCTCATACAGTATATAATGTATTCTTCACTAACAAACTATATTTCAGAGCATAGTCTGAAAGCAAAGACTGAGACTAGATGTGAAAGAAAACTGCTGTTTTGTTTTTTTCTTACAGTTTTTTTCAGGATCGCTAAAAATGTAGATCTGCAGAAATTATACTTAACTCTTAATTGCACAGGATTTTGACAGAGGGCATAGATGAATAAAGGGTAGGTCTAAAATAGGCACAGAGCTACGTTCTGCATTTTTCTAATCGGTATGGTCTCCCCTTACTTTTACAGAGATTATCTACAGCTGGGTGTTTAATGAGTTCCCCTCATTTGTTGCCGAGGACAGTCGGCGCTTCATCTCCCAAGACACAGGAAACCTGTACATCTCAAAGGTCCAACCCTCTGACGTAGGGAGTTACATCTGTCTGGTGAAGAACACAGTGACAAATGCACGGGTTCTGAGCCCTCCAACACCTCTAACACTGAAAACCGACGGTGAGGCTCTCAGATTTATCGCACCTCTCACACATGATAGGCCCTGATTTGTATGAATGCCCTAGGCAGACAAATCTAATGGATTTCATTGGATAAACCACACAGAAAGTATCACTGACTCCTCAGTTCATCTAAAAGTGTAAAAAAAATGTATTGTTTTTTTCCTTGTTTTATTTATTTATTTATTTATTTAAAATAATCTGTTACACTGCTTCCCCCCTCTGAACTTAGCACAGATGAAAATCTAAAAGCATATTTTATAATTTGCTGGTGCATTTCAGTGCATCGTAATGCATGTTGGAGAAAAAATTTCAGATCAAATAGGTTAATAAAATCGGGCTGGTCTTTTTCCACTGTGCCTCATGTTAGTGGAGGGCGTTATGAAATCCATATACACTGTAAATAGATAGCAAGCAATGCTTTAACATTAGTGTGGGGAGCCTTCTTCGCTCACAATGTGCTTTGGTGAAACTGGCCATCGGGGAAATCATTTTCCAGCATAAAATTAACTGAATCAATGGCCCTTGCTGTGGATGGGATTTCGTTCTTTTATACTAGCCTCTCAGGAGCCATGCTGTAAAGCTGTTTGTTGGATTCAGGTGTGGATTTCACCTACAGGCTTTTTACATCTGACTACACAGAGGAATGTCCGTCACTTCACACAGGTGCCTGTCATTGTCAAGGTTTCAAAGAACCACTGAGATTACATCTTCATTGAAGCTGTGAAAGGGCCTCTGTGCCTCGGAACCAGGTTTGCTCCAAATGTTGCAACACGAATTTACCTCGTAAGGATTACATCCCTTCTCGCAAGATTCTTCGTCTGTATTTGCATAACTTTATGTGAAATGCCCTCAGAGACATACATAATACTTAGCGCATAACCATGCTTAATTGGTTTGTCTCTCTCATTAGCCAAGATTCAAAATAGAGTCAGAAGGGCATGTGGTCAGTCTGCTTTCAGCGCTTTAATGTACTTCGTGGTTGGATAAAGAAACTGAGATTTTTGTTGTTATTTATCAATGATGAGTGATGGAAGAGTAATCAATTTTGCTACATGCATATTGTGATATGTGGCTTTGATACAAGGGCTGAACAACAGCTTTCTCACCTGCAGCACAGCATGGCCAAATCAAATCTCTACAGCTGTAAAGTCCATTATGCCAAAGAATGTCTTGGCATCTCTTGCTCGGCAAATCTCATGATGTTCAGCAGCCTTCTATATTGTGAAATTGGGTCTAAAATGCCGAAAATTACATTGGCACACCTCACAGCAGACACCCAAATGTTTCGGTGCTATGTGCACCCCTCAGTCATTGGAGTCTGACCAGACACCACGGTCTGTGCCTCAGTAAAGTGAGTGATTATTACACAGTAGACAGTTCAAGCTGGATCTGTGTGTGGCTTACCACTGTCAGCTCCAACCCTGACTCTCTTAATCAAAACAGGCATCTGGGCTCCATTATACCCTGCTGGAAGCCGTTAATCGTCAATCTGCAATCCACCTTGAGCAGAGCAGGGCTAACACTGAGCACTGGACAAAGGCACTGTTTTTAAACAGATATACAGTTCATTTCATAAACACTCTCATGAGTTATCTCTTTGGCATAATAAAAGCAAGTGCGTAATATTACTGCAGACAGCAGTAACTGAATTGGTCCTGGATCAGAAGACATGTGAAGCGTGTGGTTGTTAATTAAAATCAATGCTGCTGTTACTGCTATTGCTACAAAGAAACCTATATATCTACATAGATGTGAGAATATACCTTATACACAGAAGAATATACCACAAATTTATGTCATCTGAAGATTTCTGATTGGGCTTTCACACTGTTTTTTCTTACAAATAAGTTTACAGTTGGACTGCAGCTGTGTTATTATTGCCATAAGAAATGTTGTCTCTCCACACTGACAGTAATATCAATGAAACATAATGTTTACAGGCACATGTCATCTCCACATGGGCATGTTTTCTCAACTACACTGTAAATTATTATTGAGGAACTTAGGCCCGTAGCCATATTGGCATGATTTTTTTATTAACCCACATATTTTTAGCGGTGCAGTCAAAACAACTCATTGTCTGTTGCCCTGAATATGCACATTCAGCTATCAAGAAAGTACCAACATACACTCTGTAAATACACCATGTTATAGTAAAAAAAAAAGAAAGAAAGAAAGAACAGCATAGTTGAATCTCTGTCTATACTAATAAGATTGTTCCTTTCAGTGCTTTTAAAAATTGGATTAGAAAACTATTGTGAATGTATTGTGTTTATTGAGAACATGCAGCAATTGTATGGGCCGTTTCCTCTGCCTGCATGTTAATCTGCTGCCTTATCTCCAAGAAGAAATGATTTTAAAAAACGGAGTCATCAAAAATCAATAATTAAAGTCACATTACCGGGGATGGTCTGGTATATTACAACATTTTTTGAACTGTTAATCATGTTCTTCGTATAAAACACGGCTGCACTGCTGATGCAGTATAGATGGAGGCTCAGTGCCTTTAGGGCAGCTTTTGCAATGAGTACTACAGTAGGGGTGTGACAATCCAATTACCATTAGGGAGACCAGTCCAGCTGTCCAGGAATTGGCTGTCTATTTTCAAGGGTATGGAGACGGAGAAAGTAAAAGGAAGTTGTTATTAAGCCATTACAATTTTAGTACATGGGGAAATCTCATTTGATTATTTCACAAATAAAAATGTCAATTTCAAATTTGAATTTAAATGTTTACATTTATGGATATGAAATAAGGTCTTTATATATTTTGAAGTAATTCTAATGAGTTTGTTAAAATATGTAAACCTACAAAATATATTTGTCTATATTTTCATTTCTTTTTTTTTCAAAGATTCAAAAGTTCTCCTGCCTTACTGCCTCTGAGAGGCATCTTAAACACCCATTTATTTTAGGACAGGCATCATGCTTAGAAATTGGTCCACAGAAGAACAAAGCACAACAGAAGAATGTAATTTTCATGTCATTAATAAATAAAATAGGAACATAAAATATAATGCTACACTACAAATAAGGGTCAGTAATGTTTTAGCACACCAAGCCTGGACATTATTTCTTTCAATTCTATCAAGTCCAGCCACAGAGACTGAATATGATATTGAATATACTATGGCATGAGCCAATGAAATATTGCAAATTCATTATATGTGAAGGGCTGCTTTGGAGCCATAAATGTTGAGAATGAGATTGAAATTGAAAAGTTCTTTGGAACAAATATCATAAAACTCCTTTTCCATACATAGTGGGCCACAATTCAATAACCCCGCTCCTTCTTTGCAGCTTTCATTTTATCACATAAAAAGTGTCAGGTACAGGTAGGAGGTATAATTATGGTTTTTCAAATGCCATGCCGGTCATTTGTCTCACTGATTATGTACATTTCAGTGCATCTGGAGCAGCACTGCATAGGGTCTGCTATGTTTTCATGTGAATTCATGCAGGTGCTGGGGTTAGTAGCATGTCTATCAGTGGTGTTCACATGCAATGACTTTGTGTGCATTTAACTTTCTTCTGTAAAGAGTAAAATGCTCATGTAATATTCATATCACAAACTCCCATTTAATAAGGCAGATAATAGTAATTAGATCCCAGGTGAAGCTGCTTTCCTTTGTTACTCCAAATTTGCTCAATGCCATCTGACATATCATTCTGGCAAATTGATATAAATGACCACCTTAACATACAGATGAATAAGAGAGTGGAGGTGTTAGTCGTAGTGGCACACAGCAAGACTGATAACGTGTTATAACTTGTATCCTTTGTAATGTGTTTGTGAATTGTTAAGTGGGTTACTAATTCTTGAGGACTATACACTACTGTTTCCTGTTTTCCTGTTTCCTCAATATGCATTAGTACATCATTTTAATTTTTCTTTGTGTGGTACCATGGCTTTTGAGCTTTTCTACCATTTCTTACTCAGTACACATGGTTGTGCATAGACGGCAGTATGCTACCAATGCAGAATTTAAATATTCCTGCATTTTCAAACTGACTTTGACAACACAGAAATAATGAAAATATATTGAAATGTAATATACCATCTGTTAAACTTGGCTAATCCTCTATTTGCTTTAATCCACTGTTTTTTGTGCAGATCAAAAATATTATTATTCAGCTGCATGCTCTGTATTTGATCCAACCAGTATCACTAGCCCTATTAATAAACAGTGTGTAAAATTAAGGTGGATAGTTGAATGATATGCCAGATGGTGTGCATAATGTGCAGTCCGACACCTGTACACTGCGTGATTTAATGTACCGTGTGCATTTTGACAGACCTAAACATCAGGAATCCTCAGGAAACTTAGATTTGCTGCTACATTTGTTTTTCTTCAGCTGTTGCTTACATACTCATAAAACAGGTACTGAGAAAATAGGAAGTGGACATCCCTATTATTTTTAAATCTCTATACCCAGTCTCTGTGTAGCACACTGCTAGAAAAGATGAGGATGATGGGAAATGGGGGGGGTAAGTGGCTGTTTCAATCTGCTTGAGTCTAATGTCTGCAATTCCTCTTTCTTAACCTTTTCCAGGTGTCATGGGCGAATATGAGCCCAAAATTGAAGTGCATTTCCCTACATCTGTTCTGGCTGCAAAAGGAGTCACTGTCAGGCTGGAGTGCTTTGCTCTGGGGAAGTAAGTAAACAGGGACATATTGCACAAATATAGGTAGCTGTTTATTACAGCAGTATAATATTAATCACCAGAAACAATAAACTACATCCCATCACTGCTCTGTTGCTGAGAGATCCTTTAGATAATACTCCTTGTGTTTTTCTCGCTTCTTTAAATTGCATTATTCCATTACCTGAGTGGGAACCAGGCATATCTTGTCTTCAGGCAGGATGTTAAGTGAGTGTAGAGAAGTGCAGCATCGTAGTTCTGCTGTTAGATGGCATGTTAGTGCATGGGGGGGGAGACTGAATAGGGAATTCAGCCCTAGGGACCCATGTGTTCTCATAATTGAGAGCCCTAATGTATCTGTGTTTCCTGGGTGCTTTCAGGGTCTGTTATGAATGTAGAAAGCCAAGGTTATGTCTATGAGAAAATGAAACTGGTAATAGTTGTCTGCCAGGAGGGAAAACACTTTTGTCCACAGAGACTAAAATTCAAAGCACTTACCACAGTTTCTAAAGTTAGCATTGATGGGTTCACGGTTTATAAAACTATAGTTAGTATAGTTATATAGCTATATAACTATAGTTATATAGTATAGTTTTCCTTTAAAATAATTTTGAAATTGGCTAGACCAAAAATAAGGTTGCCATTATTTGTAAAGTTTTAACATTTAAATCAAGAATTCATCTTTTCCAAAACAAAGTTGAAGTGGTGTTTGACATTACAAGAAATAGTTTAAAATCTCAGAACATAATCTTTTATCATCCCTACTCCATTTTGTTTATAATTATTCAGCATGAATTATTCATTGCTGACTCCTATCTTAAGTGCAAACAGTCTCTAATCTACAGATGACTAAGGACCTCATAATTGTTTACCTTCACTTCAATTAATTATCCACATTATGGTTAGTCATTTCCTGAATATATAGACATTGCATTCTAATCTCACACCCCTTTAGTTTTCCTGTGAAGCTAAGCAGGAGTTTTTAGACGCTTGTAGAGCAGCCAAACAGCTTGAGTCCTTGCCCTCTGATTCCCTCAATGAAGTAATTTGTGCGGGATGGTTTTCAGTCAAACAGTGATCCCACTGACTTACCCTTGTACATCGAGATGAATGATTTATCAGTGCACCCCATTAAGGAATGCCAGTCTTTATATAGCTCTGAAAATGAAGTTAAAATGGGTTTTGTTCTCCTGTTGATCAATATGTATGATGGCACCACGAGCTAAGACGGTGCAGAAAAGCTCCTCGCGTGTGAACGCCAGAGCTCCTTGATGTGATTGTCTGTTGTGATATTTGCCAGTGACAGTACTTTGTAGGCCATAGTCAAGGGCAAAGAGAACAATGAGCCAATGAAAATGAAAGAGAGAACAATAAAAACACAGTCCTCGTTAGCTTCAAAGAGTTTTGCGTTCTGGTCGCCTTGTAATATTATTTTTAGTAATGTCTGCAAGTGTAATTATTAATTATGATTTTGTAACTTGCGTGCATGTGAAAATGGTTTCTCTGTAGAATGATATTTTTGTTTACTATTATGGCCCACTGCTGTGCTTCTGATGTAAAACTTGGTGGCACTGGCAGATGCTTAAAGGGCTTATCACATCTTTTTTGTGAACAGGACTGGTATTCAAACAAATTATTGTGTGGCCTTAAAAGGCTCATTCTGCATTTTCCTGCATTACACAGGAGCTATCAGTAGACATAGACCAAAGTTACTTTAAAAGTGATTAGCTCATTCCTCAAGCAGTCAGAGTTGCAAACCAAATATAGCACTCGTGTGAACCACCAGTTTGCAGGCTTGTCTGGCTTCCAGCTTCTTGTTGGAAATCTGTAGCAAAGTTACAAGAAGCAAGATTAATGTTTACTTCCATTACAGCCTTTACTAGCTGTTGAAGTGTTTATAGTATACAGATATTTTGGTTCTGCTTCTTTTCTGCCAGTTGATGCAAAGCAGTTATTATTCAGCCAGGGTTTTTTTTTTTTTTTTTTTTTTTAAATAAAGGATTAGGATAGTTAACCTGAATGAGTACAGCCACCTATTGATGATGATATACTACTTTCAAATTTTCAAACAGCACAAATTCAATTTAAAGGCTTCATAGCGTGATTTATAAGAAGCTCTGGAAAGTGCAGTGCTGTTAGCTGCATTCATTTCAAGGGATACGGAGTATGAAGTTCACTGTAGTTCAAAAAGTTGTGTACATTTGATGGGTTACACATTCTCCCACTCATTTCCACTTAAAATGTAATATGTGGCATGTGGTGGATGTTTTCATCCAAATTGCCTTAGAGTAGTGGATATACTTTTAGTTTCAGTGACCCTGGAGGGACTCAAACTCTTGAAACACAGTTACTTTCCTCATTGAGCTATGCAGGACCACGAGGACCACGTTGTCAGCAGCAGCAGAAAGTGCCTCTTAATGACAACACATTTCATACTGCTGCGGTTAATGTCCTTGTTGTTTTGCTCAGATCAGACTTGTAAAATGTGGCTTTGTGCTTCATGTAAATTCTCCCTTAAAAACAGTGCAGCATTTCCTAAAGGGACCAATAAATTGAGAGCTTATCAAATGAGCTAAATGGTGGGATAATATTTAGATCTTAATGACCTGAAGCAAACCAATTCTGCAGTATATTTTGGTATTAGATTTAATTTTGAACCTTTATTATGGAGCCATTCCAGATGAGGGCACCACAATTGTGTGTAATGCTAATTAAGATGTAATCTACAGAGCTCGCCTATGGCACGCTCTTAAATTGAAATCTGTAACACCTTACATAAACTCCAGTGTGCAACACATTCATAATGTGAGGGTGGAAAATACTCAGTTTTTGTGCTTTGATAAAATAGACCGGAATGACCAGAGCTTCATAGTTTGGGGGTTCATGCCAAGAGTTACATACAGAAGATACTGACAGGCAGAGTCTCTCATTTCAAAACTGAGTGAGCCTTTTCCCTCCTGTCTGCCCCTAGTCCGGTGAACACATACAGGCCTGGTGCGCATTATTTAGCCTCCAAAAAGGCTTGGGAAGATTCAGCCTCATGTTCCAGCCCCTTGAGGTCTCTATGGATTTCCTCTATTCTCTGGCTAGTCAGGATTTTAGTTGGAGCAAAGATCTCTAGAAAATTGTCCATCAATAACATATAAGGAAGTGCCTCATAGCAACTGCATGTTGTATTCATAAGTAGCGAGCCAATCTCTATGCTTTTTCTTATCATCTTTTGATGTTGTTCCCTGAGGTTTTGCCCCTGTTAGTCACTACAGTATGTAATGTATGGAAACATTTCTAATGTTGATTTAACTACTATTAAAATATGTAGCTTTTATTTATTTATATA
>JBBMJY010000026.1:8299157-8339205 GCA_037833715.1 Toxotes lorentzi | reverse complement strand
AATACTGTGACTATCTATGAATGTGTCTCACTCCTCAGTGGTGTGAGGAAACTTGAGTGCATGCTGTAAGGTAATGAGTTAGCAATTCAAAAATACAAAGAAAATGTTTAAACCATTAGTCTACAAAGTATGTGACACAAAACTCCTGTCCAAAAAAAAACACCAGGTTTAATATAAAACATGCTCTGAATCCTAATTTCAGCCGAGTGCAGCTCAGAGCTCTTCTATGTCCTTGTGAATTTAGAACAGATAAAAAAGCTCAGGGATGTAACATTTCCATCTTGGCTAAATGATTGATGGGTTCACTGGAGGTTTGTATGGTGCCACATTTCCATCTTTCAGAGACCTGTCTATTCTAGTTGTCATACCAGAGAGCACTACTGATACTGAGTGCATAGTAAGGCATTCTCTCTCTGCATGTGCAAGTAACCTATCATAAGGCTCCATAGGGCAATCCATGAATAAACAAGGAGAGATGACATTGCTCGTACACTAATCATAAAAATCTCTCTGGCTGTTGTAATAACCTGATTAGAATACTGTCCCTCTCCCTGTGGAACCTGGGGTCATTTGGTACAGTAAATATATCTTGGGTGGTCAAAAGGTTAATGAGTCACATGTAGAGCAGAAGCAACATTAAACAGGCATCATGGGGTGTCAATACTTAATAGCAAATTAAGGACTTCTGGGATCGGTGGGTCATTGCCAATGTTTGTTACAGTTAAATGTTATTATTTTTAAATTCTCTCTGTTTTGTTGAGCTGCAGCTAACAATTACTTTCTTTGCTGATTTGATGATTATTCTTATAATTAATCATGTTGTCAAAACAAATGTGAAAATTGCTACAGCAATTTCAAAAAGCTCACAGTGAAGTCACAAATAGCTTATTTTTTCCTACTAATTGTCTCAGCACATACTCAGGGCAGTTAGTAGGTACTCAGGTTCCTAATAACTGTCCAAAACTCAGGTAATCAATTAATGAAAACACTGCATAATGAAAACACTGTTAACATCTAACAGTTAACACATGCACTATAAATAAGAATTGTAAAAACTCAGAAATTGTATATGGTTTGTTTGTTTGTTTGTTTTCTCTCCCCTCCCACAGAGGCAAACTATTCAGTGATGGATAGGGGACTAGCTAGAGATCTATCAATCTATCTATTTGATATTCTTGAGTAATTACTAAAATGTCATTGTCAGATGACAGATTCATTTATGAGTGTATAAATGTTTCCTCCTCAATGGTAATGTTCTTATATCAGAGAAAACAAAAAAAAAGCATTTTTTGTAATCAGTAGTGAAATGCATCATTGCAGCTCACTCCCTATACTGTAACTGCTGCTTACTCCCCTGGACTGTATTATTGAGTATATAATTTTTCTCCACTCTCCTCACAGTCCAGTGCCAACAATCACATGGAGGAAGATAAATGGCAACATCCCCAAGAAAGCAAGGCTTCGGAAGTCCCAGGCTGTGCTGGAGATTCCCAACATTCAGCTGGAGGACTCGGGAACTTACGAGTGCAAAGCTGAGAACCCAAGAGGTGGCACAGCTTTCAAAGGGCATCTGCAGGTCTACAGTGAGTCTGGGCATGTTCTCATTCCTGTAATTTATTATCTTTTACTTTTGTACAACCATCGTACATTATGCTGTGTAAGAAAAGTGCTGATGTGTTGTGTGCCAGGCATTCTAGCGCTGTAGCACCAGTAGTGTAGACTATTATTCAGCCTTTTGATAAGCTATTTTGGTTGCTTTGCCCAGTTTTCCTGGATTTTTCATGATATAATCTTTGCTAGTTACAGTATTCTCAAATTCAAGGCTGGGGACCAGTACTGCTCCCTGTGAATTTGCTGAACAGCCCAAGGACTAATTATACGCCCATCGCAGACAATCCAAGAACAAGTGTTCATCATCTTAATGAATGAGCTGTTTCTTTTAGTTGAGAGAAGTGTGGGTCTCTTAAACACCATAATTTGACGATCCTTTCAAAGATTTGACATATCATTTTTTTTTTATACATCCAAGGCTTTGGACGCCTACTGCTTTCTATGGATTTGCTGAGCACACACAACACAAAAGTGTGAGTGTCAGTTAACAAATTGGAATCATCTTTTTAGATTAATCAGCTCATAGATTATAGAACAATCTGTTGTTGCGAATACCAATAATTAGGGCCAAAGTGTATCTATACACTTGTTCTCAGCTTAGACCTGATGCAGGTATACACAAATGTTCAGGACAGTTTGCAGTTGTCTAACCAATGTAAGGTACTAGTAAGCTTGTTGAATTACTGCCTTTGCCTGGGATCATAAACTTATCTACGAGGGTGCTTGTCCCCCATTCTTCTCTGTCTGTGCCATGTGCACAGCACTAAGATAATGGACTGCTTCAGCCTTGGTAGGATACATTTCCAAGGCCCTGCACTTCTTGGCTACCTCCGTTCTGTTGACATCACAAGGAGAATAGGGAGCCTAATTTGTAGCAGCCTCACGATGAATGTAATTTACACAGGTCAGCTTGTAGTTTGAACTTTCATTGTGAGGGAGACCTTCCTGACCATAATCATTCAATCAAGCCACACACACAAAAAAAGCATTCTTCTGAAGGTGCCATATGCAAAGAATAGCAAAGAATGTGCTTGGCATGTTACGGTAATGGAAGCAGCTCAGTGCTGTTGTTTCCTTACTTTCTTTACACAATGTGCAAGAAATACACTGCTATGAAATGTCTATCATTTGGGTCTGGCAAGGTGTGTCATGCGATACACTAATCTGGATTAAATTATTTTCTAGTCTTGCAGTCTGAATAGAACAATAAGGGTCAGTATCCTTTCTGAGCTCTGTCCCACAGAACTCAGAAAGGATAAATGTAATCAGTCTGTGCATTTACATATGTATTTATATTAGTGTTTATATTTACATATGTATTGATGTCATTATGAACATTTGTAAATCTCATTTGAGCGTCAAAAACATACTACAGCAAAAAGTACAAATAAAGGAGGTTTTTAAAAAAAAAAGGAAAATAGCTTGATTTATTAACTGACTAACATTCCTTCTTTTAAACAAGACTGACAAATTGATCCAGTACCAGTAAAATGTCCTTGGAAATTGTATATTCTTGTAAAATTGAAAAAGACAATCACAAATAAGACCCAGCAGACGAAAGATTAAGAAAGTACATACAGCCTCTACAATGTTCAGATCTTGAGTTGTGACAGATACTCTGTGCAGCATGAGGAGTTAGACAGGAACTCTTGATGCATCCAGCCAGCCATGCAGTGGAAGGAGAGAAAAGAACGTGTTCACAAACATGATAGAAAAAAACATGAACGTGATCCACACTTGGAGAGGACAGGAAAAGAAGGCTCTCCTTATCTTTACAACAGTCTAACTCTGGGCCCCATCAGGGAAAGTTCCTTGCCGTGGTTGATGTCTGCTATGCTATGCACTTGTGAGCCAGCACCCCACCGGAATAGCTATGCATTTCCTTTCAGGTCTTCAGGGTTAACGAGCATAACAGAGTATCAGAAAAAGGAAGATGTCTTTTTATTGGGCATGTAGTGTGATTAATAAGTTTTGCAGGGGGCAAAAGCACAGAAGTAGTGAATGTCATTGTGTCAAGGATGTTCAAGGATTCAACGATTTTTATGTAAAGTGACAACAAAGACTGAAAACAAAAATCAAAATGCAGTACACAAAAAGAAGGCATAAAAAGGTTGAAACACAGTGCCAAAGTTGATTTAAAAAAAAAAAAAAATAATAATAATAATAATAATAATAAGCAGCTTTTTCTATTGAAGTGTCCTATTTTTTGGCTTTTCAAGGGATTATAAAAAAAAAGAAAAAGTGGTTTAGTACATTACTACATCCACTGTTTCAAATACAGCCTACATTGTGTGTTGACTGTTGTTTTGTGCATGTGTGTTCTTTCTTGTGTAAGTATGGGTGACCATACTCATGTCTTCTGTGCGTTTCAAGGATAAATTACTTATTCTTAAATCTTTTTTTTTTTTTTTCTATCTTCAAGCCTTCCCTCAGTGGGTCAGAATGATTAATGATACTCAGATGGATAGTGGAGAGAAGCTCCAATGGGAGTGCAAGGCCACAGGGAGGCCCCGGCCCACCTATCGCTGGCTTCGTAATGGTTTGCCCTTGACATCCCAGGTGCCTACACCTCATGACACAATACCCTCTCCTCTTGTTGATTGCACCCTGAAACGTCTGACTTATTCGTGTGAAAGTCCACCATGTGCAGCATTAGGTATAGTATATCTATATTCAGACCTGAGCTTCCTTTGTACTTTTTTCTCGTTACAGGGACGAGTTGAAATAGCAAATGGAGATCTGACCATTCACAAAGTGCAGCAGACGGACTCAGGAATGTACCAGTGTGTTGCAGAAAATAAATATGGGGCCATCTATTCCAATGCTGAACTGAAGATTTTAGGTATTTATACATTTGGTATATAATTCAAATTATACGAAACAAGGCATTAAAAGGAAAAAAATAAATTAATGTAAATGTTATGAGGTAACTTTTGTGCTCTGCCAGGCATATTTCTTGATACTCTGCAAAGAATAAAATTGCAGACCAAGTATTGGCATCTCAATAAGGTACTGGATGTTAGGTAAGGGAGATTGAAATGCAAGTGGAGAACGTGGAACTGTGAGATGTGCTGATTGCCAATCAATGGTCCCTGATTTAACCCTGGTGGTGGACGGCATGAATAAAAGAAGGGCCCTTATGGTTATATTCAATGACGTGTCTGCACGCGTCAAGTTGAGGAGAGTCTGGAACAGTTCTGCATATTCTGAGGAGAATGAAAAGCAATGACTTGTAGGTATAGATTTATACTAATGGGAGAAAACACTAGGAGACAGACATCAGTGGTTTCTTTGATGGAGTTTAATGACTCCATTAGGGTCTTATCTCCGCTCTATCGTTTGTCATCAAAGCCCAGACTACTTCAAAATCCCCATTACTTATAGAAAACAAACCTTTTCTTTGGACATGACTTTCATCAGATATTTATTAGTCAGTGCTATTATAATTTAATAACCAATTATCATTATCAATAATTGCCAACTCGCAATTTTGCCATACTTTTGGAAGTATGCCTGTCCTTTGTAACACAGACAAAACATCAGTAACGTATTTGGAAGTTTAAGGACATTAAAAGGCAAGGAAAGTGTGTTCTTCAGCCTTTAAGGCTTCAAGCTAAAAACATAACAGTCATACTGAATGGCTGTTCACTGTTCTGCGTTGATGCACTATTTTCTCCTTGTCATCTTCTATACTGGGACCCATCTGGTGACACCCATTCCCCTTTCGTGTTTCCCTGAGGGACAGTTTGATTTACTGTCTGTGTGGCATGCCCTTTTTTGAAGGGAATCTGTGGCATTTCGAAAAATCTTCCTGCAAATGAACAAAAAACTTTGTCCATTCACAGTAACCGATGGCTTTTCCTAAACCACCATTCTAAAATCTGTGTAAAACAACCACTCTTGTTGACTTAAATTCACAGCATCGTCTGAAAGAATCAGAAATTACCGATTTTAATAAGCTTTATCTGAGCTGACGAGGTTCTCCGGGTACTCCAGTTTCCTCCCACAATCCCAAAAACATGCACATTAGGTTAATTGGCTACTCTAAATTGCCCCTAGGTGTGAGTGTGTGCATGAGTGGTTGTCTGTTTTTGTGTGTCAGCCCCGCGATTGACTGGTGACCAGTCCAGGGTGTACCACGCCTCTTGCCCATAGTCAGCTGGGATAGGCTCCAGCCCCCCGCGACCCTGATGGATCAAGCAGTATAGAAGATGAATGAATGAATGAGCTGATGAGGAGGTGTTTTTGCCTTTCTTAGAGTCACAGTCACAATGATGATATTTGGAAGCCAGTGATGAATGTTTTCATAACTGTACCCCCCAGGCATCTCTTCCCAGTGACCTGTGCTCTGTGGAGATGTCCACAAGTAAACACTATCAGGACAGATTACATGGCTAATAACAGCCTGAAGATGAGCGATCACTGGAGGCTACATGGGGGCAGCGGCTGCCCTCATGCTTGTGATCATGTCCCAGATCCAGCTCTTCTGGGAGGGTAGCGGGTGAAGCAATAAGGGTACTGCTGCTACCAGCTGCAGGCCTGCTCTTATTTTGATTAAAACAAATACTCACAGCAACTGCTCTGTTTTCTGCTGCTTTTTGCTGTCTGGAGGGACCTCTGCCACTCAGGCCACTACTCAGGCTCAAAGACACAGTTGTTCCAGGGAGAGGGGTCAGCCTGTAGCTACAGATGGGATTGAATTGTCATTGTGTATAATGTCACGTACAAAGCATCACTCAGGATTTGAATAATCACAGCTGACAAAGCCTTGCAGCCAGTAGATGGCCTTGATGTGTAATACAACTCTTTACCAGTGCCATGTCAACTTCTGTGCCTGAAGCCTTATTTAGACTATTACTGCTTAATTTGTCCTCTTGAGCAAGACATAATTGTTAAAAATGTTTATATTATGTGTTTATTATTCACTCAGCCAGCCTGGTTAAATATGTGGGGGGGGGCAATTTTCCTAAAAGCGGTACAGATCATCCATCCATGTCATCATTAACACGTTGACAGTTATTTACTGATTAGGCTCCAAAACTTAATGCATATTTATATAATTGTAGTGGATTCTGAATTAGCACAAAATTAAGACAAAGTGTGGTACATTATTCAGTATTTAAAGCACATTAAAGTCAGTGTATGTATAAAAGCATGCTGTGTAATACCTTGTGGAAAATGTAGTTGTTACTTTGAAAGAAATTAGTATTTTGATCAAGCAGTGTTTTGAGTCATGATGTGTCATACTAAACCCTCTAGCATTTTTTAAATAATTACTTTGAAATGCCACAGTTGAAGAGGTGGAATGAGTATTACGTTTATAATTCTTTTGCATTTTAGCAACCGCACAATGATTAAAACTGTATCAAGTGAGTTTTGTTTTTTTTTATTTTAGGGTTGGGGTTATTGTTTACCACAAGGGGGCAGAAAAATTCCAAAATGAATTAGCGAGAATTAGCTAGCAGTCGTCATATTCAGCAGACACAGAGCAGCATGAGAATCCACATTTTCCACTGAAGATGTATCGTACCGTTACTTTGTGATAGGCACAGTGCCAGAAACAGCTGCTCTGATTTTTAATGAAGGCAATGCCATTTTATTTATTGTTTGCTTGCGTGTGACAAGAAAATGTTGTGAATTAATTTGTAAAAAGGAGTCGGGGGTTAATGATGAACATAATGCATATTTACATTTCTTAATTGATTAAAAATGTATTTTACTCATTTGACAAGAGCAAACATTTGGAAATAATTAATCACATACAGTATTAATTTAGTGTTAACCATGATATAACTAAATTATTTTCTTAATTTATTTATTTTTTAATACACCCTAAAATTCTGTATATGTGTGTGTGTCTTACACAGCGTCGGCACCTGTTTTTGTCCCCAATCCCATACGGGTCATTGCCACGCTTGGAAAAGACGTATCACTCGAATGCAAACCCAGAGCATCGCCCAAACCACGGATAACATGGAAGAGAGGAGACAGAAGAGTGCAGCCAAGTAAAAGGTACAGCAGCTCTTGGAAGCATCATGTTACGTTTCACTCTCAAATACAAGTAGCTTTTTTACATACTGGATATAATTTGGATTGTATTTGTTCTTGTATGTGAAATAATAAAAGTGCACTGAGTTTTTGATTTCTGTAAGAAAAGTCTCCTTTTACATGCAGTTTGTGGGAGCCCCAAAGCTGATCCAGTGATCCAGTGTTTTTCTCAAGGACACAGGTGTTCAAACCTTAACCCTGTGTATGGAAATGTCCTTGAAGGTGTGATCTGCCTTGAGCCCTTCATTGTGCATCCAAAATAGCAGGGGGTGTGTTTCAGTGTCTGAACTAAAACCCTTTAAATATTTTTCACTTTTTTTAAATATTTCAGAGCAAGGATAGATTTTTGCTGTTATTAGTGGGATAGCCTGACATTTTCTTCGAAGACAGTGTAAGATTTACTAGCTCAGGTATAAGAGGTATCAGATTTTTTTTCTTCTTTAGAGTATAGAATATTGTGAGAGAAAGTTAATTGACCTGTAAAATATGTATGAAGTCATGAAACATTTGTCTCATTCAATATCTCTGTACGGTTTTTCATCATAGCTTCATGGCATAAATTCAAGTGTTCATTCTGACTCAGGCCTTTGAGGAATTGTATACATGTCTTGTTGTAATACATCACAGTTTCATTACTGTAACTGAAATTAAGTGTCACTGCTAAAATAAAACACCTTAGGTACTGGCAAAGCTCTGGAGAGGCATCCTCAACCCCACCTCCTTCTCACGGATTCTGACAATTTAGACTGTACAATTGCATTTGGAATTCACATGCAGTTTGATGCATCATCTTTTATGAGAAACATCTCGCCAATGCACCTAGAGGGGGGTGAGCAGAGCGAGAGTCCATCAATCAAACTGAGCGACACCACTGAAATTATCAGTCACCGCTGAGCGTCCCAAGTTTTGAGTGAGAGAACGGGACCTTTGTTTATCAGCCAAGATTCAGCAGTCTGTTCAACAGCCTCGCAGCAAGGGCAGCCAGTTGATAATCAGATCCTCAGTGTGTCGCTCCTTCAAACAGGCAGCGACAAATCTTCATGCCTCTAACAGGTGCATAGAAACAGAGTATTCAGGAATCTGTTTAACATGGTAATTTCAAAGGTTCAAATCTGCAAAATATTTAATTTCCCATTAAAAGGAAAATGGTTCTCAGTGGTAATTTTGGATGTCTGTTCTCTATAAAATAGCTGGCTTCAGTAGAACTGATGGATGGGCATAGGTTAGTGAGTGTGGTGCCCTTAAATGGTGATTAATGACCCTAGTTTTTCTAGATCTGATAAAGCCTTTGAGGTATTTGTCAAACCCATAGTGTTGTCGGTGAGACTCATACCTGTTCGAACACCCTGATCTTGTTTTTATCTGACTTCAGATAAAGTCGTGTCTTGAGAGAGCAGAAAATTGTTCTCAAAAATATTGGCAAAGCAGTTAGTTAATCTCTCCCTTTAGAGTCATTCATCATTCGCTATTAAGTGCTGGCGTTATATACACTGCCTGGCCAAAAAAAAAAGTCGCCACCAAAAAAAAAAAAGGTCAGACACTCTTAATATTTTGTTGGACCGCCTTTAGCTTTCATTACGGAACGCATTCACTGTGGCACTGTTTCGATAAGCTTCTGCAATGTCACAAGATTTATTTCCATCCAGTGTTGCATTAATTTTTCACCAAGATCTTGTATTGATGATGGGAGAGTCGGACCACTGCTCAAAGCCTTCTCCAGCAAATCCCAAAGATTCTCAATGGGGTTAAGGTCTGGACTCTGTAGTGGCCAATCCATGTGTGAAAATGATGTCTCATGCTCCCTGAACCACTCTTTCACAATTTGATCCCAATGAATCCTAGCATTGTCATCTTGGAATATGCCCGTGCCATCAGGGAAGAAAAAATCCATTGATGGAATAACCTGGTCATTCAGTATATTCAGGTACCTCATTCTTTGAACACATAATGTTACTGGACCTGACCAACTGCAGCAACCCCAGATCATAGCACTGCCGCCACAGGCTTGTACAGTAAGCATGATGGGTGCATCACTTCATCTGCCTCTCTTCTTACCCTGATGCGCCCATCACTCTGGAACAGGGTAAATCTGGACTCATCAGACCACATGACCTTCTTCCTTTGCTCCAGAGTCCAATCTTTATGCTCCCTAGCAAACTGAAGCCTTTTTTTCCGATTAGCCTCACTGATTAGTGGTTTTCTTAAGGCTACACAGTTGTTCAGTCCCAATCCCTTGAGTTCCCTTCGCATTGTGTGTGTGGGAATGCTCTTACTTTCACTATTAAACATAGCCCTGAGTTCTACTGTTGTTTTTCTATGATTTGATTTCACCAAACATTTAAGTGATCGCCGATCACGATCAGCCAGAATTTTTTTCCGACCACATTTCTTCCTCAAAGACGATGGTTCCCCACTATCCTTCCAGTTTTTAATAAAGCGTTGGACAGTTCTTAACCCAGTTTTTGTAGTTTCTGCAATCTCCTTAGATGTTTTCTCTGCTTGGTGTATTCCAGTGATTTGACCCTTCTCAAACAGACTAACATCTCTACTCATTGCATCCATTGGGGTTAAATAACTTGTTGCCAGCTGAAAGGTAATCGCCCATGCAGTAATTATCCAACAGGAGACTCTTACCTATTTGCTTAGTGAAATCCAGGTGGCAACTTTTTTTTTGGCCAGGCAGTGTATGTACATGGTTAATTTTCTTCATGATCTCAAAGAATTTCTGCAATCAGTAATTTTAACTTTTCTCACAGATTCCTATTAAGCTCCTATACACAGTGCTTTTGTAACCTGAAACACAAATCCAATTAGAGTTTGACACTCTAATAGGACGTTTGTTGCAACTCAACAGTACTATAGTGAATTAATGAACTGTGTAACACGTTGTGTTTAGGGGTGTCACTGCTCAACTGGAGATCAACCTTGTGAAAGGGTGATTTCTGTCTGAAAAACCCAAAATAAATAAGAAGTCATGGGTTTTCAGGTCTTAGCCTGTGTGACTCCTGCAAGGATTTTCTGCCATTACCTATCGTAAAGAGTTTATGGATGGAGAGACGTTTTATTCTTGGAAGAACATGGGAGGAATCGACACAGCTTCACGTTTATCTGGCATTGACAGCTGTGCTGACTTAATGAAGGTTTGTAATTAACATGGATTTCCGCTAATGTGCAGGGCTTTTCCCATTAGTTTGAAGGTACGTGGCAGACTCAATTCAAACCCACAGCGTCTTTGTTTTAAGCAGTAGGTCTATCATTTGGCAATTTTATATTAAAAAAAAAAAAAAAAGTGAAATGTTTAAAACTGTATTGTTGGTTACAGATATTATATATACAAATTATGAGCATTCTGTAGCAGTCAATTTGATTTCACTTCAGAAACCTTTTTTCAGATTAGAAAATCCTCTATATATTTTCAGATGCTATAGGTTAGCTGTGATCTTCTAATGTATCCCTTAAATTTCCTGATGTTGAATTCATCTGCATATTCTGTATACCCAGCAGTCCTTGTCTTGTCCTTTCTGCCTCAGTGTCCTTGTGAATTTCTGTCCTAATTTGAAAAATGTCTCCTGGCTGCAGATTGCTTCTGAATTGTCTATGTGAAATTTCGTCACGCCTTCATGAGTTTCTCTTTGCCAGTTTCAATCACCTTGCCATTGATGAAAGAGCTTAGTGTAAATATAAATAATTATAAAATGGCAAACAAAATGAATTGAATTAGAAGACGAGAATACCTCACACCCCTCATGCATCACACAACAAAATATCACTTTTATTTGGGATGAAATTGATTTTCTAATAAAGAAGGGCTAGTAAATATGCATCCCCACCTCTGTAGGCCATGCTGAAATCAAATGCAATAGAAATATTTATATTTTGAATTAAAGTGGTTTGCACTGGACACGGGGGGGAAAGCAGTGGTTCAACATAATTCACAGTACTGTACTTTTACATGATTCCTGCTCTGTAGCCGTCTGCTCACACACCTGTTCCAGTGTTGTTGGATACAGTTGGATCCTTCAAAATGTGCTGTCAAGTACTTAATGCTCCAGCTGTTATTTACAAGTCAGAGCGAAATGTTAATACCATATTGTTACTGTCCTTCAGATGGATATGGGGCTGCTTATGAATGCAGACATGCTATGTTTTTTTTTGTTTTGTTTTTTTTGTCTCTCTCTGTTACATTTGTGTTTGCTGGGAGGACAGCTCGGTGATGTGTAAATCCTGCTTTGACAGATTTTTGCTTTAGATTCATTGAATGCAGCAATACTTGGGGTTTGTCAGGTGGGTTCATGAGCGCCATGCATGATGAATGCACCATTTATTTAGATTTATGGAAATATTGATGCAGAGGAGCAAAGAATCATAACATGTATTTTATTACATGTTGTGCAGTGTTCTCCACAAATTGTCCTGAAATTTTCCTTTAATGAATTTTAAATTATACTGTAATTACACAAATGGCTGCCTGTTGTGTTCTTTTAAAGACACAAGATGAAATATAGTGCATCAGTGTACCCACTTTGAAAGTCAGAGAAATACGTTTTTTTTTGTTTGTTTGTTTGTTTGTTTGTTTGTTTTTTGTTCTTAACATCAACACTTTGGTGTCACTTTTTTTTGTTCTCCTTCTGCTGAAAATTTGTCCACATTACCTTAATCTGATTCTTTACTAGCATGTGTTTTAATCCTGTTCAAGATACGGCTGCTTAGTGGTATCTGCAAATCAGGTTCATTAACACATTTAAATTGTTGATTGATCTTTACTGAGAAAGGTTTTTCTTTTTTTCCAAGCTTCCTTGTTGAAGGTTACACAACAAATACAAGCACTGTTCTTGACTTCACATGCCTCAGTCCTCTGAGCTTTTTCATAACACAAACAACCTACTGTCTAACGCTTTTTATCCTTCATTTCAGTGATAATAACTTGTTAACTATAAATACAATTTTATTTTATATTTTCCGCTGGAATCTCAAGTGGATGATTATTTCAAGAATATCTGAGCAGCTCGTTTTAACTTTTTTTATTCTCATCCCTAGTGAATATTACTATTCTTGTAACCCAGCACATCCACAAACATGTAACCTCATGTCTGAACTTGTAGTGCTACTGTTCGTACGTGGATTTGTTTCTCATACCAGCATTGATTTTTGTGTCCTTTCTCGCAGGATTATGTTGTTACGGAACAACACTCTGAGAATTGTTAACTCCAGCCGAGCGGATGAGGGGAACTATGTGTGCCGGGCGGAGAATCAGTTGGGCTCGGCAGAGATGACTACCATGCTGTGGGTAAAAGGTAAGTGATGCCCTGGGGGCCTTTATTTTCTGCCAAATTAGCACAGGTTGGCCACTAGTAAACAGTCCCCAATGTCATTTTTTCCTCCCACCTTTGCTCGGGTGCCATTTATGAAATTTATTGTGCTTGCTGAACCGTGAACCAAGGGCTCTCACATTCAAGAATCATATTACAAGGACACACTTTAAAACTGTAAAGGCCTCTGTCTCATAGATGCACTGTACACTGAGCTAAGCAGGATATTTATCTGACGAAGGTGAGTGTTTTTGCCCAGTTCAGGGTTGGGTTCTCATGACTGCACTGGCAGTGATGTCACAGTCAAATGCAGCTGCTTTGGGTTAGCCTGAGGTGACAGTGCAGCAGCTTTGTGCTTCCAGAGGCCATGCGTGTGGAGCTTAGCCCGAGCAGAGTGGAAGTGACTGTGGGGGAGAGCGTGGTGCTGAGCTGCAAGGCCACGCATGACACATCGCTGGATGTGGCTTTCCAATGGTTCTTCAACCAAAAACCAATCAACTTCCAGCAGGATGGCAGCCACTTTGAATACATCCAAACAGTAAGAGCGAGAGTAAGAGCAAAAGTAAGACAAAGAGTAAATTTATCATATGGTTCTATCTATCTATCTGTCTATTTATCTATGTGTCTGTCTGTATAATTGTTCATCTGTTAGGTGTAAACAGATGGCTGTTTTTTTTTTGTTTTTTTTTTTTGTTTCACTTCATTGACTCTTTGCTCAAACTTGCCAATCTTGTGGATCAGCCTGTTGAAGTTAAATTTATTTTGTTGTTTCCATTTGCACTCTTCATGTAATTATTTTATCCTTCCAAAACCACCAAACACTTGTTATAGGGGAACAAAGAATCAGTTCCACTAAAGGTCAGGCAACCTCGGGTATCATCAAAGACCTGCATTGAATCACACAATCAAATATTGTACATCAAAGCCTAGTCTATTATTTTGAATTGGACCTGTGAAATGTTATCTTTCTGTGAAAATGAAAACACAAATTGAGACTGACTTATATCGGCTTTGAAAGGTTATAAGGGTTAAAACAGGGTCAGCAACGATTTAGAATGAGAAGTAGGAAGGAAAATAATGGAGAAGAAAAACACTGGATATGAAACTTTAACACGGTGTATATCTCTGAATCTTAATGCATATCACGGCCTTTGTAGATATGTAACATGGTCAACAATCGTTTTCCTTATCAGAATATGGCTTTGTAAAAATATGGTTACAAATCCATTCACAGCAACTGCATAGTTAGACCCCTCCTGAACTGTAGGAGCCTAATTGTATGCATTGTTTGTTTGTTTGTCTGTCGGTTTGACTTCAGTCATCTAGAAAAGGTCACAGGATGCAAGGTTGAGGATCCTCTGGGGAAGATGTTGTATAAAATCTCCAAAGAAAAATAAAATATACCCGAACATGAGGCATTTAACCTTTGCCTCTCCTCAACATCAAGGTTGCATTGTTAACCTCGCCATTTCGCCTTCACCTTTTAACCTTTTTTCTTTTTCCAGGACCCTTTGTGATCTCTTTGTTTTACTTATTCTTTATTACCCATTGTAATTTTCCCCCTTGTTAACTATATGTGGAGTACCAGGGCATCATGTTCTCTAAACTATACACTGTGCATTCTGCACTGTGCAGACCACAGTAGTTGGTTTATATGAGTTATCTGTGGTAAATACTTAAATACTTAAACACAGAAACCATATGAAAAGAAAAAGTTACTGTAGAATAACACAACAAAGGACATTTGTGTACACAAATCATTGTGTTAAACACTTAAAACAAAGACAGATATCACCCCTGTTATGTTGGACACTAAACTAAGTATTTCTGAACAACAATGTGGCTTTTTTTTTCTTTGATTTGATGTCTTATCTTTTATAAAGTAACGTCTTAGATTTCCCCTCTCTAATACAAAAAAAAAATCATTAGTGTCTAAACCATAAAATAAAGATAAAATAAATTTGCAAGAGGGCAGGGAGTCTTGTTTATGTCACTATTCCATTATCAACATTGGATGTTAAAATCACATCTGTCCTGATGTGTCCTCTGCTACTAGCCGTACTCTGGAGAGAAAGTATTTGCAGTGACAATCCTTTACAGGCACAACAGATTCCTTGCTGATGCATGGTTTGTAATTTTAATCAGGTTTCGTGCTAAACAGCTGCCTGTAGACCTTGAATTATTCCCAGTCTTGCCTTAGGCATTTCTCATTTCAACGGAGAAAATACGGGTAGCTGAAGAATGTAGCAGCAAGCAAGCTCCTGAATTAAACAGGAATCTCTCAAGCCACATGAGCCTCTACGAGGTGTAAAGGAATCACACTTTTTCGTGTCAAGCACATTTACTCTTTACTCTTCTTAACACCTAACTTTTTTTATGCTTTGCTTTATCAATTGCAGCAGTCTTCAGCAGTGGATCTGATGATCAGGAGCATTTTGCTGAAGCATGCTGGGAAGTATGGGTGTCGGGCCCAGACCAGTGCTGACAGTGTATATGCAGAGGCTGAACTCCTTGTGCGAGGTGAGCTTGTTATCTGTCACTGCGCCAGTGCATTGCAACATCTTGCACACTCTTCACTGGAGGTAGTGACTCACTGTCCCCATTGAACTGAACCACTATCCTCAAACAGAATTCACAATTTTTTCTCATACTGAATAATGATTGGAAAGTTTATTCCAGGACACTAAATTCTGGGTGAACGGGAAGAAAAATTACAAGCAAAAAACCATCCCAATGTACATGTGGTTACCTCACTGTTGCTTTCTTTATCCTGTCCTTTAAAGCAGTTAGCAGTGCTGTGAAATAATGTTAACATTTTCTGTGAATCAAGAAAATTAGCCACAAATCTGATTCCAGTGCAGCAAATCTGAGACTTTAGCCAGTTAGACATTAGAGATTTGCTCCAGGTGGAGACAGTCGCACAATGACTATTTCCACATTATTGCTTTGATCACTTTGACTAATTTTTTATGGTCACCGTGAATGTGGCTGGACAGACGGTCTGCCCGCATGAACAAGTTTAGTATGAGCTGTTAAACAGATTGGCTGAAATGTCTCGTGATCAGATTCTGCGGCGGTTTCTGAATGTTGCTGATAAAGTAACGTAACGATTATTGTCCAAGCAGAGTGTGGTCCCTTTTTGATTGTCTTACTATGACACAGTTGTACATGCTTTAAGGCTGTGATGCAATCATTCAGTGTGTTTATGGTAAATAGTATGGCGGGCAATGATTCAGTATCATTGTATTATAGTTGACTTGCATTGGAGTTGTATTATGAAAGAGGGTGGGTGGGTTAGGTTGGTAGATGTCATTGTTTAAGAGAAATTCTCCTATCAAGCAAACTGTGATAAAAATGAATCATAGAAATGTTTCACAAACAAACAGATATTGGTGATGAAATGGCAACAGAGCGCACTTTTTTTTCAAGTGAAGAATCTGTTGTGGTTTTTCCACATCACTTTATACATGTGTATTAGAAAAATATTTTAGCTATTTTTTTACCTGTATCACGGATCTGCACAATAGCATTTGATGTATTCAACAACTAATTAACATTAAGCACTAATACCGGGGAGGGTTTATACGATGGTGTAGGGCTTACTGAACAGAGGGCGCTGTTCCTATGGTGACACAAAATGCATCTTAATGTCCTGAAATGCAAATGCACCTTTCAGCACAACCTGCTCATGGGCACTTTTTGGGGACACAGTAGATTGGTTTTCATTGAGCATACCAGCTGCCGCCTTTTCACTTACAGCTGTTCCCCCCAGAGTCCTTACGCATTTGCTGCACTTGCAGATTAAATTTACTTCTGAAGACTGAGGTAAACATATGTTTAGCTGTATTAAAACACAGGAAGGTCTACTAGACAGTCATGCTCAGCAGAACTGGCAAACTGCCTCCAAAGCCCAAAAAAAGAAAGCTTCGATATCCCTTAATCAGCATGAAATCCTTGGCAGCAGATCTGTGTCAGCCCGAATCCTGGTTCAGTTTAGTATGGCGTGTTCTTGTCTATAGTTTGTTTGTGCAAAGTGTACAACAGGGAATTGATGTTGTCACCATATGCACGCAGCTGCACATCCTTCTTAAGGCTTGCATGGTTGCATCCATCAGTAACTCTAATAGAAACTATGCATGATGAAGACATCACAATATAGAATGTATTCAAATGATAGCAGAGAGAGTTTCTGTTATTCTCTTCTGTCTTTACATCTCTGATGCTTTGGTGGTTCAGCCATTCAAATCAGTAATTTAATGTGTGTCTCCTAACCTTTTCTCAGGTCCTCCTGGACCCCCTGGAGTGGTGATAGTGGAGGAGATCACAGACACCACAGCCACTCTGTCCTGGACTCGTGGCCTTGACAACCACAGCCCTATCAGCACCTATAATTTACAAGCGCGCAGCCCATTTTCATTAGGCTGGCAAACTGTCAAAACAGGTAATCAATAAGCAGCAAATTGCAGCCCCTAGATCTGGGAGTTTAAAGTGGGGCCATATAAAGGCCTTAATCCTGCCCACAGTCATGTACAGAGATGGTGAATCAGCCCAACTAAAGCAAGGTTACTCTTTTCCAAAGACACAATTAACAATTCTTGTGGCAACTTACTTTTATACATTAACACAATCCAACTTTTAAATCTCATCCAGAAAGTAATGGATCAAGCGTCTTAGACTTGCTCTGGACAAAACTCTAACTAAGGCTTTATTCTTAGGTGCCTGTTTAAGAAGCTGAAAGGCAGTTCCCTTTCCAGCTGTCGTTTTATGTTTGAACTTGGCTGTTGTTCAGAGGAGCTTAGCAAAAAGTAATTTGAGCCGATATCAAATGTCACTGGTTTGAATTTTATTCGGTGTCATATCAGCAGTTAGCGGGAAATTAACCTTTTGGGCTTGAATTATAACACTTTCACTGCTTAAAATATGAATTAGCTTCTTTTTCTGTACCTTGACAGAAAAACCATCAATTACTATCACTTAGCATTAAAGAATGAAGGCTTGCCAAGCATTGTGTGTAATCCATCTTAATATACCATGTGGTAATAATAGCAGAGTTGAAGGTGTGATAATGATTCAGCCCACAGATATATAAATCATGCTTTGTATACATTCCACTCACATCATGTCTGTTCAACCACATTTAATTCGATAAAGCACAATTAGGACTCTGTGATGTATTGTCAGCATTGAACTTGTTAAGATTAGAATAAAGGGGATTGGGCTCTTAGTTCCCGCTCCTTGCAAACAAAGTTATCAGCTCATGTTTGAAGAGCAGCGTGCCTGACAGAGTGGTCTCATTGTGACCGGCTTTGGATGATAAGAATGTAAGCGCCACTGCTTCACTGAATGTTGCTTTAGTTAGCATGGAGAGACCTCTGGTTCATTTGTGACATGGATATGCTTTCAGTCAATGTTTGTTTGTTGTTGTAGGGTCAATATTGACAAAGCTTGATTATGGCAGCCCTGAAGAAACTAGATTAGCTGTTTTACCTGCTTGTAATTCCATTCAAAATACATTCATAAACCTGATTTTTTTTTTCCAGTCTCTGGGTGTGATTTATCATTACATGGCTCTCAAAGCCTTCTGTAGATACTGTGAAAATTGATTGAAATCAGCTCCCCTCTATGTAATGAGTTATACTTCCGAATGTGCTCTAAAGCCGCTAGTAAGTTGCTGTTCAGGCATCAAAACCTTATTTACCAGGTTTCAAGCAAACTATATCATCACCACCTGGTGTAAAAATATGCCAAATCACTCATAGTCTCTGGAGGGAAGGTGAAAGACTGTGTAGTCCGTAAGAATTTTTTTTTGGCTCTGTACTCCAGCACATTGGATTTAAAATGAAACAATGGCTGTGAGGTTGAAGTGTCAACTCTCAGCTTTTGCACGCAGCTGTAAACAGTGTAGGAATTATCCCCCAATTTCAGGGAACAGAAAGTTAACACAATCCTGAAGTCATCATGTAAAGTCAACATATTTAATCATATGTAATCCTCTGTAGTTAATGGCTGCCTGTAGGCCAAAATCCTCATCATAAGGCATTTTGTGTCTTCCCCAGTGATGCTCTTCCAGGTCTGCGCTGCAGCCACAGCCTCTTCTTGCTTGTTTTAGTCTGATCTGTAGCAGTGAAACACAGGCTCAGTAGCCTGATTGAAGTCAGGTGACTGCCTTGCCTAACGAAGAGCTTTCAAATGTTCAGCCAAAAAAAACCTGTTTGCCTTGTCTGTATGTTCAGCTTCATTTTCCTGCTGCATTGTTCTTTGGGGGGAGTTTGTATTTAAAAGTCTATCAAACACCCTCAAAGCTGAAAGTTTGCACTTAGTGTCTTACATACCGCAAATAAGGGTGAAGAAAAGTGCAGTAGTTATAATGTGGTTCTTTTCCTGAATAAATAAATACACAAGCAACATTCCTCTGTGCAGACCCGGACCCGGTCACAGGGGACATGGAGTCAGCCATTGCTGTGGAGCTCAACCCCTGGGTGGAATATGAGTTTAGGGTGGTGGCCAGCAATGCGATAGGCACTGGAGATCCTAGTTCACCTTCGAGAGGAGTGCGGACTAAAGAAGCAGGTAAAGCCGTCAAAGTTGGGTATACACTACATTCAAGAAACATTTTGACAGCCATCAGTAATCACCCACAGTCCAGGAACTTCTTATAAAATATACTGAGTGCACGTTTCAGCTGATAATGTATTGTGCCCCCACACGCCACTTCATGACCATATTATATTCCCATTGTTAATATACTCAATTTTAATTGGGCAAAAAGTCGAAAATAAGCAGCTTACATGAATTTCAACAAGGTTAGTGTTTCTGCTAAAGAAGGCAGTCCTTTAATGCCCTGAGGCAAAGACACAGCAGACATACACTATTTATGGTGGGCAAAAATTCACTGAGACAGTCTGGATCAAGTGTGCTGCTTCACTAACTCCTCGTTTCTCGTCCATAAAATATAATAATTACAAAGGTCAGCGGTCGTTTGGAAGTAGCTTATTTAATCTGTCCTATCTCTTCAGTGTAATTAACAGACTAATTACTGTATCCACACACAATTGTGTGAATCCATCCTTAAAGTTACAATCCATGATCCAAATGCCAACAAAAGGGGTCAAAATTTAAAACACAGCACCAGAGCTTACTTTCCCTTTCAGTTTGATTGACAGGTATTTTAATGCAGGTACAAACGCTGCACAATAACCAAGTTTTTAATGTTTACTGATGCTGTTAAAGTTCTGTTTACTTGAGTAATGTTTTTAAACACATCATTAAAACAGCTGTTTGTTTTCAGTTATGATGAGTTGATACATAAAATGCATTTTTAATCATTATGTTAAACTTTTTGATTATCAATCAAAATCTAGCTCAAATTTATGTGGATACAAATTGATGACTGGGCCTCTTTTGTATTTTCATCTTCAGTTTTCAAAAACATGTCGATGTGAGTTTGTAGCGTTGGCCGTAGTGATGCAGTGTTAACCTTTTTCTGTTTCACACAGTCCCATCAGTGGCGCCAGCAAATGTTAGTGGAGGGAATGGCCGCAGGCATGAACTGGTCATCTCATGGGAGGTAGGTCCTCTGCCAAACTCCCTCTGTAGCACAAGCATGACAACACATGTGCAAAAACACAAATGTCAGAGTGGGTCTGGTGTTTCAGATAAGCAAATTCAGATTTTTGTTGAATAAACAGGAGTAAATGGAAGCTTTTATTTAGTCTACTCTCACTTAAAAATAATCATTGCAGCTTCCTGTTACATCTAGGAATGTCAGCAACATGACATTCAAAGTTTTCAAAGCTCTTCAGGATATTATAATGTGTCACAGCTGGCTCACAAAGAGTGACAAACTGGAGAGGCCACACATACTCTCGACCATTTTTACCATTTTTATTAAGGAGGAATAAGTAGGTAAACATCAACAATTAGCAGGCCAGCAGTGTCTTGGGCAAATGCACAGGCATGGCTGCAGCCGACAAAGCAGCCCAGCTGCAGTCTAAGAAGGCCAGAAGGAGAGAGAGCAAGGCAAGCCTGCTGGGCCCTTATAAACCTGCAGCAATCACTTGCACACACAAAGCAAAGCAAAAAAACAGCAGCAACACGACTCCCTGAAAGGCCAGCACACAGGGCCGTAACAAATGATAGATATCTGCTTGCTGTATGAGAGAAGCCTTTGAGGTTCTTGAAATTCAAGATGCTTACATTATAGAACACTCTCTTGCTTTCTAAAGAAACTGAGGCAGAAACTGCCACAGGTCATGCATTACTTATACTGGATTTCAAATTCCAATTATAATTATTATTCAGAGTTCACTTAAGTTTTCAGTATAATTTGAAGATTTTGAATGTTGAGCTTTACCATCTGCTCTGTAATTAAAATGCAAAAAATCTGTGTAATTTCAGTCAATAGATTAGCACTGCTGAAGGTTTTTTTTGTTTTAGGATAAAAACCTATCTTGAATGTCATCATGAAAGGGACTCCGTAAGTTCCAGAGAAATAATTGGTAATTTTGAAAGACTATTCTGTTTTCCAGTGAAGTGCATGGCTGTGTTGCATTTTGTAAATAGAACCATGTCATAAACAGTCCTACGACTTTTTTTTTTACCCCAAAGCAAACCAGTAAACATTTCACTAGCTTTAAGAGGAGATGCTCAGGAAACATTTACTTTCATATAGCTAAAAACCAAGTAGAGATCATTTCAGACACCAGTGCACATCAATATTATATTGATTATACATATAATACCAAACAGCATAATAAAGAACAAAATAAATATAAATGCTGATTTTTCATTATGTGATTTATGAGCTTATTTTAATGAAATTAACATTATACGGCAGTGTTTCTCAACCATTCCTGCTTGTGATTATCTGAAACAAAGCAGTTCCTGCCGTACTAAAAACACCAGGCATAAAACCACAGAATGATGATTATTTTTAGAATGTTTTACATGATTAAATATGGGAAGAAACCTATAGGGTGTAAATATTCATAGTTTAACTTGAGAAAGTATTACTCACCAAGATTTAAAATGCGATAATAAATTTGTATGTTAGGGAAATTTATCAGCTCCCACCCGCTGCTAAGAACCTGAAGCTTGCAGCTTGAGAATCAGTGTTATAATCCAAGAGTGAAAACACGCCCACTGAAACAAGGTTCACTTTAAACTTCTGTACTGAAACTATAGCTTTGGCATTTTTCCCTTAGGAGTTAACTGTCACTAAGTTATAAATCCTGCATGTGAATGTGTATTAATAATCATGTAGAGGTTGCTGCTGCATGTGGCATTCATTAAAAACCTTCACTTTTTGTTGCCTGGGAATACTTGTCAGACATTATTACGGGGGATAAAGCATGGTTGATGGACGACGCTAGTCCTTGTGGTTTCTAAATTTGAAAGAAACGGTCTAACAGTTTTCAGATATACAGATGATTGCATTAGTTTACAGTCAGTTGCATTCACTTAAGGTGAGAGATGACGAGTAGCTGTAGTTTCACTCACTGTGTGCTGGGGACCTGCGTTTGCTTTCCTTCCTATTCCCAGAACCATCAAAGTGGGATCTAATTAAAACATAGAGGAAAGTTTCAGCAGCTCAAGTGAGAAAATGATGAGAAGGCTCTGGAGATGTTCTTAAAATGGGGTAAGACAGATGTGTTGAGGGATTTGCTGCAGTATTTAAGGAACAGAGTTGAGCATAGGAGGTCGACATCATCTGCGCTAAGACAACTTCTACCCTGTTCATAAAATGTTGTACTTTTCTAAACACCCAGTGACACACAGGTATTTCTGAGGCGAAGTGATTCAGTCTGGGTAAGAGGGGATGTTTTATCTTGATCAGGTGGAAAAAGAGTTGAAGCTTAAAATGAAGCAGCAACTCTATTGATTGCATCGTAGTTTTTAAGATTTTAAAGAAAAACAAGTTGATAAATTAAAAGTATTAGGAGAGAGTCAACAAGGTCAGGTTCCAAAGGAAGAGTTAAACTACCAACACTGCAAATTGTTTAGCATTTACAATGCTAAACAATTCACAGTGTGGTGTTTAAGATACAAGCCTCAGTCTAATTAAAGTAGTTACTGTATGCTGTGATTGAGTTTGGCTTCAGTCAGCATTGCCTTGCAAGGCTTAATGTGCTGCTGAATGATTGTTCTAAGTCTGAAAAGTGTGTCCTCACTTCCTTGATCAGGAGGTACAATATCCAGCTGAAAGAACAGAGCTCACACTTCTGTGTTTAATTTTGTAACATCACTACTGTAGAAGTCCTTTTCAGCAGACAAACAGGGCAGAACCACAGCTGTAGAGACAAAGGTAAAATAACCCAGGTGCAGATGCACTGAACTCCCAAGAAATCATGACCCGTCTGATAGAAAAAGGTGAGAGAGATGCACATTATATCCAGTGGTATAACACAGAGGTGGGGTTATGGTTTTCACAGCTATCTGTACTTTAGGAGAGAGGGTGTGTGAGTAGTGAGAGGGCTCAGGTGAACACCCATCATCAGGACAAAGTGACCTTTTTCCGTTTCAGTGGGTAGACATAGTAGGCCCATCTGATGCAGTCTTCAACATGATTTTCTCTGACTTATTTTGACTGAATCGTGATTCATCATTTGAGGATTTGAGGAGGTTGAGCTGACTTCAGCTGTTCCAAGAAGAAATATACCAGACGAGAAAGAGCTTCAGTTCACTGGGGCAGAATGGTTTTCCACAAAACAAGAGGTTGAAGTGGTTATTGGAAACAGGAAGCACCTGTATGAGATAAGAAAAATTCAAATTTATTGGTTTCAGGGGGAATTATGTCATAGCAACAGCATACAATATGAACAATTAATAAACAAACAAATTGAGTGTGTTCAAATTATACAAAAATAATATGTTGACATCATTTTATCAAAGCAAAACAAAAATTTGCTTGAAACAGTTCTAGATATTATGACTACTGACAGATTTATACATGTGCTGGATGTTAAAAGTGCCTCTCATTGGCTATCACTGGCTCTCCTCACTGTCAGATTTATAGAGCGAATGTTAAAGTATTGTTAGCTGTGGAGAGTTTCATTACCAGCAGGGCAGAAACTTGTGCTTTATCATGAACAGTAGCAGCCTCACCATTATAGCCTATTGCATTTTAAACAGGTTCAGACTTTATTGTGTTGGAAATTTGTTTAACCAACGCGGGTCTTGGAGTTTGAGGGCACAACTTGGTCACAATTGCAGAATTTGCTGACAAAGCTCAAAGACGGCCAGCTGAACCATTTATTACACCAAGCTGCATCAGCCGGGCAAGTGATTAAGATGTAGTGAATTTTAAATTTGGTCCCACCAGAGAGGCGCAGTGATGATTAACCTTGAATCTCAGAGTCGTTCCTAATAAATCCAGGGATGTTTATGAATATCTGTTTGTACTCTCGATCTTGACTATGGTTGTAGAAATTGTAATAAATCTCACACTAAGTAAAGAGGATATTAGTGTGAACTGTTTCCAAGTGGATGGCTTGGCTCTCAGCCAGGTTCAGGGCACAACATGTACAGAATTGCTATGAGCAAAGCTGAGAATTTGCAATTGAGATCAGTTGAAGGATATATTAACAGGGGAACAGTGAACAGATGTGGAAGCAACTGACAGTTATTCTTGTAGTTATTAAGTATGGGAGCCCAACTGCCACTGGGAAGATAACCTTCACATAAGGAGAAGTGCACCTCGGTGGCACATTATGGGGGATAATGTCCATTCCAGATGGGATGGTGTTTGGTGGTGCACCATTTCCTATTTATAACTCCAGAGTGTCATTAGCTTGGCTAGTATAACACAATGACGACCTCCTTATAAATAAATACAGGACCCCATGTTAGGAGAACAATCAAGGGATACTTAGAGTTATACAAAACAATGATTGGTGCTTGGTTAGATATAAAACCCCAAGAAAGAGTCCTTTAAGCCATGGATGAATTTGAATTACAAAGTGGGATTCTTAGTGAAACTATCTTTCACCCAGAATTATCAAAGACTCTCTTGATTAGAAGAAAAAGCTGTATGTTTTCAGCTTTACCTTTACAAACCTCCACATTGGAGCTATTTGTTTCTTCAACAGGTCGTTTTTATTCTGACATTATTGCAATCAGGTCAATTCACTTGAAAAAGAGTGCACTTGAAAAATTCTTATGATGCTTCCTCTCTGCCCATTGATTGTGGAGTATAAGAAGTAGTCACCCATCAATAAGTCTGTCAGTATCACAGAACAATGCTGTGATGTTCTACTTAGATGCCGTGTCCTCCTTTTGGTACTTGGCATTTTAAGTCATTTCGGTTCTGCCCTATTTCTTCTCCTTTCTGCTAAATGCTTTTGGAAATAAATCAGGACTCCATCAGTGATCAATGGAAATGGATATTAAAGGAGACGGAACAGGAATGTTAGCCCTTTTTGGCAGTCGAGGCATGTGAGTGCATGGCAGTTCCACCTCTCCAATCATCTGTGGAGAGTTGTCGGAGCCAGGACGGCCATGGTGGGCAGGGTTATTAAGCAGGATGAATGACTAAACAGTCTCCGCAGCTTCATTCAGCCGTCTCATTAGAGTCGACGGTGAGAGACTGCTTTTTCTCGGGCAGCCATTGGGAGGACCATTAGCGATGCCCCCACAGTCACCGTCGCTGAGAGCAGCAGGCCCCACAATTTCATCCATAGGACTTACCCCAGTTATATCAGCCCTCTCACACTGTGTCCACACTTATCTGTGACTATCTCAATTCCCAAAGCAGCAAGTGTTTCTAGACTTAACTAGCTAATTTGTTCATGCTGTTTATGAAAGACTTATATTCCTTGGCATGTCTTTAAAAGCATTGCCAGCTCTGATAATAACTCTGATGGAAGCTAATTCATTTTCACTGATCATCCCTGTAATTAGGCAGTCATGGTGATTGGTCGTTGTTGAATGAAACGTGAACTACATCTCCATCCGCCACCATTCCCTCTGTAGACTAGGTGGCTAATTTGGGTGATGCCTTCAGGGGACAATATTCCTTTGAAGCAATGCAAATCAGCACATTACAGCGTGAGCAGCAGACTTGTTGCCAAAAACAGGTGTACAGGTGTTTGCCATTTATTAAATTTAACCAAAGATTTAATCCCTGCAGCTCATATTTTAATTAAATTCTAGCTCACTTAATAAATTGGCATTTGATTTGATTAAGCGCAGAGCAGCTGTGGAAGACAGTTCCCAGTTTTACCACTTCGGGAAAACCATAGATAAGCACTGTAGCCAACACACAAAACCTGTGTCCCAAAAATCCTCCTGTCAGACAGGGAAAGATAAATAGCTACATAATGGGTACAGCTGAGCCAGATATGATTTGTTTCCATTACACAAGACTGACTGCATCTTTATTAACACTGGCAGACAGTTACAGTAAATGGGCAGGAAATTGAAAGCTGGTTATTCAGGACTACCATAGAGGGAAATGTTATGTTTGTTTGTTTGTTTGTTTTTTCCCATGAGATCCTTTCTTGCGCTGAAGAAGCTGTTCAAATGAGAAAATGTGCAAATAATTCACGTTCAGTTACAGTGCATAAGTGCTGGCAAGCCAGGTTTGCGCTCAATCTCAGTGAAAGACACGCTTGGATGGTTGTTTCTTTCTGTCTGATATTTTCAGCCTGTATCTGAAGAGTTCCAAAATGGTGAGGGCTTCGGGTATATTGTTGCATTTCGTGCCAACGGAACCCGAGGCTGGAAGGAGAAGATGGTGACTTCGGCTGATTCTACGACATACAAATACAGAGACGAGACCTTCCCTCCCCTTACCCCATTTGAAGTTAAGGTTGGCGTATACAACAACAAGGGAGATGGGCCGTTCAGCAAAGTTGTCATCATCCACTCTGCTGAGGGGGGTGAGTTAATATTTGTGGCTGCGTGGATTTAAAAAGAGCAGAGAGAAGAGTTGTGGGCATTTTATGATTGTCACCTTTTTGACTTGTTTGACAGAACCGAGGGAAGCGCCATCTGATGTGAAAGCTCACAGCATTTCTTCATCAGAAATTAGGGTCACTTGGAAACCGCCCAACCCTGGCCCTGGAAGACCAAGAGGATATGAGGTTTTTATAAATTGTTTGCGTTCAGTTGTGTGTGCTTGTGCGCACACTTGTACATTTACATACAGTGTGTGACATTTTGCATATGCATGCGTACCTTTGTGCATGAGAGGAAGTCTGAGAACAGTGTTTTTTTCAAAGTCATTCGTTTCTGTGTAAAGGTCATCTACTGGAAAGACATGGAGCAGGAAGAGTCGGGCAAAAAACAAAGAACTGTGAAAAACGAAACATCTATGGTCTTGACAGGACTAGAAGGAAACAGTCTGTATCTCATCACAGTAAAAGGCTTCAACAGCATCGGCCAGGGTCCTGCTAGTGCTGCTGTCACAGCCAAGACCAGAAAAGCCCGTGAGTATAGCACTGACACTAATCATGTAACACTATATATGGAAAAGAGGCTACCTGTTAAGTTCTCTCCAAATCCCCTTGTAAAAGAGTGTAGTAACTGAGCTAGTTGGTTGAAACTCCTTTTAAAAGTCTTTTTGAATTTGCACTGGGAGTTTTACGTTCTCTCCTTAGCTCCGGTTCAACCTCCAGCCAACCTCATGTGGATTCAAGAGGGCAACAATGTGTCTTTAAGCTGGGACCCAGTGAAGGCAAAAGACAATGAATCCGATGTCATCGGGTACATGGTAATGATGTGTTGCTTAAGTCATGTTCAGTTTTATTCAGTTTTACGAGACAGGAAAACATTAATTTAACCAAAGGGTTGTGAAGTGGGAAGAACGCTAGGTCCAGAAGTACTTTTAATCACTGTTACTGTCTCTTAAAGTTGTGTTTTATTTGTTGTCCTTGATAGAATGAGAGAACAACAGGAGTTCCCTGAATGAGTAATTTGTTTTTTATTTATATTTGTGGTTTTCTGGCAATTTGAGATGACCAGTAGGCAAGTGAGAGGAGCAAATCAGAGCTGTAGCACCTCTGGTCATTGCAAATGGAAACTCACATCTCACAGATGTTGATGAATTCAATTAAGATTGATCCAAAATCTGAAATTGAATCAGTATAAAATGACAATGCATTATAAGGTTTCCATGGAGTGTAATTCTTGGCTTCAGCTTGCCATTAGTGAAAATAATTTGTATCAGAATAATCCATTGGATTGAAATGTAAGAGTTTCATGTTAATCAGAGCCTTTTAAGTTCTCCAGCTGCAACTTATTTAACATTTTAACATGAACAGGACTTTTCTCTCTGGATACCAGAAATTTAAAAAATATATATAGAAAAAAGGGAACTGAAGCAAGCCATAATGTGTTTTTTAATATCTCAAGTATGAACTGTGTACACAGTGTAAATCTAAACTGGCTATATGCACATGTCCTGTAGGTGTTACTCAAACAGGAAGGCAGAGGCCACAACCAGGTGACAAGAACCATTAACCCTTCCACCATGCTCTCACTGCCAGAGGGAGGCACCTATATCATTGAGGTGCGTGCCCTCAGCGAGGGGGGAGAGGGAGCAGTCAGCTCCCAAGTTCGAGTTGTCACCTCCTCCGGTAAGCTCAAAGCTGGTTATTTGCCTCCTCTCCCAGACACACACTCCACTACATGACCTCTGTAATCCAATCTCCATGCACAGGCTGTTTTCTCTTTGAAGCGATCTTATGTTCTGTCTTTAATTGAGTCACCACAGCTGTTGCGCGAGCCAAGTTTTCCTTGGCTAATACTGTCATAATTACCTTGCCCACACAAACCTTCCTACTCCTGCACAGCCAATTAACTTCTAAGCAACAGGATGAACAGAAAGTTTGCAGTCCTGTGTGCAAAACGACCATCCGGTTTTTCAGGGCCATGGGTTGCTGTTTTCCTCCTCTTATCCATTTTCTTTCACCACCCTTTTCTCTTCCTTTTAGGAAGAAAAAGTCAATTAATTCATAGCTCCAAACTCCCTTAGAGAACATATCAGTGGAGTTACTTAGCATTAAAAATGAATGCATTTCCAGCATTTTGTTTCCATTAGTGTTGACTGTTCTTCCCCTTCCCTCCCTTTTCTTAGGCGTTCGAGCTAAAAGTAACCAGTGCTCTGTGCACTGCCTGTCACAGAGCCTAACGTGGACAGCACTGCTCCTGGTTCTTCTGGTGCCTTCAACTTCCTGGTGAGGCCACTGTGCCATCCTCATTTTCATGGAGGGAGCCACCAGTCTTCCGCTCCCTTATTCCCTCTGACTGCCTGCTTGCTTTGGCCTTACCTATCCCGAAGGGCCCGAGGCCTGCCGAAGGGGGTTGAGTCTGCCAGTTAACATACGACTCTTCAGAGTTCATCTTTTTTAGTTTCCTGTTTCTTTTTAGGCTCTGGACGTTTGATTGGCACTGTTCTTTCCAACATCACGATAGTGTTGTACTGTAGTGTGCATTGTGTGGAAAGATTTGTTTAATCATTTACTTTTACATCATGTGTTCCTCTCATTGACTGGCATCTAACCACTTCCAGATGGCTCTTACTGCTCTGGGGCTCTACAGAGCGTGAACAGTTCCTCGAAAGCTGCTGTGGTAGTAATACAGGGATCAGCCGGCCTGTTTCTTTTCATTACTTATCTGCATCAATTTACCCCTTGGCTGCCTAACAAGCAATGCAGCAGAAGCTCAGTAGAGATAAGTGCATTGTTTTCTTATTCACATATTGAGGAGAAAAAAAAAAGTTTTTTTATGGAACCAAGAATCTTACTATTTCCAGACTTGCGTTTTGTACATTGTGTTACCTTTAGAGAAAAAAACACAGTGGTGTGTGTCAGCTATGTCAAACTCTCTGTTTTTTGGTAGCGATTAAGCAATGCTTGGTGATACAGTTTGTTGACTGTTGGATGTATGGAAGTAGGAAACAGGTGTACCTGTCGTGCCCAAACACGTCGATAGACAAAGACAACTCTGTACGGACTCTTGGTGTCAGTACAAATAAACGTGATGTATATTTTTTAAATACTTGGTGTTTGTAATTTCTAACTCTTAGAAAAGAAATAGTTCTGACAGTGAACTGGGGCTAAAAATAACCATTTATTTTTCGCCCTTTCATTGTTAAGCAGGCTCATTTCATAATGAACCAATTAATAATTTTGTGTGTACAGTCAGAAAACAGAAAAACCAAGCCAAGGTGATATCTTGACCTTGCTTTCACATTGGCTGTTCCATGACCAAAGATATTTAATTTCAATTAAAACAAAGAAATGCATCAAATTTCCACATTTGAGAATGTGGGGAAAGAAAGGGTTTGATTACTTGATAAATAGCCAATGATTCATGGATAATAAAAATTGTTGATGCATTTTTTTTAATGATCAACTAATAGACAAATCAACTTTAGCACTATAATGCACTTAAATTATGTCACTCTAAACAAAACAAATAACACCAGAACTTTCATTCTATACTGTCAGACAGCTGTGCACTTTGAGAGGCTTTCCTGCATGTTATGTAAAGTTGGGGTTGATTGAATTCCACACACGTGGCATTACAGGCCACAAAACTTTGTGTGATAAAAGAACTGCTGCAGAGACAAATAGGACAGGCAGCATCAAGAGTATCTCTCCCTCCTCTCAGGCTCTTCTCTTGCCTTGTCTGCAGTAAAAGCTTATCTCTCACTGGGCAGAAATCCAAATGAATTTGCCTCAAGTGTAATTAATGTTAGAATGGAGATCTGTAGTCCTAAAGCCTGCTTGCTTGAGCAGACCTTTTGCTTGCTCTGCCTCCAGCTCCCCGGACTCTCCATTACAGAGTCAAAGTAACCTGGTTCACCTGCTCAGGTTCAGTCAAGGGTACCAGCTCAACCACAAGACATACCACACAGGAGAACAGAGGACGAACACTGCTCCAAGCTGTGTCTATCCCGTGGATTCAGACATCTGTGTTTCGGTTACATTCAGAGAGGGAGGATGTGAGATTGGTCTCCTCTTTCTAACTCGTATATATTGTTTCCATCTGTAGTGCAAAGCATTAAGCTGTTAAGTGTGGATGGAGGGGTTTTTGCGGTGCTTTTAGCCTGTTCAATGATGTCAGCTCAAACACATACCTCCACACAAGTGCTAATGTACCGACCTTTAATTATTCATGCAGCACCTGTCTGTGTTGGCACATCTGATTCATGATAATGGATTATGTATCCTGCAAGGGGACCCATTTGGTTCAGAGAGCCAGAAGCTATAGTGTCAGCAGTTAAAACATGAACTCCCCTTAGGTTAATGTCAGTGTCTGTGTGTGTGTCTGTGCACATGAGTGTGCGCTGGGATATACTGTACTTTTTAGTCATCTACAGTATGTTAGATTATTGTAGGGCTTAATGTATGTTCCTTTAAATCAACAAATAATCACTTTTACAGTTTTAGATCATCCTAATTGCAATTATATTTTGTACAAGAAAAATAAATTTTGTGGGTGGTTATTAGCATTTAAATGTTTTTTTTTTGTTTTGTTTTGTTTAGTTTTTTACTAACATAAATTTATATTCACGTTAGACTGTGTGTAGTTATCTAACTTGAATATAAATGTGGTCCTATAATAATATATTTACTGTCATTGTGTGTTTTATATTAATCCAATGTTTGTATTCCTCGCTTCTTTCATGCTTCATTGTGTGTGTGTGTTTTTTTTTAAAGGGGTAAGAGTCAAATGAGTAAAGCTCCAGGCTTAAGAAGTCACACTATACCGAAATGTAATAAACCTCTTTACTTGATAGGGTTAGCAACAAACATAATCTAGCAGCAACCCTGAAGCTGAAGGATTCAACATCTCTGCTCCAAGGACACTTCAGTGGGATGACACTCACTGGAAGGACGAAGGGAACTTCAAGTTAAATTACATTCTCGCTTCTTCATACATAATGCTGCTCCTGAAAATACATTTCAACACACGTTAAGTGGTTGTGTAAGAGTATGTGGTGTGTAATGTTTCTCTGTTCTTTCCACTTCATTTTGACTGTGCTGTCTCTGAAGCCTAAGCTAAATACACCAACAAAAAAAACCCTTCAAATATGTTATTTGAAATCAAATATCAGTTGATACTACTTCTATCTTCATCCATTCCCAAAATGTCCTTTAGCCTTCTAAAACTTAGAAAGTCAAGTATAAAATTGTCTCAGTGTCATTGTTGTTGGAGGATTTGCTCCGTGATTGAGAGATGAGCTGTGACTTTGCTTTTCAGGCAGGTCACAGTTTAACACTCATCCTGAAATTGAAGAGTAGGGCACTCCAACAGCCTGTGCTGCTACAGTAGGAGGTAAACTGAAATATATCATACAGTAAAAGACATTCTGTGCAGTGTATAATTTTCTGCCTTACATTTGATGTCACTGTTTGCACATTTACCAAAACTGTTTGTTTGTTTTGAGTTTTTCCACAGCTGATACTGTAATTGACATTAAAGTGGTAAAATGGTGGTTTAAAAAAATTACATTTTTTCAGGGATTCTGAGGCTCTTTGTCAACTATGTACCCCATTAGGAAGATGGAGATCAAATTGAGGCAGTATGGTGTGTGTGTGTGTGTATGTGTAGGTTTGACTGGGAGGTTTGGATGTTCCTTTTCAAGACCATTAACAGATTCCATTGAATTGAAAAAAAAAAAAAAAACATAATTGTGGTTTCACCCTAATTCAATTTTGCCTTCAATTTTTCTCAATAAGCTTTAATTAAGTGTTCTCAATTCATAATGTCCTACGAATTTGTCTGGTTAATAGTCTTATATTATAATTAAAAGCTTATATGTGGTGTGAAACCTTCTGTGGTAATGAAACATTCTCCAGATGAGATCATTTCTAAGCTGATGAGTGAGATATCAGCTGAGTTATCGCCTGTCTTTGCTGCAGACATCCTTTCTTTCTTTCTTTTTTTTTGTATAAATGTAAAAATATAACTCGAGTCTTCTGATACAACTAGCTAATTTGTGTTTACTGTTGGAGGTTCTGTGATGTTTGGATTTTTGGCCTGTTGGTTCCCCCTGGCAGTGGCAGGGATGGCAGGGAATGAGAATTAGGGAAGTGTGCCATGTTCTGTTGAAGTCTGTGAACACAGGGATTAAAGGAGCGGCTTTGCAGAGAGAGTCAACATCCAGCTTTGAATTGCACCAGTCCAGTAATTATTGAAGTTGTCTTTTGACCTCTAAAACCAGCTGTACTGGAGAAGTACCATCAGGAAGCCATAGTGTACTATGTGTTATGCTGCTGAGCTTTGCAGCAAATTAAAAAACCATGCCCACTTTTTGGTAGTTTGTTTAAAGTAGCATTTTTGTAACATCAACAACTTGTTCCTCAGATTGTTATTCTTCCCTTTTTTTCTCCCCACTAGCTGCCAGATAATGATCTCAGTTGGTTGGCCAGTCCCTCTGACAGTTAGTCAAGAGGTCAAAAAAAAAACTTTACGATAGCTATACAACTTCTGTTCAATGTGGCACGAAAATCTGATATGGATAGTCATGGCCCCCAAAGGTTAAATTATCATGTCTATGGTGAACATTATGATGTTTCCTGCAGGTCCACACCAAGGAAGAAAAATTATAGATCTACTCAAGAAATATGAAAATCTACTAAGATGTTTTGCAATTACATTCACGTAACATTTTAAGCTCCTCAGAGGATGAACTTGTTTAATTCCACACACTCCATGACAGACCTTTTCTTTTGCTTCACACTCAGGCTAAATTGTTTACTTTACATTTCGATCAGAAACTAGAGGCATTTTCTGGCCACGTTCATGCTGCCATAGAGATAAACATTTGTCACTGTAATGAGCCAGTGGCCTTTCATCTAGCACCACACACAGGACATTTTAGCTGCATTACTGAGGCTCAACATACAGAACAACTGTCAGTAGATTGTTTGTTACAGCACTTTTGTATTCTGGGCTCAGCATGATAGTGTTTGTGTGTTTGTTTTGTGCCTCATTTGATCCTGATATGACACCAATACATAATACATACATACGAATGCAGGAATAGTTTTATTAGGACCAAGAATTCAAAACACAGTCACCATCAAACGTACAGCATATAAAGCTAAACTAAAGGTCCACTAGTTGCAGAACTTGGTTATATTATTTTCAAACAAATGCCCTTGCTTGTGTATTGGCAGATGGTGTACTATTAGAGGGAAACTTCTTAAGAAACATGAGCTAATTTGATATACTGTGAATCCTCCCTCATAAGAAATTAAAACAAAAGTGCCCTGCTGAGAGGCCTCATTAGAGAGGCACATTTAAGAGTGAATCTGAGATGAAAAAAAGACAAATTCTGTTGATTAAACTTTCAATCCCTTGTAGTTTAAGCCTTGTGTTTTTCTACTCCCAAACATTTGCCAAATTTAACACTGAAATAGGCATGGAATATGTTTTATGTATACTTACACGAAGAGGTGAATTAACAGTCCACTGACATGGTTTATAACTGAATAATAAACGCCTCATAAAGCCAACTGTTACTGCAAGGATCTTGGATGCTTTATGCTGCAAGGTGTTCCAAGTATTCGTGTGGCACGTCAGATATCATGGTACACCAAAATATTTGGCCCTTGCTGAACCACTAATTTTTATTTTTCCCAAAATAATGTGTTGCGTCATGTGGCTCAAAAGAAATCACTTGGAAGAATTTCCCCTGCAGGTGTAATTCCTTTCAGGACATAAACGTCACATACGGCGATTTGTTTATAGAGATATTGGAATTCAGCCAAATCCCTGCAGATGAAGGTGGTGATTCAATTTGAAGATTCAAGCTACTTTTCTCCAGACCAATTGTGTGAGGAAATATAAAGGGATGGATTTGTAAATCTGGGGCTGCATAGGGAGATTTAAAGGTCAGGCAAGAAAGTAGTCAGCTCAGTGCCGACCTCTGCCAAGACCTTATAATCTGCCCAGTTACCCGTCTGTTACAGTTGGTAGTAGCAGCACAGGCAGGGAGGTGCAGTGAAGAAACTTAAATCGGTAAAATGAAGAAGACTGGACTTACAGACAGATGGACAAACAGGTAGGCAGACAGCAGGTTACTGCACGCAGGTAGCAGGCACATAAGGAAAGACATGGAGACATAAGCAGACAGTCTAACAACTGACTGGCATTGTGAAAATGCGCAGCGAAGATCAGGTGATCGAAAATAGGACCCAATCCCGTGGAGCTGGGTTGTGTTCATGTACCCTAAACACATACCATACTATTACATATCAGTATAAACACATAGCTCACTGGTGATTCATAGCCAGAACTATGTGTAGTTGTTTGTCCAACGAAAGATGTTTAAATTAGGCAGTCCATGCCTTAAGTGTGTTGGATGTCAAGAAAGTAAAAAACGTAAAATAAAAAGTCCCAGGCCCACAATAGTATGAGACATGTTTTGGTCAAGGTAACATGATACATGGCAAAGAGCTGGGCAGTCCGGTTTATACCATTTTGATTACTTGCAGCCAATAGTCATATGAGGGTGGACATAGTTCAACCTGATGGTGACACAGATATAAAGGTCAAGGGGTCACCTACATTTGGAATATTGAAGCATGAATGTGCACAATGACTTTACTAATTAATGTCTTAGTAGATACATGATACATATTTAGCCTGATGGTGGCACTCGTCTAAGCGTACTAATTTGAATGACAAGTTTTATACAAATCCATAAATGCATTACAATATACTGAATCTAGGTTGCACAGACAGATAGAGTTTATTCTGGGTTCAGTCTCATGTTGAAGTGATGCAGTAGATCTCCAGGGAGTAATTAGAGTAGAATAGATGAACACCAGACCAAACCTCATACCTCAGCTGTAGTTGAGGGCAGATGTTGTTGTGATACAGGTCATGGTTTCAGCGAGACTTCTAAAACAAAACTAGTGACAACGGCTCAGACAAGCATACCTGGTCCCCCACTCCAAAATAAGGGGCATTCCCAGGCCTCACTAGAGACGCGAGGGTACTCGAGCGCATAGAATAAATCTACAAAGTGCTACGATTACAAAAAATAAATCCACAGCACAAAGCTCAAAACCAGTATCCCCTTATCCAACACTCTACAGGTGTGCATACAGTTGAAGGCTATTTCATTTTTGTTATGTGGAACACAAAGGCCCTGCAGCAAAATCTTCAAAGAAAACAGAGAACACGTCAAAAACATTGAATGTGCCTGCACTTAGTCAACTAATCAAAAGACAAAAAAAACACCTGTGGCCAGAAAGAACACCTTGCATGAAAACAGGTCCTGTACAACAAAACACATCACATGAACCCTTACAGAAACAAAAAATGCATTCCTCCAGTCCTGTAGCCACGTGAGCTGTAGCCTCATTGCCACAGATGAGGTCAAAACATATTCCATATTCCTCCACGTCATCAGCTGCCATCCCTGCCATCCAACTCGCCGAGGTTAGTCTCCACAGCAATCAGAAAAGGGTTTTTCAGAGTAGAAGGTTGGACACAAGATGAGCACCAGCATCGGAATCGTCTCAGACTCCAGACAACTTGTAATTCAAATTAGACATCATTTGATCCGCTTTTGTACAAGGGGGCCAATTTGGAGAGAAACCCAGCAGATGTATCAGAACACAGATGAGCTCTCAGCCATAAGTGTGTGATATTTGTATGTTTCATGAGTGCCTCCACAGGTCCAGTGGTATGTTGAGGTCCCTGCCTTCCAATAGGGCGCCCTGCATTTAGATCCAACATAAGCTCTGATTGCAGTGTTCACTCTCTCAATTTGCTTGGATTGTGGGTGATTGGCTGGGGTTTGCTTGTGGACAGTTCGCATTGCTGCCACAAATGACATGAACATGTCGCTGACAAACTGGACACGCCTCTCAGACACCTGGTGTTTTGCTGCTCTGTGACAGCTGAACCCCTCAGACAGGAATTTATTGGCAGCCACATGAGAAGTCACTTCCTGCCCGGGGCAGGTCTCCACCCTCCTAGTGAAATAGTCTATGAAGACCAGAAAGTATTCATTGGCCCTTGAAGTCCCACAAATTCAACATCAGCGAAACTCCCAAGGGAAAGAGGCCACCACTGGTTGTAGGAATCCTCCAGACTTATGGTCAGTTAGCTTACCGAACTGACATGTCATATAAGACAGGACATACCTCTTGACATAATCTCTCATGTCAGGCCAGTACACCTGTTTCTGGAGGTGGCCCTGGGTCTGGGTCATCATGACGACAGAATTTGGAAAGTGAAACACTTTTTCTGCAGTTCATGCAATCCCGAGTGGTCACTCGTGAGGGAAGCCTTTGTTGTTATCCCGACTCAGGCCTACCTGAGTGACAATGTGGGGGGTTCAGCTGTAACTTATTTTACTGCATGAAAATGTTGCTTTAGCTAACTGAGTGTGAGGTTCTGTTAATCACTGCAAACTTCTGACAACTGGCACAGGGCAAAGGACTTAATCTTAAAATTCCCAAAGTTCATCCGCCCACTAAACCTCTACTTCTTATATATCCTTCTTGGATTGGAAGAAGAGTGCTGTGTGTATGCTGTGTGATTTGATACTGCTGAAGTCACTTTGCTCTGCTTGTGGTTTGATTTTTTTTTTCTATCATTGGTTCATGGTTTGTGCATATCTATTGTATGGTTTGACTCAGAAAATGGTCAGACCTGTCTCTGTATGACCTGTCTGTACTGTGACTGTATATCGCTGGGTTTCAATCATTCATTTTACAGATATTTTGAAATGAAATGTGCAGGACACAAGTGGAAATTTCTACCTGCTGGTGGATGATGACATTTTATGGTGGTCCATCCAACAGGTCTGGACCAAAGTGTTTGGTTGAGACTGTGTTGTTCTAAGGCTAAAATTGTTTTTAAGTATTTTTAACTGTGACCTGTGATCCAAATGATATGTACTTTTCCCTGCAAGAAGAGGCAACAATAATTTTATTGCAGTTTTTAGTTCAAAACTCAGTCATCCCAGTTACTTTTTAATGGGAAAGAAAGATAATCTCTCCATTTTAAAGAATGTGAATGTGAGAAAGTTCAGCATCTGTGAAAAAAAAGAACAGAAGGATATCACCAGAATGTCACATGCATGAGTTTTTGACATTTGTCACCAATCTGGCTGCCAGCGACTGCATGGTGCCTGCAGATGGTCACACCTAATTGTGTCAAGGTTTCCCAGTGAATTTACCCATTGTAGAAAAGAAGATGATGCTGTTATAGCCACAACAGCAAGTAACAATTTTCCTGCTGAAAATAAGATTCGCTGGGTCATTCCTTAATAGTGCACCTGTGATCTTGTACAGCTGGATATGTGGTGTGCGCTGACAGGACTACAAGCATTTCTCAAAGGTCTCCCGTTGTCTTTAAATTGTACTGAATCAGTTCACCTTCCCTATTCCTGTGTCCTGGGTATTTTGAGGTTTTTTTTTTTTTTTAACATCTAAATAACAAGTGGGTCTAAAGGTAATACCCAATGTTTTATTCATTGCTTTTAGATTCAGATGAATCAAAGTCTCATCAGTTCCTTTAATGCACTGGCTTCTTTATGGATTGAACTGTTCTGACCTGTCGCTAAGACATTGCTGCAACCCCCACCCTCAATTTTCCATGGAGGAAGGAGAGAGAGGTAAATGCTGGGTTTATCCTTGGTCTGGAGCACGGCTGTGCAAGGGAGCATCCAGTTCATCGCTTGGCCTTTTACAGCTTCATTGCCTACTTTACAGTAAAGCCAGGTGCAGCGAACCTTTCGTGGGGCTGACATATTGCCTGATTTTAAGATTCCCTGGGTGGCAGGTCACAGTAAAACCTGGATCAGTTGAAGCAATCTGAGAGTTCCTTCAAAGTGAAACTAAGTAATAAAACAGTAAGGGGCCTCCTTATCTCCGTGCTGATTTTTGCTGTTCATCTCTAAGTTTAAATTGGCTGGATTATTAGAAAGCTCCACATTTGCCCATTTCAGATTCTGTAGTAGAAGAGATCTAAGAATTTCCATGACTGATAAAGTCGAAGCCCTTTCACACTAGCAACACTGTGCTCTTATTTTAGCTTGACTGAAATACGTCTAATTTTCTAATGTAATTGGCAATGTGTAAAGTAACAACAGCTGTGTAATTTCAGTACTCATTCATTCAAACAGCAGCTGTTTGACTATTATTCTGACACTGAATGCTCACCAAGTGTTTCTTTTAAGGATGTTGTTGAAGGAGCATTTCAAATAATTCAATGAAGCACTTTTTGTTTTGTTAATGTATTATCTGACAAAGTGTAGAATGTGTAGAGCGTTAACCACTCATTAAATCTGCACTCGGTTAAAATAAAAGAAAGAAAACAGAAGGGACAAAACCAGTGTCTATTCATTCTATTCTCAGTTAATTCAATTAGCTCTTGAGATACCTCGGAGCTATGACGTATTGTAAAAAGAGGAATGAGCTTATTGTATTATGTTATTCAGAAGGTCTACACTAACAAGAACAAAGCATTGCCATGAGGAGGATAAAACAAAGGAGTATGTGCATGTACATAAAGTTTTACAGTGTGGACTTTAAAAGGCAAACAAAGAGATAAGAGAACTCCTTTTTCAGTTTAGCTGAAAGCACCAGTGAAGTCTCTTTCCATTTCATATTATTATTTAAAGCATGCAGTACACAGCTGAAAAAACCACTGAACCATTCGATACGGAGGCATTTTTATTATTTTATTATGTTCAAATACATATTGGAAGGTCTGTTGAGATGTATTTTCATCTTTCACTATATGAAAAATCCAGTTGTGAACTGATTGTATTGTTTATCCACAATGCATGTGGTCTAATCCTGCCATTACCAGTTAAAAAGAAAAATGAAGGTGAAAAACCTAAATTGCAGAAACTAAGAAAAACTATGAATTGGTTGAATTAGATTAAAAACGGGAATCTGTTCAGACTGTTGTCTGGCCATGCAGACATTTTTAGGATTTAGTAAAATTTTGTTTGCAGTGCTCACCGTATTCAAAATCTCTGTCATGAGGCAGCTCGGCTGCCTCTGGGGTTTTTCTGTTTTAGTTTGTTTTTCTCTCTTTTCTCTCTTCTGTGTGGGTGTGCTGGTGTGTGTGTTCTTGGTGTGGGTGTGTCTTTTCAG
>JBBMJY010000026.1:8288160-8299057 GCA_037833715.1 Toxotes lorentzi | reverse complement strand
CTTTGAATAAACTCTTGTGAACTGATCACCTGTCTGCTTTTGGGTCCTGGCCTGTTTAAATGAACTCAGCATTACAATCTCAGCATCAATTTGTCTTTCCAAAAACTATGACAGTTACTCTGTACGATCCCCAGAACTCGATTTGAACAGTTTTCACTGGAACTTCTTTTTCCCAAAGAAATGGGCCCAATGAAAATTGTTCACAAGGACGTTCAATAGTTTATCCACAGGATCCAACATACAGTCTCTGGGATGACACACTGATGGAGAGTTTTTCAAATGTCATTTTTCAGTGCAAATAAAATTATCACTATTGCATTGGGGATGACAGCAGAGCATTCGTAGACTTATGTGTACAAAACTGAAACTATCTGCACTGCCTGAAACCAACAGGGGAAAGAAAAACTGTTTTTTTTTTTGTAATTTGTAATTTGTCTGAACCATCCCTTTAAAAGCTTTCAGCTCTGTCCAAGATCTTGTCTCTTTGACCAGAGGAATACTTTATTGTATAAACTAGCTGGCTACAGCAGGTTATGTCAGTGTACACCTCAAATGCCCTGCAGGAAACCAACATCTAAAGGGTGAATACAACAATGATACTTGTAGGATCAATGCCAGCGTCAATACGGAAACAGACTGCCAGTACGCTCAAGGCTTAAATCATTCACCTCTGGTGTCTTACACAAGGTGCTGTCTGTATGTCCTCTCTGTATGACAGTTGCAAACCGAGGTGTGGTCCCACTCAAGCTGTACTGTCCTCCCACACTGTTGAGTGAAAAGAGGTACACACATGTGCTGGAGAATCAATATACAAGGAGACTGCAGCTGTAAGTCAGACCGTGATGAATGAGACAGACCTGGAGGTGATTGAGCATGTCTGCTCTGATGGTGGTGCATTTAAATTGGGCTGTACATGTAAATGTTTTCCCTTAATTGGTAGCCAAAAGAGGTTTATCACCCGAGGTGAATACAGATCTGCAACACGGGCAACTGAGAAGAAATTCAATTCAGATTTAATGAGCTGTAGGCTGGAAATCTAGGTTTTCGCTCATAGGTTGAGCAGAGAGCCACTTCTCTTTGTACTGAGACGTTTTTTTTTTTGACTCTGGTGATTAATGTCCTATGTTTGACCTTATTGACTTAAAGCTCAAATGAGGAAATTGCTCTCAAGAGTGGTGCACTTTACCCTTCATTCAGGCCAGTATGTCACACAAATGTGCGGATCTTGTTTCCCTGGACGGTAGATTAGTCAAACCAATTTTCCTGTACTGCGGAAAACAGAACCAGAATTAAATTTGAAAACGCACTACAGACAACTGGAATTGGCCACAGATGGCAGTGCTGACTCTTCAGGTGGACTGGAAATCAAGGTCTTTACTGTTGAGAGGGCCTCTTGATTAACGTTGTCTCGGAGACTAATCAGTGCATTGGACAGCTCCTTTATGGTTGTGACAAAGCGTAGGCAAAAATACAAGACAGGAAAGAGCCACGGGGAGCTGGAAAGTAAAGATTTGAAAACAAAGCACATGCCCATACTGAGAGAATTATAATAAATCATCAAATAATGGTGGGAGCTGTCTGAGCTATCGTCTTCACACATCACAGCATGCAAACTCCTCACATTAAAGGAGATGCCTCTCATTTTAAAATGGCCATGCACACGTTTGATGCACATGAGAAGATAAGTGAATTGCTGAGAGACCATTTATCCATTTTAACAACCGAGAATTCTTATCAGGGTTGGGGAAAACAATTTGAATGCACAAAGAAGAATGATTCATGGATATCCTCTTTATGTTAGTAAAATCTAAATGATCTGATACTGTAGTGAAATTTAAATTATTGTAAAGTCACTGCAGGGAAGCACCAACATCAAACTCATGTACTGATAGATGACTGTAATAAAGTGCAGCTGTAATGGGCATTTTTAAACCTATATTGAGGATTCCAGAGGTTATGAATAAAATGGAGGCATGAATGCACTTGATATCAAATCGACCATTTATCCTACAAAAACAGAACCACTGAAATCAATAGGGCCACTGGTATGTCTACTGGATTGCACACTGGCACAAAATCAATGTAATATAGGCTTCAGAATATCCTGCTGGATTTCTTAACTTGTGCAATTGGTGGATAATCTTCAGAGATTTCCTTTGGGCTCCTTTTGGAGCAGCTGTACCGTTTGTTTTAAGTGGTTCAGTTACAGGGCTTTCCACACCATCAGAGTAACTGTGTGATTACTGCGCACTCTTCTGAGGCTCCGTGTAGCCTGTTTGACTGCTGGAGCTAATCTCAGTTTAGCATTTCCACACAAAAGCTGTCTTTGTGTTTACTCAAACAATGGCAGACCACGAGAAGCCTCAGATCAGGCCGTTTGTGAAAACAATGACATATAGCCCTCAGTTTCAATCTTTCTGAAATGGCAGTTTGCTCATGTAAGCTGCAGCTCAAGTGGTCTCCCACTCGACTGTCCCTGAGGCCTTAATCCTTTGGCATGGGCACTGCTGTGTTTTTGAGTCATTTTGTGCGCACAGCAGTGACAGATATATATTTATGCACATAATTGCAGAATACATGCTTCAAATGACGGTGACTTCAAATGTCTTCACAGAGAAGCACTAGAAGTAGTTAAATTAAGCAAATTAACAAATTAACAAACAAACATTGCATATATGCATAGGGTTGAGTTGTTTATTTGTTTTAATACTGATGTATCTTCAGTCAGACTAAGCTCCTCAGGCAGGTTCACTCCAGTCACTGAAACAGTCAGAAAGTCTGAACACACACACTTGATGGCTCCTGGCAGTGATGAAAAACTGTGCAGCAACTCTCCAGCACCAGCATAATGTTATAACATGCTTAGCATTTCCACTGGGCCCTGTTGAAATCCATACTTTGTTTATCATTCATGTCGTGCATACTGATGAACCCTGCGCTAACTGACAAATCCTGTGCTCGCCGGTTATTTTTAACTTGTACTGGGATCACAAAATAAAAGTTGAAAGGTTTGTAGGAAACCAAAGCAAAAACCATCCACAAAAAAGAAAAAAATGATGCCATCAACCTTCAGTGTGCTGAGGCGTAATCTGGCCTGGGACCTTTTCTAAGTCATTTTCTCTGTCTATGTCTTCATGTTGCTCCTCTGTCGGCTGTCTAATGAATGCACAGTCAGATCAGTCTGTCCACACAGAATAGTCTTTTCTTCTGTGAAAAAATAAAAATGCAAATGTCTCAAAAATGGTAATGATTTAACTATTAAAAATGCTACAATTTGAAATAATTAAATTTAGCATGATATAGGCATTGCATATTTTCAAAGGATTTAATAATCTATTTGCATTATGTGCTACTAAAGTGAACTGTACAATATATACACTATAACTGTATGAGATGAGCTTCAACATTTATATTTATGCTATTCAGCTCAAACTCTTGGACAGTGCTGCTGGATTTTATAATTAAGACAACACTGGTTGATATGGACACTCACAGAATGTATCAATGTCAAAATATAGTTATTTTACCGTCCTCTGCGTCCTATAAAGATAATACTTTCAATTAAAAAAACATTGTTCCACAACATCTGTTGTAACCCATATGATGTCCAGGAGGAATGAATAATATTGTAGAATCATATAACTTGATTGTTTTGTATCACTCAGCTGTGTCACATACCTCTCTGAGCAGCCTGTTTATAATCCGCAGCTGTTTTATGACAGATTCACAGAGGGATTTGTCACACCTGAGCATCAGAATATTCTCCCCTCCTTCCTACAATACCTCACATTTAACAGCGAGAGATGTTTGGCAAAGCAGCTCATCAAATCACATGACACATGAAAGCTAAGGGTATAATCTGCTTTCAAGAAAAGGATAAATCCAGGCACACAGGGTTTGAAAGTGAGGTATTGATAGTGCAGTTACTCTGATGTTTTGTCTGCACACAATATTTCCCACATAAACAGAAAAATGTTGGAGACAGAAATTAAAATCAAGCCTTTCTCAACAGAATTCAGCTCCATCCAGATAAATATAAGAAAGAAACCGTTGTAATTGTTTTGGGCATTTATTGTCCTGACATGTTCATAAAACCTGACACTGTAACAATAGCTGACTTGGCCAGTTCAATGCAACTTTTCAGATTAGCATAAATCTTTAAAGTGGAAGCTGTCACTCATTTGGTTTGACTGGCATTGCTGATGAAATGAGGCAAACGAAAAGTGGTTAGATAAGCCTTTTGTCTTTGCCTGTTAAATGCCCTGACCTTGGATTATTGAGTTTCTGTCAACTGCAGTCTCCACTCTCCGTTGCTTATTTACCAGCTTTGTGCTTGTGTAAGGACATTCTGCTGAGAAAATGGGTGACAGTTTTGAAGCTGTCTTTACAGACACTCAAGACAGTCATTAGTCCTGACCTCACCTGGCACCCAGACGTAAGCTGGGAGGCTTACTTTGCAATGTTTAACATGATGTCTGTGAGAGTGAAAATAATAACTTGACATTCGGGAGCAGCATCTGCTGCACAGCGAGCACTGTGATGAGAAATGTGAGAATGTGGTCTTATTTGTCCATTTTGTGAAAATGTTTTGGACAGCATTGAGAAATGGCTGGGTCCAGATGTCACTGTGCCTACTTCAATGAAGTTATGCCTGCTTGGATACAAACTGATTTGACTAATGTACCAAAACACGACCATGCGGTTATAAATTCAGGGCTTGTTGCAGCTGCCTGTTGGTTTACAGTGCTTTGGGAACGTCCTCCACCTCCAAAGACTAAACAGTGGATTCATTTTATATTACAAATAGTGTCATATGAAGTTACAGTATTTTATTAAATACTGATAATGGACGCTGAAATTTCATTATATCTTGAGTCTGCTTTTACAGCACTCTCATACATAAATCACAGTGACTGACGGTTATGGGATTCATCCTCACTTTATTTTGATGCTACTAGGAGGTCTAAATTTCCACTTTATTGCCACTTTATTCTTGTCAGGCTCAGCAATGTAAGTTCTGATAACAGACATATAGTCTTTCTCTCACTAAGGAAGCATTCAATAAGCAATGAATCACAACTTTGCTTCATACAATACACTCACCCTTACTCACTCTGGTATTACCGGTAGCTTATGGTGGCTAATGTTTGCAGAAATTCCCATCATCCCATCTTGCCACTTTTGGCCACAGTGGCCTCCATTTAGTAAAGGTTACATATAGTAAGCTTAGTGTAGCCATAGATCGAAATTCAGTTTTGATTGGTATACTTCGAAAACAATGTGGTTATCAAATTAATCAATTTGATTAATTAATCAAATCTTTTTTTTTTTTCTTTTCTGTAGTAGTAGTTGTTGTTGTTGCTTTTTGTATTTGTGACCACTTGGAAAGTGTAACTACCTACCGTTAAACCTCCCGTTTCTTGGTCTCATTACAAAATGTCTCAAGTAGCTTGATTGAAAGGCACAGCCATGATGCAGTATGGCACATACTGCTCACCACTGAGCCCATTCACAATTACGTAACTGCTGATGAGGCTGGTAGTGTTATGGATTTGTTGTCTCTCATCTGTGCCAACGCTCAGGATTTAGCCTTCCTTTCTGCTCTGTGGCAGCTTTTAGTCTGTCAGATGATATTCTATGCACCATGCTGATGGACTATGAAAATATTAAGTTAATTTGAATGCATTGGAAGCATAGAACCCTCAGGCTATATTAATATTTGCGGTGAACAGAAAAACAGCAATGACTTTCAGCCACATACTGCTTTTAGTTGTGTGGGTTCTTTTTCAGGTCTGACCAACACAAAGACATTTTTTGTTCCTTTTCAATTACCTGGCTCAACGCTACAGGGATGCCAGAGACAGCAAACAAAGCTTCTATCACTCAATCACCAGCAGTGGAGGTATGAACTTATGTGCCTTTAAAAATGAAAGCTACGTAGTTATTAAGGCTTTCCTTCAAAGCACATTCTTCTGTAAGAAATACAGTTCTCTTCTGAGGGAGCTTTCCTCAACTCGCTGATATTTTTCAAACATGAAACAGCCCCAATAACAGTTATTCAGCCCGAGGTCCAAAGTAATGTTTGTTTCATCACCAATGGCCAAAGATTGCCTCCGTTTCAGCTACTGAATGAGACATATACCTACAATAGGTCACCAACATTTATACAGAAAATGTCTTAGGTCCTGAAAATCTTGAATAGTGTCTTTCTATGAGATGCCTCACTCTGTCACTCACTACCATCCACTGTCACCACATGTAACTGCTCACCTACTGTATGTGCTTACACTGCTTCACTTACAAAAGCTAATACCCCTTCTTTGCCTCTGGGAACTGGTACTATCACAGTGCTGCTAATTTGAATTTTGGGGGAATTGTTTGCTTGATTTCTCCTTTAGCATGCTCTGTGGAAGTCAATCTCATTGGCCCTTTCTCTCTGTCAGCAGAAAGAATATATTGGATAGGAAACTTCAGGTGACATAAAACTAATGGGCTTTAAATTCAACCATGAGAAGGGAAGATGATTGGAAAACTTTTTGAAGAACGTAAAATTATAATTCAGCCTCCCTGTGGAAGAGTCTGAAGCACTGGAGGACCTGTGTAATTCTCTCTCTGATGAAAACCCTTAATACTGATTTATCTGATCAAGAGCGTCTCAACAGCTTTCTCAGGTCTGCTTGAGGAATACTAATAAACCAGTCAACCAAATGGCTTGTTCAGCAGTGAATGGCACAGGACTTAGGCCTTACAAACAACATCATTTGAAGGTGCACTATTTGATCACCCACAATTTATTACTCAGCTCTGTTGTTTATTGTGCCTCTGCCATTTTGTGGTCACTTTCAGCCAACAGTATTTCTTTTAATATAGATACCTAAAAAATGAAGCAAAAACATGATGTGAAACAGTTTCAGAAATTAAGCTGGAAACTGAAATTGTTAAAATCAGCCCTAAAACACACACAAAAACAACAAAACAGCAAATGTGAAAGTGTACACCACCACTGAAACAGAGAGGAAAACAGTTCATATTCAGTTCATATTGTTAATGTTTATGTTAAATAACACACTGAATGGGGTTCATTTTTAGGGGAAAAGTTTATGCAGAAACTTGCCCAAAAACGATCTGTGTCTCAAGTATTTCCATGAAAGCTGCTAAAGCCGAGTATTTGATGAGGAAAAAGGAAAAGCCATGGCATCGTTTCCAACCAAAATGGCACTCAAAAAGGGTGTCTGGTCAAAAGCAGGGTGTCCAGATGGACTAAGCTGCAAGCGAGAATGATCCAGTTTTACATGCAATCTGTTGTTTTCTGTTGGGACTAGGATGTCGACTGGATCCTATGCTATTAACTCCCAGATGGTTAAAATGAATTGTCCAATAAATTACACCACTTACTGCATGTGGCTGGTTTTTAACCACTGTTCTTTGAAACTATCACTTTCAAAAGTAATGAACTTGCATGTTTGTTGGGTTGGACAGCAACAACACAAATTACTCCAAAGAATTGTGTTCATGCTTTTCTAAGTGTAAGGAGATAAGAATAAACCCATCAAGATAGTACAGGAAAAAAAAATCTTCTGACTATAAAGGAAAACTGTAGGAAATAGTCATATTTTTCTATCATATTTAGTACACAAATTCTAATAGTTCCCTCTCAGTTTGGCTTTTCTCTTTCTTCCAAACAGAATTGTGTTTTTTATGGTCAAAGGGCAAAGTGGAAAGAATGTTTTCTGTGCCAAAAAGACAAGTGAATCATTCATTTTTCAATGATGTATTAGATGTGAAATATTCTGCTTTGAGCTAAAATGGAATCAAAGTCTTTTCTGAGATTCAGAGGAAGTCAAAAGCAGCTGCCAACACTTGAAGTGCTAACCTGCATCCTACATCTGGTTTTAAAAATAAGAACAAAGGTTTCTCTCTAGTGTAGTAACGCTAAAATCTCTTAAGCGCTATTTTCTGCTCCGCAGTTTCAGATTTTCACATTCAGTGCAATGATTGGTGATGTACGAAAACATCCTCACAGTGTGGGGCCAACAGATAAACACGCCAAAGAGTAGTTTATTTGGCTCGACAGGGGCGCGTTGCAGTTGAGAGGTCTCCTTTTGAATTTCTGCTGCTCCAAATTAAAGCCAAAGTCCCAGCAAAGCACACAAACTGTTTGCTTACAAAGCTGATGGAGCAGCACTTGTAATTTATCACCCAGACTTAAATTTGCGCCTGGGGTCCACCTGGACAGGTATCACCTCATGAAGGTCAATGAGGCAAAAAATAAAAGTGCTTTTGTCCTGAGGACAGCCCTTCTCATGTGCGCTGAGAAGATTTGTAAGTCAAAAGCTACAAATTCAGAGGCACAGATTCGGCTTTCATGTTTGCTGGGTTGCATTTACTCTCTAGCTCCAGTATTTTCTAGAAGATGTGTCCTTTACCTGACACCAGACTCAACTCATATGCGGCTGTGGCATTTCAAGCTAGAAAAGCTTAGTATCCCAATTTTCACTGTGCAGTGAAAAGCAATAAATGCACTTGCATGCTTTAGAGATGCCTCTTTGTGTAAAGAGGAGGTAATCACGCATAACCGCTTAAACGTCATCTGGACATGGGAGTCATAAATGAGAGCCCAGCGCTTGCCACTTTGGCAGATTGCACTGTCAGGAGGTAAACAACGGAAAGAATGAGGAAGGACTCATCTGATAGGAAATGTCAGAGCATGATTGGATTAAAAAAACCTCCTAAATTAGGGTCATTAATCATGAGCTGGGAAAAACAGTGACAGGTCTTGTTCTCAAAACTCCTCTGGAACTAAGCTGAGTGCCACCCGGAAATTGTGCAATTACCTTAATACCTGATTTAAATGAAGAGTATGCATGGCAGTGTCAATTGTTAATTGGGGAAAACAGCTCATATTATTTAGAGGTAATTGCCATCACAAGAAGTCTAGTTATCTAATCTTGTCTTTTTTTTTTTTTTTTTTTTTTTTTTTACGATGCATCCGTTTGTCTCGAATGCATAGTCATCACAACATTGCCATTCACTTTAATCTGATGCTGCCTTACACTGTACAGCTACGGCTGATACTGAATGTGATATGAAGTGTCTTCCCTTGGCATGGTCAGAATTGTTAGCCAAATCCCAGCCAGTAATACACATGTCAAGTGTGACATCTTAAATGCTATCATTTCTGCACTTTCAGATGGAAAATTGAGAGCTGTGCATTGAGCAGAAACTTATTTTTTTCGCAGTCCATCTCACTGTCATCATCTTTCACCCAATAACCCAGTTCAGTACTGCAGAGTGCACACAGCAATTAACTCGGAGCAACAGGGTTCCCACTAATGTATCACATTTCTCTGCTCACTGTGTCGATGTAACAAACTGCACCCCTGAGGGATGCTGCTGCAGAATGATGGCACAAGAGCTGATATTGACAGGGGCATGTTAGGAACCAACAACCCCCAACCTCTCTCACCACAAGCAGACCAGACATCTCCTAACAGACACTGACTGCCCCACTGTGTGATGCAGTGATATCAGAGGGAATCTAATCAGCAGCCGCCTGACTTGTGCATAACTCATTGCAGAGCTAATCGATGCTTATTCTGCATGGATTATTGATATCTGTTGTGAAATCCAAGCCTTTTTTCCATTTGAGCTGTTGATTCTCCATCAGCGAAGACCAGAGAGGCCCTGTTTAATGCAGTGAGAACAACACTGAAAGATGTGTGTCTCATATCTAATTTCTTCCCCCTCCTGTAAGATATGTGAAAGATGTCTCACTCACTCAGTGTGTGCAAAAAGCCTGCATGGTTCAAGCATGTGTGTGTGTCTGCATGCTCCTATGCAGTCTCTTTGTTTTTCTTTCTGTTGGTCTCCATAAGTGCAGTCACATAGAAAGACATACATTGCTTCTCAGTAGACTGATGTTCTCATGACTAGTATGAATGTGCAAATGCCTTTATGAGAGAGGAGTAAAGGGACACAGTTCTCTATTGAGTATCATCTTAATTAAACCAAATTTCCCTCAAAGACTCTACAGGCAGTTATTTTAGATTGCAATTAGCCATGCTTCATACAGCTAACCACTGCTCCACAAGTCTCCACTGGTGTGTTGTTGAGGCAATATTTTAGACTACTTTTCTGCATAATTATTGCAAAAGCAGCATACAGCTGGAATGCATATTTAGCTTTATTTTCAGAGAATTACCTGTTCACTCAACCATTGCTGAACCAAGGGCATTATTATGACTGCAATAATTACATATCCCCAGGCAACCTGGGCTCTCTGGCCAGCTTTGTCACATGTAGGTTTAACATGATTTTAGTGGTCACCATGATGAGCATTGCACCTCCCAGTGAATCACTCTGGTTTTCTATTCAGTTTCATTACCAGACCTGAGATTTCATCACTGTAAACGCATATGTGTAAGAAAACAGATGCAGCCACTGTTGCTAATTCCTCAGGTGCAGCCAGAGGCCAGTCTTTGTTCCAGTTCCACGTCCTCACAGCTGTCTGACAGTAGCTCACTCCTGCCACAACTGAGAAATGTTTTGGTATGTGTGTCGCAGAGTCAGAAATGGGGTAAAACTGTGTCAAATCAGAGGTGAAACATTAACCAGCAAGAGATTTTAAAAGACGGCGATGGGTTATTTCATCAGGGGATACAGATATTCCAGGCAGACCTAAGGACCAGCACGACCTTAAATCTGGAACCTCTGCATTGTAGTCTATATCTGTTGTGCTCTTCAGATCCAAATCTTCTTGTGCACTGTTGTCATAACTCTGGATTGTTTTCTGGAATATGAGCCAGGGTCCCCATCCTAATATTTTTTTTTTTTTTTTCTATTACTTTATTGATCCCTCCTGGGGAAATTACTCTCTGCATTTTACCCACACCAAGCG
>JBBMJY010000026.1:8218051-8288060 GCA_037833715.1 Toxotes lorentzi | reverse complement strand
CGAACCCACGACCCACCGATCCCAGGCCAGCCCAAGCCCAAAGCCGCACTCTTAACTTGTTGCGCCACGGCTGCCCCAAGCTACCTGCTGCTATTATATAATATTTCTAAGTTGGAAATGAAAATTTTGAAGTAGCAGACCTGTCTGCTTCAGTTACAGGACACAAAGGATACAACATTTTCAGCCCCCTTGCCTTGGAAGATTCATAACATAACTGGGGTCCCCCAGGGTGAAACAGGACATGCTTGTCAAAGTTCTGAGAAAATATACCTGGCACACCGCTTAAATTATTTCTGTCTGATCAGATGAAGCATCCTGACTTTGATATCACTCATGAGTACAGTAAGCGCTGTAATCTAGTGAAAATGCAGTTTGATCATAGGCCTAGTGGCCATTGCTGGAATATGATGTTAACACACGCTAACAACTCAGCTGCAGCCACATGATGTTGCTCAGGAAGGTTATCTGTCTCAGATGATTTATCTCACAACTACAGTCAAATCAGCTCTTATTAGGAAAAGGTTGCTAGTTAGTTATCAGGGAAGAAGGGTATGAGGCTGCCTTCCAAATGGCACTGAGCAAAAGCTGATCCCCACTCACAGAGCTTATGGTCTGCTCATGATAGTGGAGCATTAAATTATTAATGCATTTTCATTTGTGTGTGTTGGTTCTAGCCAATGCTGCAACATCCGCCTCTCCATGGAGATTGTTTTTTACACTTTGCTCAAAGATAAAGCCTCTTCCCAGCCCCCCTGATGCTGTAAAGCACCATAAGTAGAAAGAGTCATCCAAAAGACTTAGTGCCTTTGGTGACAGCGCCTTTGCTTCACGCCTACCAAAATACTCATTTGGAGTGTGACATCATTATCACTATCCTTCCCTGTTGCATGAAGAGAATATGACAAATTCCTCTGACTCCAATTAGGTTCTAGTTTAATTACTTCCATTTACCAAGGTATTAATTCAGAGCCCTCTCCTCAAATCCCCACTAATTCCAGTATGATGCATTGTCACCCATAATTTCTACACAGTATACAGTGAGTTCACAACTTCAGGCCCGCTGGCACGATTTAACCAAAACCTAACACCTAGGATTGGGGGCAGAATCACTGCTCAGAAGGTGTAATAATAAGATTAAATCAAATTTAAAAGTATAATATAGCAACAATAATTGAAGTGTTTAATTGGAGCATTGAGTAATGTTTAACAGCCCATAGACTAGTCTCTTAAACAGAGTAAATATTTTGTGAAATTGGGAAAAAGCCTAATACAGCATTCAACAGTTTGCCTTGCTGAGTTTGGAGGTGAAGCAGAAACACAATCTGTCACATAATTTTCACAGGAATAACACAATTGGCAGGTCTGAAATATTTTTAAAAAGCTTTTTTTTTTTTAAATGCATGCATGGACAAAAGCATATTGATGCTGAAAAATGTCCTGTCTCAAACTTAAATGCACACAGTTCTTTGGAGATCTCGGCCACTATTTTGGCATAATTATGTGCTTACCTTATATTGTTTCTTGGATTGATTTTTTTTTTTTTTTATGTTTGGACAGAAACTGAACTCCAATTCAGTTTCTCTCTGTCAGTGTATTTTCTTTTGTTTCAGTGATCTGTGGTTAAAACACATGGAGAGTGAAAGGGGGTGGAAGCCACTGTGTTCAGGGAGCTCCCAAAACCCTTGAAGCAGCCCTGCTTTATCTCAGGACTACTTATCAATTTATATTAATGTGCAACCAGCGGGTAAAACCGTGGAAATAAGCCTACAGCACCCTACATGTACACGTTTTATTGTATTGGCCTGCTGTTATTTAAATGCATTAATAACTAATGTGATGAGCATGTGGCCCATGTGATTTCCGAGGTTTTATGTATCTATAAAGTGTAGTCCCTGAATTAACTTTTTGAGTTAGAGGTGGACTGAGTGCTGGCCTACATAAACTGCCATAAACTATCCTAAACTAACCAGCAGGAGTCACACGACCACTATTCTGTCTGATGAGAAACCGAAAAAAGCGGAGAAAATCAAAGCGGAAGTGAGGAACTTAAGCGGAGCAGGAAAAGTTTTTTTTTTTTCCTTTGGAGGCGAGGGGGGGGGGCAGACTTGGAGACGGCTGTATTACATCGGAACTACGTGATGAGAAGTAAAAACTTTTACATGCAGACTTCGAAAGTTTGAAAGGCAACTTTGTCGTTGAGCCACAATGGGACTCCCCACTTTGGAGTTCAGTGACTCCTTCCTGGACAGTCCGGACTTCAGAGAGCGTCTCAAATGCCATGAAATAGAGCTGGAGCGGACAAATAAATTCATCAAAGAGCTCATCAAGGACGGGAATATGCTCATCACTGCGCTCAAGAGTAAGTAGTCCAACGAGGAGTTCCTCACTCCTGCGGGTCCAGAAATCATACTTACCTGAAACCCACGGGCGTCTTGTAATTAGAGGATGCATTCATTACGGCTTATTTAAGTCTGCTGTTTGTGTCTCAGTGGTCCCGTCCCTCCCTGAACTCAAGCCACCGGTAGCTGAATAAGCCCGTGGTCTCCCACTGGGAAACATTTATATCGCCGGTGAAAAGCCTTGAATCTATACAAAAAAAGAAAAGAAAAGAAAAAACCACGTAATTCATTATTCCGAGGTACACCATTCTCATGCTTACAGTTCTAGTTCCAGGACATTTGTTTTCCTTTTTTTTTTGTCTGCCTCCCTGGCTACACTGTATGCACAGGGGTGTCTAACACAGCCTAAAGTAAAGTCCAGAGTCAAAACTGATTTGAATGGTTTTCCTCTGCTCTAATTTCTAATCATAGGCCACCAGCAAGGCACAGGGAAACTGTACGTGCAGGCCGTGAATTTTCTTTAACTTACCTCTGTTCATGAAAGACTCTCTTACTCTCAAGGGCTTTCAAGTCATCCATCAGAAGTAGAGAAATTATACTCTGTATTCAGTGACTGCATAAATGAGGGTTGTGTGACTGTCTCGATGAAGATGCCAGCACTTTGTCGTGGGGTCATTGTCCTCTCAAACTTCACGCTCAAATTCCAACACACTGATTAAAGTGGACTTCCTGTTCTGCTGTATCCCTGTAGGGATGACAGTTTGGTCTGTTAACATAAGAAATGTGTCTGTGACTGTGTGTGCAGGTATGTGTGCTTATGTGCCTGAAATGTTCAGGCCCTATGCGGTGTATACCAGACTACATGGGTTGAAACCATGATGTGCCCGTTTTGAGTTATGACACTTCTCAGTAACTCTGACCAATCAGTCATTTTAAAAACGAGACAGTGATATGCTTCATATTTCACAAAATGTCTGACATGTTTTTTGATTTTCATCATGATGGGTGGACACAGGTGGAAGCAGAGTGAACCAGTTAGAAACGTTTGCATTTTGATTTCCTCACTTGTCTTATGGAGCATTTCCCCCAGTTTGTGCTTTCAAAACAGTATCCCGAGGCTTGTTACAGTCAGATATTATCTTATCTTCTATCTCTATCTTATTTTCACACTGTTGCTTCAGTTCCTTGTTTCTATACTGCAGCTACATTTGATGTCAATAGAAACAGTGAGCAGCACTTAGTATTTGGATCATCATCATGTCTTATCTCTGTAAAAATCTACTATTTCCAAACCTTTTTCATTCCTTTTTTGTAGGAAGACTGCTCTGTCAGTGGGCAGGGCACCACAGGTGGGGGGCAAATGGTTTATTTATAGCAGTGAAGGTACTCCATAGCAGGATGTCAAAGGTCCATGCAGACAGGTTAATACCAAATAAGATCTTAATGCTCCAGGTTGTACAATCCATATAAGACATTGGCGAGTGAATTGAGACACTGATCGCCTTTGATTATGTTATTGATACAGGAAAACTTTATGCCCCACCAGGTGTCAGGTCTCATGTAAAATTAAAAATGAAAGTAGGGGAATATGAATCTGTGATGAACTTTAACATGTAAACTATTGCAGTAAATGATCCCATAAACTGGGACTAAACTCAACTAACTAAAGAGCAGTTTGGAAGGAATTTTGGGTTGTATTTGTCTTTTCTTTGTATTGATGAGTGGGTCAGTCCTATAACTGGAAAGCCCAGTTTCAGTCAGGGGCGGAGTGAGAGTGCAGGAAGCGAAGAGATGGAAGTAAATTATTGATGGTCTTTAACTGAGGACGCCACAGAGGTTTATGACCCTTTATGACCTGCCATCAGTGGTGACATTACTAGAAGACCTTCAGTGGACCCTTTTTTTAAATGGTAATCGTCTCATGTTTCCACACTGAATGATATACCATAATTTATGTCTTAATGTGCTGTCTGTCTGTGAATGAGGCCTGTTGAGCCAAGGTTGACTTTCATGTTAATACATTACCTGTAAAATGGCTGGACACATTACTGAAACCGCACTTAGTACAGTTTGTGTTCGTGTATATGGGATGTGAATGGTAAGTCAGTCATATATTTAAAGACCCTATGTGTGGTTTTGAAACAGTGCTTTGTTTATTTGTTACTTCTTTATAGGATTAACCATGTAATGTTGGCAAATGTAATTAAATTGGACAGCGTTGCCTCTATAGTTTAATGCTGAATTAATGAAGCATAAAGAAAGGTAGCCTAAGACTTGGCTTGGATAAAACACAAGCTTTGTCCTTTTATTGTCTATTATATTTTTGCCTCTTCTATATGTAAACATGGTTATGAGATGAGAAAACACTGTAGTCTTTGTAGACCAGGTTTTCATGCTTTTGTCTCCATTATAATGGATGCATTCATGCTCGTGATGAGGATTGTGGTCTAAACATTCTCAAATCCCTCTGAATTTTATACTTTTACACTTTATTTTGTTGCTATGGATAGTTTGTTCCAGGTTCAAGTAAGACTTATCTACAGATGCTGTATATAGCTGTGCCTTTTTAATTGCTGTTCACACCAATAACAACCACTGACTTTTATTAATCCCTCCACTTGACTGCACGAATAGAATACACTAAAGTAACTAATTACCTGTTTGTGGTGGGGAAAAAAGCCACAGATGGGAGTCAGATAATAATACATTTTAGATGTGATAGGCAAGTTTAGGAAGTGGGTAACATAGCATGTCTCTTAGTCCAGCTGACTTGAGACTAAGCAACACATGTTCATTAATGAGCTTTAGATATATATGCTTTAAAAAAAAAAAAAAAAGTACAACCAGCTGCTGGCTGCAGCTTTACTTTACTAAACTTTACTAAAAAGCAATTAAGCATATTTCTCAAAAATACACAATACTGTGTTAAGACATACTGTAGCTTGCTAGATACGTGGTACTTAAAACATGTCGGTGTTTTATCAAGTTAAGTTATTTTAGAGCTCTAAGGTCTACATTTAAGTGGTTTATGTTAGCAAATAATTGGCTTTGATTACTTACATTACTACCATTGCCACACATTGTTTACGTGGGCATTTACAGCCCTCTTTCTCACCACCTGTCAAGTACTCCAAGTCCAGTATTCATTAGCCTTTTAGCCTCGGATTGACTGGTTAGCTCCCTAGAAAAATATTTGAGCTGTTTGGCTCATTAAATGCTCACCAACCACTTGTTTCCCTGGCTTTTGTCATTTTACACTGATGCTGTAGCCAACAGTTGGCTTGTATGTGAGCTTGTGTGCTCAGAGTGGCTACTGTACACTGGGTCATTCAATTCACACAACAAGCTTAACAACATTCAGAAGGCTCCATCTATATTTTGTATAGACCACTTAAAACTGAGTTACTGGCAAAAAAAAACATCAAGCATTGTTAAAAACTGTTCTGACACCAGTGAACCACAAACTCTTATTGTGTGGTATAATACATTTTGCCATAGACCTTACACAATGTGGATCACAATTTAGTGACATTGGTAAATGTGCATGAAAAACAAGGCAAATCACTGCACCAAAGGGCGATAGCTGGTCCCGGTGCAGCGAAGGAATCCTCAGAGACCCGCTCAGGCTCGGGCAGCCTCTGGGTGATGGCTTGTGTCCTTCACACATAATTTGTACAAATTTGTAAAACAACAAGCCAAGTGCTTGTTCCTCACTCTTCGTGGTAGAAGTTAGGGGCATGTACTTCAGGACATTATGCGTCACTGACCTTCCTGAAAACATCTGCTGTTTCATTTTCTGCAAAACTGGGATAGTTCCCAAAGTTAAGGTCTATTGTCCATTTTAAAGTTATTTCTATGCAAAGTTATTATTAAAGCAATTTTTTAAAAATAAATCTGAGTAAGTATTTAATTTTCACAAGCTTTAATAAGTGAAGCCAGATTAACTCAGTCTAAAGCAGAAGATAGCCCATTATTATGTTAGCTCACTGTGTCTCTCTGCCACCACCCCATGCCCATGCCTGTTGACAAGCTACAGAGCGATGCTTCCTCCCTGGGATACATGCTGTAATGAATGGTTGACACGCATTGGGGGTTGTTATTATAAAAACTACAGTATTTAGCAAGTCTGTAAACAGCATCCTTACTTGTTCCGACTGTGCCTGCTTAATTCAGTGGTACTTATGCAACTTAATATAGCCGTAATTAGTGAGAGTTATTTTATTAAAAGAGGACAAGACGTGTAGAATTTTTGTTAAAAGTGATTCCACAATGGCTTTCAGCTTTGGGAACTCTAAATGTTTGTTTGTCTGAGGACAGATGATGCTCCCAAGGCTCAGCCACAGGAAATGTCCTGTAAACATGCTTGTATAACCATCCCCCATCCTCTCTCAGATAGCATTTGGCCTGACATCATTGTGCTTCAGTGTTTGGGTGTGTGTGTACAGTATGTCTGTCGGACTGTGACTGTAAAGCAGTCTGTGTGTGTTGCAGGATTATACCATTTATAATGTATTGCTGCTGCTTTGACTACTTTGATAAATTTGAACTCATGTAATGGAAATGAAATACGGGAGTAAATTATGTGACTTGTTTAGCAATAAAGCTGAGCGAAGCGGTAAGCACAGCTCATGCAGCACTGCAAGGGGCTCGGCTGTTTTGTGGACAGATTTTGATAAAAGGATTACACGTTGTATTCCTAAAAGCTGCTTCCCCTCAGACTGTGCAGGGAAATGTGTTAGACTCCAGATTGAGGTCTATTCTGAAGTACTCTGTCAGTCAAAGTGATTGTCACACCGTGCACACCATTCTCATGCTTACAGTCGCCTGGCACTGCACGCCGGTGCTTTTGTTGCTTCCTCAGACTGAAAAGGATGAGGTGATGTTTTTGTGTTTCTCCTCCACAACATTAAAAACAAAGTCATTCTCTTCAGCTGGGCATGTTTATTGTTGCATTATTTAGTGTATGTTTGTCTTTTTTTTCCTCAATGTAGATGAAATACAGTGTTGTCCAGGTTATTGAAAGTCACCATAATTAACAGCGTAATGAAAGCAAAGACTGTTAAGCTAAGTGCTGTGTCTCCCAAAATGTAATGCCTATATTAAGATGAAATCACTGTCTCTGAGTCACATTGTCTTGCAGTAATTTTGTTTGGTAAACACATCATTTGTGGGGGTTACCTATTAAAAACAACACATGCAGACTTGGCTGGTAAACTTAACAGTTATGTTATATGTTCCTGTGATGAACCAAAAGATGGCGACTTTGCATGTCAACCTAGCCTACCTACGCAGATGCTAAACTCAGAATTTGGATGGCACATTAGAAAGTCTCCAGCGGCTAACCCAGTGGGTTGCCAAGTTTCATCAGGCAGTGTTTGCACAATGGGGGTTTTAAATTAGTTCTGAACACCCCTTGTTTTTTGTCTAACTTGGAGGCGTTTTCTTGGCTAATTGTACTTGGCTTGATAAGAGCAAGTAGGTTTCTCACAAAGCAGATCTCTTGGAATATTGTATTTGTGAAAGGTCCGGTGCCAACCGTCACAACATATGTGAAGTCCTGCTTATTTTTTCTGAGTGCTTTGTCTTTCAAGGGGAGGTTCATCTCTGTCAGAACTTGTGTCAGATGTGCTGTCTTTGTGCCTTCTGAACGAAAATCTCTCAACTCGGTCTAAAGGCTGCAGACTTGGTGATAAATGGAGGAGGCTGGCCTGGCTGGCTTTTTTCATTCCAGCTGAATTGCAGGGCTAATAACTCTGATCTTTTTTCTTTAGAACTAAGGAATAGGCTGTAGCATTGCATCAGCCTCATATCAAAGAGTGTCAGCATCTTCTATCCCATCAATTGTTTTTAACAAGTAATATAGCTGAAAACAATGCAGGCGTGTATTTCATAGGAGTAGGTGGGTATTAACGGTTTATTCTCCCTGTCATTTTCTTTCCATCAGTGACCTGTGCATTCATACAATTTATTTTCATCAGTTGATTTAATTAACCAGTAGACCACATGCATACAGCAGATTAGTTAGAAAGTTATTATAGATGTTTATTCCATCAAAATAGCAGAGACATAGTTTGAGTGTCCCTAACATGTAGTTACACCACACCAAACTTGCTTTCTTGCTTTGGGAAAAAGGAGAAGTGGTGTTTAATCACATCACAAAGCATCACCAACAGAGTTTTAATTGTAAAGTGCACTGTATAGGCTGTATCACTGCACCCCAGAGACTACTGTACGTGCTGTAGTCTGTTCCGTTCATGTTTTATTCAGCCTTAAGACCTCTCTTTCGCCTGAGAATTAGTTCTCAGGTTGACCAACTGCCACTTAGAGTTACTGCCTGATACTACAAAAGTGAGTGTGGAGTTATTAGATAAGGCTTTGTTTCAGGGAACTGCTGGTGGTGGGAAATGTTCAGTATGCTCCGGGAGTGCGAGGGCCTGTCTGGTTGGCTCTCCTGACACAGCCACACTCCCTCCCCTGCTGGGCGATTGACAGGCGAACGTAATAGTAAGCAGGTGGACGAGGCCTTACCTGAAGGGCTGCTCCTCCGTTACAATCCCTCCAAATGGAATCAAAGTGGCACAATGCACCCTACTGTTGCATCAAAGAGATCTCCTCATCTCTCGTTAAGCTGGGTGCATAGAAGCATTCCCCTTTGAAGACCTTCTCATCTGAAATCAGCAGGGTCTCGCTGACAAGATAAAGTACCTATGGTGCTTCTCCCCACAATATTGATGTACAGGCAGGCAGTGTGCTGTCTCGACAAAAGACGTTGTTGCAGGATGCTTTTGTTTTTGTTTGTTTGCCTCGATAAAAGACAAAGATTTATAGTAAAGGCTGGTAATGTGCCTTGTAAATGCTAAACAGAAAATACCTTGAGTGCTTTCTGAGTCATTTGGAGGGAAGTGTAAACGTGTAGCAATTTAACAAAAGCCGAAGATGAATTCTTTACTGGGAGGATTGTTGCTTTTTAATGGAACACATTTATGCCTGTGACTTCAGGTTTTAAAAGCCTTTCTGCATTAATTTGTGTTAAAGCATTAGAACCCCTGAGACTACTCAGAGGAGAGAGAGGATGCTGCTTAGTAATTAGCATTGTGGTGAGGATGTCAGTCACAAAACACAGAGTGCTTGAAGTGCAGTACATTGATGCTCTGACATGCCTCAGCATGTGTGAGTCATGTGTCAGGACATTTTTTTTGCATACTTTCTTTATATGTTTTATGAGCTTGCAGCTACACATTTCTCTCTGTAAAGGGGGTGACACAAAGTGAAGTAAAATCTTAGTGAATAGTTTAGTTTTAGTATTGTACTTTTAGCACGTTCGCTAGATTAAGATTAGTTTATTCTGGCTTTATTCCTGCTCTTTGTTAGAGCAGTTTGTCTCTTTGGCAGTGGGATTTTTGAGGCTATTTATATTATTTATTTAGCAGTTTATCTGTTTTTTTTTGTGACCAATGCCCTTGCAATTCAGATCCAGATGTCTCAGTGTACTTGGAGGCTTTTTTCTCCCATTACATTGAAACGTCAAGCAATTAAGAGAAAAATGCTGCTAACTGGAATTTATCTTAGTACAACCCACCTTTGTATTTGTAGTGCATTTCTCAGACACTGAAGTTCTAATATTCAATGTTGTACTTGAGCAAAACAAGAGTAAAACCACAGGCATAAAGTAACACACTGCATTAAGAGTATATGGTTATGGCTGGGTAATGTTCTGCCATATTAGGTATAATGGTATTTTTCAATACCATTTAATTCCCATTCAAGTGAATGGGAAAGCAGTCTCAGGCTTTTGGAGCCCAGTATATGTACATATAAAATCTTAATACAATATTTTGAAAGATTTTTCTGTATGACACAGATACATATAGATATGCTGCACAAATATTACATAGAACCTCAGAATACATGTTAATCATGGAAGTCATAGGTCCAAAACTGAAAATCTAAATTCATGCATGTCCTCAAATTATAATTCCTAATAGCTACTGAAGTGAGCATACATTTCAGTACTTGGCAGGAAAACTGCAGACTTTCCTGCAGTGTTGTCTGTCTTTTGTCAGGGTTGTCAGCAGATGGAATTTGTAGTATGTGGTTGCCCTGGAGACAAGATAAGAAGAAAGGGTGTACCCAGGGGGCTCTGCTGTACGGTGACTGACAGCCATATTCCTCTTTCACATCTCACACACTGGTCACTAACTGGAGAAGCTGCTCCACCCAGTCATGTCTTGGCTGGATGGTCAGAACTCTGCTCTTTGATTAAAACCTGCACCAGAGGATGGTACACCATAGCTTTTGTTCTCTCTCCTACCGCTTTGTTCATACCTGCTGTGTGAAGAGTCATCACTGCAGGTCAAATACTGTGTTAGGAAAGTTGCGTGCAGGGTGAAGTAAAACTGTTTGCTTCTCCTTTTCCTTGTCCTGGAACGTAGTAGCTCTTTCTTTTCTTATTTCAGTGTCACACTCCATGTAGTAAATAAGATATTCTCCAGATGCAGACCTTATCAAAGTTACGCTTCGTTCCTTTTATTACTTCCCTGAACGGCACAGCTCTTTTTCACCGCACATTCTCAAAGTGGAATGCACCAAATTCGTGCTTCTGTAAGAGGAGATGGAGAGGAGTAAGATGAAATATCTGGAGAACCATGAAGTATCTACAGACATGTGACAAATAAAAGAAAAAAACTAAACTAAACTGTTGTAGTAAGGTGTCGGGCCACCAGCACAGCTTCAACGCACCTTGGCATTGATTCTGCAAGTCTCTGGAGCTCTACTGGAGGGATGGAACACCTTTCTTCCAAATGATATTTCCTCAGTTGTGCTGTGATGATGGTGGTGGAGAGCTCTGTCTAACACCATGGTTCCACGCCCACACAGCGAGACTCGTCCCTGTTTTTCCTACAGTAAGAAAATCACTGTTGTATGAAGGAAATAAAATGTCTGAGAAACATAAAAGTGCAGATGACTCATCTGTATCAAAAAAGAAAGCAAGGCTGTATCTCAAGAGTTACCTTAACTTTGGTTTTGCTGAAGAACCAGACTCTGCCAGAATGTGTCATATGTGGCGAGGAGCTACAAAATGACAGCGTGAAGCCAAGCAAAATGAAACAGCACCAGGAAACAAAACCCCAGGAGACTATTGTTGGAGGTCAGGAAATTTTTTGAAAGTAAAAAAAACGTTGGTGCTATCAAAATGATCCACAAACATCAGAAAAACATTTGAAAGAGCGGCAGTGATTTACACAGAGCCACAGAGGTGTCATTTGAGTGTTCGCTATTAATCGCCAAGACTGAAAAGAGAAGCTGTGTGGCCCACAGGTGGTGGATAAAGTGAAAACCGCCTCACTCTCTGACAACACTGTCAAAAAGAGAATTGATAAAATGGCTGGAGATTGTCAAAACCAGCTGCACTAGAAGTTTAGGAATGTTCCCTTCAGCCTGAATGTACTATTCAGTTGAATGAAACAGCAGCAGTGTCAGATCAATCTGAGCTCATCATTTATGTGCATTACACTGACAGTGATGACTTAAAACAAGACATTCTTATATCTGCCAATCTAGACACAATGACAACAGGCCAAGATATTTTTATGGCTGTGGTCTCATCACCCATCCAGCAATGAGTGAGTCTATGAAAATCTCGTTGCATGTTGCACTGATGGGGCTGCTGCGCTGACGGATTGAAGGAAAAAGTCCTGGGCTGCACAATTTTCCGCTGCATACTACATCACCCAGGACTGACTAGTGAAAAACTTTCCAAAGACCAAAACAACTGTTGTTAAAGTTGTGGACTTAATTATGGCTCGCCCTTCTAACAAGAGACGGTTTGCCCAGCTGTGTGAGGGTGAAGTGCATCAAACACTGCTGCTACATACAGAGGTATGCTGGTTGTCATGTGAACAAGTGCTTGTGCGTTTTATGGAACAGCAGGAATAAATAAAGAAATTCTTGCAAGATCACAATCAATGCATTTTGGTCAAAATGGCATAAACAGCCGAGACGTTTCACAGGGTCCTGAACCACATGTCATGCAGTACAAGACGCTCTCAACGCCTTTGTGCTCAAACTGGAGTACAGAGTTGGAAAAATGTCTAAAGGGTAGCAACAACAAGTTCCACTGCTGATGAAACGCTTATGCACTGCGTTTATCCGCCACATGAACATGCTTCGGGCAGAAATTAAGTCCTGTTTTGCCGATGCTGAGGAGTGCTTATCAAAGGAATTGTGGGTGATGGACCACTACATTTCCAGCCCCAAGAACGTGGAATACCTCTGCTGTGAAGATGGCCTTGCTGACCCCCCAAGCCAATGCAGTGTCAAATAAATATTTCCAGGTGAATGGAGGCAGAGTTTTGGATTGTCAAGGAAAACACCGTTGCACCCAGACTGGCCAAACACACAGTTACAAGGGTTGTCAACCAGGACTTCAGGCTGGCTGTCACTGGCATCACACCTGGCATCCCATCCCTGGTCAGAGGTATACAAGCCTGAGGTGGCTATAGGTTTATGAATGAACAGGATGACACAGAGTAAAGAAGCTTAAGGAATACATTATTGATTGTAAATGCTACTGTTTATTATTGTTACTTGTTGTTGTATTGTATATTATGCACCATTTGACACAAACAGAAGGAAAAAAAATATTTGGCCATATTTTACACATACTTACATATACACACGTGTATGCAAATAACTTGCACCGCATAACGAGAATACAGTGGTGGAAAAAAGAAAAAAAAAAGATTCTCAGCCAGAAAGTGCAGATGCAGTCCTTCAGCAGTTGGATACACACTGTAGAAACATAAACAAACAAACAGCTTGGAAGAAACAAACCAAGATCTGGGCGTCCAAGAGTGTCTTCATCGAGAAATGACCACATCCTGATCTGCATGTGCGGGGAAAACCCCTGAATGACAACACGTGAGCTTCAGCAACAGTGGTCAAACCAAACTGGTGTCCAGTGTTCCACCCGCACTGTGCGTGGCCGACTCCCACATCATGGCTTAAGGTCCTGCAAGGCAGAGGTTAGCTCGGCGCCGCTGGGCCCAAGCACACAAGGACTGGACAGCCAGGATCTGGAAGAAGATTCTGTGGGTCCATCTGTGGGATTCTATGAGTCCAGTTTCCAGCTTAATGCTCCTCGTGCTAATGTGAGGGTACGCAGAAGGCCAGGCGAGGCATCTCCAGCATATACAGTACCTACTGTCAAGCATGGGGAGGTAGTAACATGGTTTGGGGATGTATGAGTGCTGCTGGCGTTGGTCACCTCACTGTCCTCAATGACACATTGAACTCTGCTAAGTATTGAGCCATTCTCCAAACCCACCTGCTCCCTTCTGCACACGCACTGTTCTGTTGAGGTCGAAACTGGATGTTTCCTCAAGATAATGCCCCTTGCCACGCATCCTGGTCAAGTAGAACTTGGCTGCAGGAGCACAATATCCAGGTGTTAGAGAGGCCAGCTCAATCCCCGGATATGAGCCCCATTGAAAGCCAGGATTAAAGCACTACTGTGTGCTAATGGCAGGCTAAATATTAATTTTGTTATGTGATGGTTTAATTATTTTTTGTTCAGTTTTGAACACATTCTTTGCTATTTGTTAACTTTGATACCGACAATGTTGAGAACTGTTGACACCATCAAGAATTTAGTTTTGCTATTTTTTTTCTTGATAACAATAAACAAAAGAAGTCATTTGTTTTGTTTGTGTCTGTCTGATGGAGCCACACCTTGTGAAATACAAAAAATATTTCATGCTAATATTTGAGATTGTGTAAAATTTTAAGGGTGTCTGAAAACCTTTTTTGTATGGTGAAGGATGACTCATCTGACCAGATCTCCTTTTCCCACATCTCTGTAGACCAGTGTCTCTAGTTTTTGCACCACTGAACTCTCAAATGTGCACTCATTCATTCATTCATCTTTGTAATGAGGGGTTTATGCACTGCAGCCCTACCATAATGTCCCTCACTGTGTAATTGTCATTGGTCTTCTGTTTTTCCTTACATATCACGCTAATGCTCGAACATCATGGTCATCAAATATGAACTGTTGACCACAATTTCCAACCATTTTTACTGATGTCTTTCACATGCACCCAGTACAGATGTCACTTCATCCATGACCCAACAATGAACCTTCTGTCAAAGCCACTTAGATCTCTTCCTTTTGCCATCCTTGAAACAGTGAAACAGGGAGTGTAACTTTTCCTTGAAACAAAATCACAATAACTTGAGCCTACTCAGCACTTTTATACATACCACAGAGCATGATTGAATTTTAATTGCTTAATTGTACCTTGCAGTGAACCTGTGTGAAGGCATCTACCTTTGTAATGTTTCTCGACTTATTTATTCAGGTTAATTTATCAACTGTCTGTACTTCCTATACACTCAACAAAGGTGCCTCCTCCTTGCTGTCTTTTATTGCTTATTTCCCTCCTCTCTTCTTGAATAGAAGCTAATCTGGCCTGCTGCTCTACGTCTCTGTGTTACATCAGTAACACCTGCGATGTGTGATTTTCTCTAATCATTGTAATATGGTTAGCAATGACATGATAAGTCTGCACAGAGCACCATAAACATGAAAACTGAAGTACCCCTAATCATAGTAAATGTCACTATAAATAGGGCAGTATGTTTGTTGGCACAAAATACCAGATTTGTGTTTTTTAAATGAGTGTTTTAATCTGCAGCCTTGCTCATTCATTCAGTGTGCTATAATTCGATTTGGTTACAACATGGTCAAGCAACACTGTGTCATTGGCAAACTCCTAAATAATTTGCCTTACGAATAAAATTTTCAGCTTTGGAAGGTACACATCACATTTGCTAAATTAAAAAGCTGATAAACAAAAACTTAATTCATCAGTAGACCTAAATATTTAGTTGCAGAACGCCAACAGTAAGCACTGACATTTAAACTGGAAAAACAACTTGAAAGCAGAGGATCTTTCTCTGCTGTGTTTCCACCAAGACCTTCAGACATACAACCTGGAATGTGTTCCACTGATTATGCCTGTGCTGCTTACCTAAGGTTAAAAAAATTAAGCTGCTCATTTATCTTCCTTTATCCGTATTCTCTTTCCATTTATCTTGTTACTCAGCCTGGTGATCACTTTAAGTGAGGCGGTTTCTTTGTAACTGGTTAAGCAATATTTTCTGCAGTTCACCCTAATGGGCCAAAATCATGTGTTGCATTTCACAAACTTAGGAAATAATGCATACAAATAGACAAAATATATAAATAAACAAAATTGCTGTTACAGGTCTTTCTTGAACATTGCCCTAATTAAAATATGATAAATATTTATTCATGCATATGGTCGCATATGAGGTATAGCTGCAGGAGGATGTTAGTACTAGTAAGCCTCATCATTTGGGCAATCTATTTCCTTAATCTCTGCCAGTGTATGCTGTGACTGAAATCATACACTGTGCTTAATTAATGCACTAATGTGCATTCATCTAGAGTGGAGATGCAAAAGTAAGTTAGCATTTTAATCCTCTGTAGCAAACGTAAATCTTAGGTTATTACTATATTCAAAAGGCACCATGTAAGCAAAATATTGTGTATAGCATTGTATATAAATAGTGTACAGGTTCGAGAGGTCCTTTTTCCCTGTCATTCCTCCCATTTGTATTTATGAAAATATAAATACATGTATTTTGAAACAAAATAATCCATAAAAAGCAACAATAATAATAATAATTTATAGCCAGCGAAATGCATAGGTGTATGTGCAGGATGCAGCTGCACTTTTGAGCTACCTTCTGCTCCAGCAGCCGTGTCAACCACATCTCCCTTGAGCCCTTGACACAGAAGTGCTGTTTAAACCTAATGGGAGCTGTAGCTGTGAAATGCTAATGGTACATGCTAACATAATCATTATTTATCTAAGTTGGAAAACAAATAACTTACACACATACTAGGAAAGTGTTTTACACATTTGCCTACCCTGTGGCAGTGGCATCCCATAATGTGTATCAGGTGAAATCACTGAAACTAACATTTTGTGGAGATGTTAAAATCAAAAATATGGTTTATTCCATTATGTTTTTAGCAGGTCTTTCTGTGGCCAGCACATCAAGGCAACTAGGTATTGATCTCTTTTTAACCCTGATAAGAGATAAACAGATCCAGAAGCCTCTGAAAATTCGAAATACACAGTGTACTCATGTTGGAAATTGTCGGTGCATTTTTTTTTTCTTTCCACAAAAGATGCAATTCAGTCAAAGCAATTCAAATGTTAAATGTCTTAACTCAAGGCAGCTGTCTGTTGCCTTGGCAAAATTTGTATTTACATCAGGAACCACCTGACTAGAGGCTCAGTAACCAACACTAATTGTTTTGTTTTCATTCTGTTAGGTGTACTCATTTGCTTGGTTTTCGGTGGCTGTAAGAAAACAGTGCATTCAGTTGACAGCAACATAGGCTTGTTTTGTTACGTTGGGGCAGTGTCAGAGCTAAAAGATCATCCATTATTGATGGTCCTGCGAGCATATCCAGACAACTGCAGCTAGGTATTGATCTTAAGTCAGCAGCTTTAGAGTCAAAGCAGGAATGATATGAGCACATCACTGGCACAACACTCAGCCTCAGCAACATTTGCAAGTGGTCAGATATCACAACAGTGTAGATGTCTGTTCAATCTGTGGTCTCACTGAGTCTTAAGTCTTTTTATTCTGTTCCTCCAATAACTAAAATACAATGAAGTACAATATAACAATGCTGGCTGTAAGGTATAGAAAATATCATATGATTCTTTTTTTTTTTTTTAATCAGGCTTTCTGAGCAATTTATGTTCCTGTGGAGATGACAGCATTGATTTTTGTGAGCTTTTAAGTCTATTTTGTACTTTGGGATGTCTGTTAGATAAACTGTTGTAGTTAGAGTAGGAGCTGTATATTTCACAACCCAGATATATAACTTGATAACCTTATGTAATGTCCATTATGAACTGTAATCTTTGACAGTTCATAATGGACATGGCATTATCAAGTTATATCACACAGTAGAAATCCAAAGGTTAGTAATTTTCTAACTTGCATGCATAGTTACAAGCTGCAAGCCAAACCCCACAAACCTTTAGAAGTAATGGGTTTGAGTGTTATATAGTATATACTGTGTTACTGTGTGCATTTTCTTACTGTCAAGGCAAGACTCTTTTAAGTTCACAATTGTTTGAAGTACAGACATGACTGTTGATGTGAGAAGAAATGAGAGAAGCAATTAGTGTGTCATTGTCAACCAAGGATATGAGAAAAATGTGTACATTTCAAACTGTGTGGGCTGACAACTAAAATGTCAGAGTACATTAGAATCTCCATCTTGTTTTGCCTTTAATTATAAATTCTGCGCAATTATGTGCCGAAGCTTCATCCTACTTTTTAAAGTACTTGTAAACACAGGTTACTTTCACCTTAGCAAGAATATACACAGCAGACCCACACACTAACCTTTATCTAAGTGAGGTATGAAACAAATGGAAATCAGTTGCATAATAAAAAATTAAATAAAATTACCAGTGGTTCATGCACTTGGTCAGCACTGCTGTGCACTGCTGCTTTGCCCCTCGCTGAATTGATTTTCCAACCAGCATGTTTGAATTTCTCGTGAATCTGACTGCAATCAGATCCTTTCTCCACTCGTGCCTGATTTCTAGCATGCAGATCCTTAGATTCTGCGTGTGTATATCTGTATCTTTTACACAGCACGTCTCATGCATTTATTAGTCATATTAAAGATACAGTCCAGATTTTAGTTGTGTTAACTAGTGTTTATTTTTGTCTGGGCTTGTACAGTAGTTGTTAGAAATTATTTTCCCCAGCATAACCCAGAATACATGCTATTATACAAATTTATTCAATAAATCAAAAAGGGAGTCAGCCTTTTGTTGCCTCAAAATACAGAGTGATTTGGTTGAGTTTATACATGCTCTTATTTCAGAGAGGAATAAATGTCTGGACCCTTAAAAATCAGTTGCTGAGCAGTTCAGCAGTTTTGCCTTGATGTTGCCTAATTGGGGAGTTTAAGCTTTTGATACTCCGCATAAACGTCGGAGAGATGTTCACATTAAGACAGTTAGCATGAGAAAAATTACAAATAAAAGCACATTAATCAACAAGAAACCGAGTACCAGCACATTATTAAATTTGAAACATTTTTATCACAATAACTAACTGTAATTTCTAACCTGAGAGAAAAGGTAAATACGGGGAAGTACAGGTCTTGATTGGTATTGTTTTTCTTTAATTATGGTTAATAGAGAAATAAAGTGGGAGGTTTTAGATGAGGCAGGCAAATTTCGGGATATGAAAACCTTGTCTGGGTTTTTCCATAGACAGTATCAGCTGAGAGGCTGTTAAAACACTAATTCTTGAATAGACATGCAACACTCTTGTTGACTCATCCAAAGAATGAGAAATCGCTCTCGGCTAATTCGTTGATAAGTCTGTGTAAGACTGTGTATAGAAAAACTTTACGAGGGGAGTCAGCTACCACTCCCAGAGATCTTTCTGCTACACAGACACAGAGCTTACAGCGCTGCTGCCTGTGGCTCTAACATCAGGATGAAAGCAGATGTGGAGCTTAGTATAACATTAGTTATATACATTCAACAGCTTGAATCAATTCTTTCTGATTTTGAATCATATATATATCAGTTCAGCAGCCATGGTGCCATGAATTGTTCCTGATTACTGCATTGAAGCTCGGTGAATATGCTTCTTCTCCACCACAATGATTTCTGAAGCCCATGTGTGCTGTAGTATTTAGAGCCATTCAGCATGTCGAAAAAAAAAATTCTCCTTATCAGAACTGAAATATATGTAATGCATAACTAGAGCATAGTCATGCTCTATTTTTAAATTAGTTCTTTAAAGTCATAAGAAATTAACAGTAAATTTAGAGGGAACTGGAAAAACATCACATCGCTGGTGAATATTTGAGTAAGAGACAGGACTCAGTTTTTTCTCAGCTGGAAGCTTATGGACTAGAAAACGCTAAAGCCTTTTCTCTGGAGGTTGTCAAATGTCACTCTGAAAAATACTAGGGCGGCACTTTATCACAACTAGACTCGTGGAATCCAGTAAACAGCATAAATTTATATCTAGCAGTGTGAAAGTGTCCAAATGTGGAATTTTTCTAAGGAATTTTACTCACTATCTGTACTGTATCATTTTTGACATAAAGGTTAGGCATCTCAACTGGGCTTAATTTTTCTGGACAGAACTGAGTATTATGATCAATGAACAAGTGATAAAGTAACTATAGGGGATATTGCAGTCACTCATAGACCTGCTATTGTATGAATGTCAGTGGGCATGGAATTGAACATTCAGCAGATCATAAAAATGCATTCTCTTTGCTCTTCTGCTCCCACAAGTTGTCAGACAATAGTCTTTTTAAGTTCCACTGTTTTGTTGCTATAGTTGTGACTATAACAAATGGCCGACTTAACACTAGAACTGCTGGGCTTATGTGTATAAGCCACTTGTGTATAGTACCACTTTGTCCACATCGGGAGGAATGATCGAAATCTGAACGTCCCTTGGTGAAAATGATTAACTGTGCTAATAGGATGTAATAATGAGCTTGGATTTTCTACTTTCTCTTTCTAATACGCTGCTGCCAACTTGTCAATAAACTGAAAGGATGTTTTGTGATGCCAAGTCTACTTCAACATGCTGGTAAAACCATATAACCTCTGAATCAGTACATAGCTGACATCCATCTCCATGTTTATTTAGTTGTTCATGGATGGCTATACTGTTTGTGCATTGAGTTAGCTGTCTACTGTACATATGTAGAACGTTACCCATGTGTCTTTAACGTCTGATTCATTTGTGCAGTGCTTTATTCTGATGCTCAGACCCTCCTGTTTTCCAGATCTTTCTGCTGCCGTACAGAAGTTCTCCCAGTCCCTGCAGGAGTTCCAGTTTGAGTGCATTGGTGATGCAGAGACCGATGACGAGATGAACATTGGTAAGTTCAGTTTGGTGAGGGCCGTGAGGGCAGATCTCCCTCTCTTTTCAGTTTGTCATAATCTTTCCTCTCTAGTCTCCACAATTAGTCAAATTCCTCACCTTAATCAGGACCTTTTCTGACATTTCCATAAGATCTTTTTTTTTGGGGGGAGCTACTGGAACACAGTAGTTCTTACATGTATCAGAGGAGCTAATGTCCTGTGGCTAAGGACCAATTGCTCAAAATATGATATTATCACATTTGAGCAATTTAACATCAGAGAAGGTAGGTAATAGAAAAGGGAAACGCTTTATCAGAGTCATTGGGAACTGTTTTCAGACAAAATTAAGCATAGTCTGCAAATTCTCGGAATGGGATTTGGCTTTGAGTATAGATCTCAAAGTTGTCTGCGATGCATGTATAATTAATGCTATTGATTTGCTTATGATGCTTCCTCTGTATCTTTTCGAGCCTATAAGGGATCAAAAGGACTAATTGTGATCAGTGTCAGAGATTAATGGAGGTGCAAACCTCCTAGCCTCCAACAGGATTATGAAAGCAGCTGTGCAGAGGGTCTCTCTGGCTCTAATGGGCAGGACTCCCAGTCTGGCCTCTTCTTCCTCTTCTTCTTTTTTTTTTTTTTTTTTTGCACTGCTCATTATACCCAGCTTGAGTCCTTCGCTGTGTGGAGCTGGAGACTGCTGAATTACTGTCCATCTGTGAGGACTAGACTGGATATCGACCTCCTCTACATGAGGCTGTAATGTTCATCTGAATGCGTAATGAATAGTCCCTTTTTTTCTGACAAAGCTGCAGTGACTGTATGATGAGCAGGGGTGCAGGAGACCAGTTATGATTACTGGAAAAATCCACACCCAAATCCAAGCCTCATTAGAATCAAGTGTGCTTTATTTTGAGGCAATGCGCCCCTTCCCCAGCTTTCAATCAAGAATGATGTTGATCTCAGATTGCACAATGGGTATTTTAGCTCCCCACCTGTTATGTAGCTGGACCTGCACAGTATTTACAGCGCAAATCACTGGCACAATAGAAGCCAGTGGTTTGGCTGTGCCCATGGAATCAGTTTGGAAACATTTTGTTGACTGTATAATGCAGACAATGGTAAATTCACTAGGGAGGCTCCTAATCAAGACCGCTGTGGATCCAGCATGGGCACAAATTGAAAATGTGAAATAAGTTAACACCATGTAATACTTGACTATATGTTTTATTTTGCGTGTAAAAATTGAGTTTCAGAATCTTCTTAAAGAAATGAAATGATATTTCCTCACACTCTAAGCTACACGTCTGTGTTCTCTCACCATCTCGGAGAGAAAAGGCCATGATTACTATTTTAGGAAAAAAATGAAACAGCCTCTTGAAATCAATCTTGTCATCAGTGAAACTGAGCTTTCTGACTGACATAGCTAGACCCTTGCGTGAATGCCAGCCATGATCTTGATGCAGTATTGGTATAGTTCACTTTGATGCTCCAAACTTCCCCACATAAGATCGGGATCCTGTATGTGCTGCCAGACAGGTTCACCTGACCTTTTATTGATTTCACTCTATGACTTCCTGCAGTGACATTCACATTCCATGGCAGTTATCTAGGAATCAATGGGGCCAAAAGATTGATGTGGCTATAGAAATTTAAATTTTTAGAAAACCTAAATGTGCTTTTCTCAGAAGGTCAATCCTGTAGTCTCCAAGAACTGTTCAGAGTCTTCTGAGATGAGCTCAGATCTAGACAAAAGTTAAATATCGAGCGGAAAGGCAACATTTAAACCCGTAAAAATGATGTAAGTAAATAAATCTTGAATGCAGAAATGTACGATAAAAGTCTCTCTTTATTTTTGTATAGGCTCATCTTCAATATTCATCCATTCTTGAGGTACTAAATTTTATTTAATTCAGTGATTCATCAGGTCTATTGTCTCTCTTCCATTTACCAGTGAATGATATGCAAGATGTAACCTCACTTTGACTCCCATTTCCTTGCTTTGGAGTCTAATCTTGTCCCATCAACGGCTCCAGCTGTGCCCTTTACCCCCTGAGAGGTTTGCGCTGTTGATAAAGGAGCTGGTGGCGTTAATAGGAGGCCAGCCTGCCTGCAGGATCACTGGCACAAAATCATTGCTCCTTGGTCTTTAAAAGCTTTGGTGTGTAAATGGAACAAAGTGTCTGAGATGATGCATGGGTCCCCATGCCAGGCCGCTGTGGCTGATAATGATGTTACTGTGTTGGCAAGCAGAGCTGCTCGACCGCTGCTAAATGGCTGGACACAGGGTGACACAGGGGCTGACCAACAGAGGCCACACTGTATCTGGCCCTCTATTTAATGAAGCTGTGAAGCTATCAAGGCACAGTTTTCTGGCAGATAAGGTTCAATGTACTGTATGCTGAATTCATCTGGCCCTGCAGAGTGTAATATAAGCTACTGAAGTATAGCCCAGATGGTATGAACATATCTCTACCACATCAGTCTTCCCTACATTGTGACAGTATATAAAGTCTAGCGGGGGAAGAGAATAAAGGGAAGCAATCAGTGGCTTCCATTCAATTAAAGTATTGTTTTTTTACTGCTAGTCTTGGTTTTAAATTGGACAGCTGCATGATTTTATTAGGTTCTAAAATGTGCTGCACTGAAATCTCTGAAGCCGCAGTGCAAATAAACATTTTAGCACCCTACTACAGTGCTTGTGGGGTGCCAGGAACATGTGATGTTTAATGACTGAACCACCATGTTTTTAAAAATATCTTTTTTAATCATCTCTATGCAACAACACAGTGGTTCACCACATACTTGCTCAATGGTAAACATATTGTGCATGATGTATCACACATGTTGTCATTGACCAAATACTCAGTATCTTGCCTTTAATGTGGATGGATTGTAGAAATGATCTTTCTTTGTATTTCAGCCCAGTCATTCAAAGAGTTCTCTCAGCTGTTGAACACTGTTGAGGAAGAAAGAAGACGCCTGGTAAGAATGCAGTTTTCTTTTTGTATTTCTGAAACAGAAAAAAAAATAGAATAAATTGGAAATGTTTCTGTTAACGTTTCTCCAATCCTATAGTTTATATGAATACTCTAATACATTTTCTCTTAATGTGTTTGTGCCATTTAAAGTCCAAACAATATGGTTTCAAACCCACTCTCTCTGGACTTTTCTGATTATTTCAGTCAACTAAGAAAATAACCAAAACATATCACACAGTGTGGGAGGGGGTGTAGTGAGGGTTGCTGTTTTGCTTGAACACTAATGAGTATTCAGTTTCAATTCACAAAGTTATGATCATTTGTTGTCATAATGAAATGAATTATATTTGATGACAATAATGATGATCAGTAACTCAGAGGTATTATTGTGGTTTGTGAAGACAGGATCTGAGATACTTTAAAGGCAGAGACGTTTCTTCCTATGTGTGTCTAATGATTTACATAACATAAAAAAACAGTATTCAGTAATGTGAAAATGCTTAATGTAAGCACAGTAAAACAGTCAGATCAGATCATTTTCATGGGCATTGTTGTTCATTTTGTGCAAAAAAAATGGCAGCTATGGCTCTGTCTAAGGCTGGAAAACAAGCCTCAAACTATTCTGAATATCAGAGACCAGGCATGATGTAAAGGGCAAGGGTGATGAAGATGAGGTGAGTATGTCCCACCCAGTATGAGAGTGTTGCAGAATTGCCCCCTTGCCTCCCAAACAATAATACGCAGGAAAAAAAAAAAAAGACTGATTTACATACTTGCCTGGCTTTAATACTGTGTGACATGTGATATTTGTATTATTTTGTTCTGGTGTAGAGATATCTAGTGAAAATTATGGTATCTGCAGGTTTATAGGCTCCAATTTCCCAAATAGAACCATCAATAGGACCTGTGGATTCTGACTCTTTGTCTGTATACAAATCAGATGCTTTATTCAGTTTTATTGAAATAAAGTAAAGTTGGAACTATCCCAAAGTCACAGTAGTAGGAACAGATGGAGAATACAGGTACATAATATACAGTGAATGCCATGGACTTTGATATATATGTGCATTGTGTCAAGTTTTGCATTTATTTTTATTTATTTATTACACTGACCCTCATTTCACAGTTTTTTTGTTTTGTTCTTCTTACTTCTTTTTGACTTACCTGCTTTATAGTTCACTGAACAACTTTCTTAGCTTTATCACTGTGTTGCTCTGTGTGTGCAGAAAAAAACCGGGCTTGCACTTGGCATTTGATTTGTAAAAGTAGACAATTTAGAGAAGTGCCTTAAGGCAGGAATTAGCTTAGTCCACATACTTCAGCTGTGCATCTGATTTACCAAGCCTGATATGCAAATGAGATCAGCTGCAAATTTGCAGTCATAGCTTCTGTAACTACCTTGAACATTTTCATTAGGGTTCTGTTCTCCGCGAAGGGGCAGGCTACAAACTTTTTACAGCCACTTTTTTTACACTACAGGGTCTGAGTGCTTGATACTGATTTAGTTTGGAATAATTCCTTAAGTGGTGAGCACAGATGGGACTTTAAGGACAAACACAATTTTTAGTTAATTCTAAAAATATGAGAATGATATGATTACACAGTGCATCATTTCCACAAAGAACCACAGCAGTACTGTACCACTGTTTTGCTATGCATTGTAAAGTCTTTCAGTAGTAGTTGCTTAAACACAGGCTCATCCTATAGATGTTAATGTAAAGGCTCAAGTGTATGTAACGTCTCAGTGTGAGTATTTTCCTCTCAACATTCATAGTGCAGTTATTTTTATGACAGAAGAAGTTGCCCCTTGAAGATCTGTGCAGGCCATTTAGCTTTGTGGAATATTGTCATCCTAATCAATTTGACAACTATAAAGGCAATTTTAATAGATTCATATTGCCTTTTGAGTGATAGAGAGTTTTTTGGATGATTCTGATTATGTACATACAGCTCCATTGGCAACAAACTTGTCAATCCTGGTCTTTGTGTGCATAGCCTGCAGCATGAAATACAACAAATAGTGCAGGTTACCTTGTAGATATGAAGCATCAGAATAGCCTGCAGAGTAGGACTCCTTACCTGTGATAGAGCCAGAGGGGAGCGTGAAAAGATTTTGTGAAAGTAATTCACAGTATTTAGTAATATTATGTTATAGAAAACAAATGTGTTTGGATGCACTGCACTTGTCTAACCTTAAGAAGTCACTATTGTGTCATATAGAAGATTGGATTACGACACGTTTATCAGAATCATCTTGGATGCATAAACAGGATGCGACATACTCGCCAGTGAACTCAGTGTGACACAGGGCTGGTTGGCTCTCTCTGTCCCTGGTGCCTAAAACTAGGCCCTGGCATATGGTTGTGACTCTGTCTCTCTGGTGAAGTGGTGGTCATTTGATGGCTGTCGAGGATGATCAGCGCAGAGTTGGTCACGGTTTCATGCCACTTAAAACAGCTTTTTTTGTGCGTGTGTGCGTGTGTGCGTGCATGCGTGCGTGCGTGTGTGTGTGTGTGCGTGTGCATGTATGTCACAAAGGGATGCATACAGTACATATTTGTGGGTCAGAAATCTGGAAACAGGTTTTACAGTTTGATGTGTTTACTGCATTTGTATGCAGAAATAATCGAAACAGACAGAAGGCAAATACATATTAATGAATGCGTTTTCAGGTTTTTATTTATATTTTTTTTAAAGCAGTTAATTTCAAAGAGTGCAAAGTAACAAAAACAAATCAAGCTGACAAGCAGAGACACGGCTGAACTGGATAACAGAAATTAAATGACACCACAGCTGAGTAGGAGGAAAACTGTAAGACAACAACAAAATGCATGATTGCATAGTAATGGAAATAAACTTAATAAATCAAAGCAGCTATGACTAGTCACAGATGCTATAGGATGCAGTACCTTCATTCAGCTGTGGTAGATTTAATAAGAAAAAAACCTATTCATAGCACACACGCACACACACACACACACACACCACACTCATATACTGTATCTCTCTCTACTTACGTGTAAAGCATCCTCTTTGCATCATCTCACTTTTTTGCACCAGCAGTCTTCTGTCTCATCAGATCACAGGAATATGCAGGAAGACGGTTCTCATCCCTGCCCTTTGAGCTGTTGGTTGATTGTAATTTTGGTGATGTAGGAAGTAAAGCTTGTTCTTCACTTGCACGTATTTTAAATCTCTTCGGAGACAAGTGTCAGCAATGTAAGTAGTGTTATATGTAAACCTAATATTCATAAAAGCCCCATCATATGAAAAACAACTTTGTTAAAGTTTTTCAAGAAGATTAAACTAGACCTTACATTTTTATTTATTTTTATTTTTCTTTGCTGCTCCCATAAATGAACTGTAGGCTGCTAATGACTCACCTCACTTGGGAGACACAGTGATTGACATTGCCTAATAAGCTACTATAGGTACTGTGCTCATTTTCAAGTTCATTTTTTATAGAAACAGGCTGTGTACACCAAGTTCAGTGATTATTTAGCAGGTTGCCATCACCACGACTTTCACCAAGCATATTTCAATGTCTCAGTTTCCAAAAATCTCTCTCTCATTCACAGTTTTCACAACACTGCCACCTTGGCATAAATTGAGCTCCATCATAAATAATTAAACATGCTCTTTTATGTAATCTAGGCCAGATAAACATAGACTCAGCAATGGAAACGGATTAATTAAAATTAATTGACCTTATTTGCACCATAGCAATTTAAGCTTCCATCAAACCTGAGGTCAGAAACTCTATCCAGACATACAGCTAAGCTCTGTCCGACAGACAGAGTTTGTAAATTGGATAAACCATTGTCATTTCACAGATTCACCACTGAATGTGATCCACAGCCTTACAGCTGATTATCAGAATCTAACTAAGGTAGCTAACTAGCTCAACAGCTGTCTCTTTTTTATTCTTTTGTGCTCTTTATATAGTTTATGTAGCTCAATTCCCAGGCCTGCGTCTTTTTGTTTTTTTTTATTTATCACCACATATGTGATATTAATTCTAATGGGAATAAGCTCAGTATAAATACTGTAATAGCTTCCTGTTGTTGGAAATGTATCATAACTTATCATAACTTACCAGGTTATGCAGTAATTCATATGCAAGGCTTCATATGCCTCTAAACTGAATCCACACTAAAAGGACCCAGAGCATTTACCTCATTTAAATTCTAAAAGTCTTGTACGTATTCTTGCTGGGTTTTATTATGTGCTGCCAAATTACAAATACATCCAGTGAGCAGCAAACACTCAGCACTAACCTTTCTAACTACAGTGTACATACCCTATAATTTTCAGATATGGAAGAACTGGGATAAACAGCTTGTACAAATCATGTTTGCCAAGTAAGATCCAGTGTTGTCAGGTGTTGTTTAATAAATGCAATGAACCCATCATAAAGTCTGGAGTTGAAATGGCACTAGAGGTGCAACCAGAAAGAGTTCAGGAATTTGAATCATGCTCTTTTTGTAGAATAAACACAAAGAGCATACAGCACAGTAGTCCTTATATAAACCTATTGTGAGCATATTATATTCTGCCGCCAGTCATTAAATCACCAATCAGATCTCCAGCCTCTTTCAAAGCACACAGACTATTTGATGTTTTCTACAGCTGTTAAATAATTCATTGTTTTACTATAAAAGACACGTTGGAGGCAACACGCTAACTGTTTAGACTCCATGAGGAATAAAGCAGAGATTTGAAGATAACTTTCCCTTTCATTACTTGCATTCATGTAACAGTGAACCATGTCCATAATGTATTCATTGATAAAGAAGCAGTCAAGCTCAACAAAGTTGTAGCAGAGAATAGAGAAACAACAAAGAAATTTTGTGGTTGTTTCTTAACTTTCTGACATTTACTTTGAAAGTGAACAGTAGAGTTAGTTCTTAAGTAAAGTTCAGGACTGACAGCATGCAAACTGCAATACGGAGATGAGTTCTGTGTGATTGCCAGGGAAAGAGGTGCCAAACATGCATTTTCAGCTGTCTTTCATTGGTTTAAATATTTTTACAAAAGATGAAAGGTTTATTTGCCAGGGCACTCACTTCACTGAACACCTTTTAGTTTATAATAAACTGTTCACTCACTCTCACATGAGATAGAACAGCTTTTTACAGATCCGGACTGACGTAGTGTGTGGGTTTGGTTGGCTGAAAAAAAGCAGGAAAGTGCAGGTGACCAGAAGGTTTCATTCAGGTCTTTGTGTAATTTGAAAGCAGTTGTTTAGCAGATCCCAATTAGCGCATCTCAAACGAACACATGTTCACCAAATGTATGAAATCTTTCTCAGCGAGGGAAGTGTACTACTATACATTGAGTGGGTGTAATCGTTCAGCAGCAGTTCCTGAAATAAAACCCAGACTCTCCCATCCCCCTTACTCCTTACTCCCATTTCACATCTGGACTGAATCTGTGGACTAAAAATAGAAGGACACAGACTGATAAGATTTAGCGAAGCTCAGACATTTCAAAGCAGATGGAGAGGAAACCTGTGTGTCAAGCCCCCTGTCCGTTGTGGAATGTTAACTAGCATACTGAATATCTAAGGTACCTCTGATGCATGGGAGAGATTCTCACCAGTAGCCCAATTTCTGCATTTCCTTGTCAAGCATGAAGCATTTTATTGTCTGTTGGCTTGGCGGGTGGCCAGGCCTGAAATCTTTTTGCTTGTGCATTTTGTGATTGGCTTACCAACTACCCAAGTGTGTTATTCCATGTGAAAACTTCCCAAAATCTATCTTTTCAAAAAGATTTCTGCTATAATTCCCCTGCTGAAAACCCTTTCAACAGCATAAAAAGAGTGAAAGTGGTTCAAGTTCTGCATGGTTTGAGAAGGTTCAGCGCTGCTGAGCATGGATGGCATTTAGGAGTGGAAGGGCAGTGCCCCGATGTTGTGGCTTTTGCAGTGATGATCATATCCCCCTGGGAGAGAGCCTTTTAAGGCTGTGGTGTAAAAAGATTGTATTTTCCTGTTGTTGTTTGTTGTTGTTGTTTTTTCACTGAAAGGGAGCAAACAAAAAAATCAGATGTTTTTTTTCGTTTGTTTTTATATAGTTCACTTCATTTCGTACAGGTAGTGGAAATGTAAGTTATGAACAATTACATTAAATTACATTTGTTTTAATAAAATTTTGTGCTTAAAATACAGCCATATACAAATAAAATAAAACATAATTTAACAAGAGAAAGTATGAAAACATTTAAGAGAAGTCTTGTATTTTCAAATTCTTAAAGAAAATGGTCAGAAACCTTTTTTAAATACCTATAACTTTATTATGCCCACTGCTACTCTTGTAATGTGATCTTAGTCAATGTTACCATGTTTGTTTTAGCCTGGATGTGCTGTCTGAGGGTATTTTATCTTTTTTATTAGAAACAGATTTGTAAAGAAAGCCAAGACCATCTAGTCCTTATTGTTAAGTTAAAAAAAAATAATTTTTAAATATGCAGAAGCCTCTTAAAATTGTTCAAGGATGCTGGTCATGTGTAATAGACAGAGAAAAAAGTAAGGACATATTTTGTGTTTAATGTACTCATTAATCAGCTCATTACTGAATGTAATAAATATGAATGGCATGAAGTCACTATTTAGGGTCTAATTTTTCTTCATTTTGGTTTTGAATTAGACAAACAACATTGTGAAGAGGCTGCCCAGTTAGCTCAGTTGGTAGAGCACCAGACTCAATCTCTGGGGGTCGTGGGTTTGAGCTCCACTCTGGGCGGCACTGCCTCCCATGGACCCACCACCTGTGGGAGGTGCTGTGGGACTTTGATGCAAACTGTAGCATTGTTATTTTTCTCTCAGTAATACGTGCAAGTCGCGTCTTGTAATTCTGTTCTCCTTTTCCTGCTCTTCTATGAGATGAACAACAAAAGCCCTCGTGGTCCCTGTGCTGATTTGTAGCACTGCGCTGCATTTATTTCCCATGTTGAGAGTTTTCCTGTGGTTTACATTTTCTTCAACAGCCTTTAAACGCATACAATTACACATAATTTGTCTATACCGCAGAACTGAAACCAAATGGCACAAAGTGTGTCTCTGCCTCGGGTGAGGAATATGCTGCTGCTGTTTTTTTTTTTTTCAGGATTTAACAGTACAGCAACTCCTCGCTCTGTGGGAACCTTGTGTAGCGGCCTGTGAACTGAGGAATGTCCCGTTGACCCTGAAACAACAGTGTGAAATAAAGGCAGCCATTGTTCCAGGCAACATTGATGCTGGCTTGTTTAATGAAAGTCTGAAAAGTATTTGGAACGAACAGTATCAAACCTTTGTGCTGCCCGCCCACGCCACCCCCGGCCCCACTGCTAAAATGAACCTCAGTTAGCATAAGCCAGGAAATCATTGTGTATATTATTATTCACCTCAATCATACATATATTGAAAGTCGCAATATTAAACTTCACCAGAGACCATTTCTTCAACATATACAGATATACTATATATAAACTATGATTACAGTATTGTTTTTCTCAAGAAGTCCTGGCTGCCATGGAAGATTTAGACTTAGTCTTAAAAACATAAATAAATGCAGCTGTTAGGGTTTTTTAGGCGCTGGGTCTCTTTCAGTAGCAGTTTTCTGTGAGGTAACGAAAATAATTTTATTTACTTATCCTGTCTCAGTGTGTGTCTAATTCAAGTATAGCTAACATTATTTTCACTTCAACCAAGACTAGTTAAAATGATTAGCACCTGAGGCAAAGAGGAAAACACCTTCTATTTTACAGATTTCCTGGCAAAACCAAGTAAGTAACAAAGCAGGCCATATTGAGTTGGCATGTTCTGTTTTCTCCAGATCACGTGTAGGCTGAGACAAACCAGAAGAACGAATCACAATGAGGCTGATGAATGTCACTGTTTTCAATCCTGTTCGCGCTGCACTGCAGTGAACCTCTTCCCTCTTGCCGCTCTCGTTGTCTTTATGCTTTCTGCTTGTTATGTGTCACTTCAGTAAAGCAAGGTCGCGGATTCCTCTGATGGAAAGCCTTTTCTCTCCCGATGCAAACAGTCGGTCTTATGACAGCTGTTTCTTGGAGAGTGTGGAGAGAAAAGAAGGCAGTTAGACAGTCGCCAGAAAAGCTGTTTGCTGACATAATGTATCTCCTGTCTGTCGTCTGTGCTAAGGAGGGACCAGACCCAACAGAGTCAGGCGCTGTTGAAATACCTCTCCATGGCGAGAATTTTTATGATCCGATATATCAACCTGAAGGTTCACGAGGCATACATTAATTAATACATGAAATATGGTACTTAAATATCTATGTTACTGCCGCAGACAAATTATCTCCCTCACTCAGGGTTCTCAGTAAACTCCGCCTGCCAGCTTTACTAACTTACTGACAGCTAGATTCATTTTTTAGGATCCAATTGAATTTTTTATGGCAACAGTTGGGTTGGTGTTGTAAATGTTTTGTTTCAGCGCATTGGGACTGCAGTGTGGGGATGGCTTTGCTTTTACACTGGCTCTCTCTGGCCCACTTACACATCTGACTGATATTTTGACACATAGGTATCATGAGTAAATAATAATACTATTTCTAAATTAACCAGCTGTTATTTCCCCCCTGCTGAGTTCAAAGTCAGTGCTCTATGCTTATGTGTTCAGAATAATAAAGGTTTCATTACTAGACAATGTAATTGTATGAATGGCTTTGTAATGTTGTTGATATGCATAAGCAGAGAATTACAAAGCAGCGTAATCGAGATGTCAACAAATGATTTTACAAGGGTTTTATTAATGTGGTATTTTTTTAATCCTTAAAGGCACAGTCACTGATCTAAATGTAAACAAAGGTGTCACATGATCACCAAATTTCCTGATGCCTTTGATAGAAAATGCGATGTGATAATTTTGCATAAGTCTTACTTCCATTCTGTGTGGCAACAAATACAGTTTGGCTATTTGAATACGGCCAAAGGAAAAACATACAGAGACAATTTCTATACGGCAGCTCTCAAACTCTGGTACCAACAAGCATTACAATATATCACAGGCAACCAAACTGTACTTAAAAAAACAACAGAAAATCCTCATGGGACCCACAAACCAGCGATTGTCTCCCATTTCAGCGGCTGCTTCATATCCTTGCTTAATAGCTCTCTCTCCGATGAAATGTGTAGGGCAAATGTGTCACATCCACTCTCACAATGTTGTGTGACTCTGTCTGCAGAAGGTTTGTTTTTATTTCATAGCTCATAAAAATAAGGGGAGGATGACTTTTCAGCTTGCTGCAGGTACCACTGCACCAGATAAAGATTTAGCTCTGCAATGAGATTGTTACCCCCTGCCACACACGCACACAAACACGCCTTCACAAAAACACCCTCCAAAACAATCTGCTGACTGAAGTGACTGAAAGACACAGCCATAGCACTCCCTCTTTTAATAAAGGTCATATCACACCATCACCGTGAAATGGGACATTTTATTCTGTCATAATGATGCGAGCAATAATGTTTATTATGCATTTAACACATTAATTAGGTTGTGGGGGCTTTGCTTACACCTACTTTAATGAGTTAGGCTAATTCCTTTTGGTTGCTGCTGCTGTCACTGTGGTTATTGGTGCGACGGTTGCTGATATTTTTATTTGATGCTGCTGGCTATCATTAGCTGGAATACGACTCAGGATAAAGAAGTACAGATGTCTGGCACTCAGGCAGTCTCTTTCACGTAAAGAAAACACATGCATGTTATCCCACTCAGAAGCTCTACCAGTGGCACTTCCTCAGCTGCGCATGTGAACCTCTCACTGCTGGATTTTGCAGTTCATAAATTGACGCAATTGTACATTCAAAACAGGTGCATTTCAGTCTCGCAGGCTTTTGTCGATCAGTCACACATGACACTAAACCTAGATGAGGAAAATGTAATCGCTTCGAGGAATGAAGGCCACTTTCAGTATGCATAGTTAAATCAGTAAATTAATATTTATCACCTACAGACCTCTGTGTGGTTTCAAGGTGAGAAGAGAAACGAGAAACTTTGTGAGAATATTCTTGATTGAAACTTTAAAAGGATGGAACGAATCTCATGACAGGTCCTTGGAGTACCATAACAGACAAACTTGCAGTATTATTTACTTATGGTTTTTCTACTGTTCTGAAATCGATATCTTGTTAAATGTTGGACTTGTACCTTGAGAAATTTTAGATTTGTCTCTGCTGAGACTAAATGTCAGTGTTTTGTCATGTCTGGACTCCTCATCTCTTCATTTACTCAATCTGCTTGTATAAACCAACACACTCACAAAGAAATCAATACTGGACAAAAGCCTGCATTAGATCAGATCTAAAAATGTCAGGGAATTTTTCACCTGTTTCTGTCAGAGGGTTTTTTCGGAATTGTCACAGTTGGCAGATTTTAACTGGCAAACACAGGCTGATAAAACACTTATTTATCAAAGCCCAGTTGCATTTTTACAGAACCATCTTCTCTGCTTGGAGCCAAGTTTGCTTGGGTATTTCGTGTGAGAGTCAAAAAACATGCTTTTTCAGCACAGTGATCGAGCAAGTTTTTATGACACCCCTTCAAACAGCAAAATATGGCAGAACTGATTTGTATCTATGTGTGCGTGTGTGTGCGTGTGTGTGCGTGTGTGTGTGTGTGTGTGTGTGTGTGTGTGTGTGTGTGTGTGTGTGTGTCCATATACAAAGAGATTCAAATGATTTGCAGCAAAGCAGCCGTACTTGAGGTGTATTCATTTGGCTTTTCATGGGGTGGACATTGTCATTGTCAAACGACACAGGCAGAAAGCCTGTAACTGTTATTCACCACCAAGTTATGGACATGCTGTTTCCAGTGAGTCAGAGCAATTCACGGTTAAAAAATGAACACAACAACAATGAATGTGACACATACAACCTACAGTATATGCCAATACATCTGTAACACAATATACTGTATGAATATTTGCAGAATAAAAAAAACACATGGTTCTGTCCATAAATATGTTCTAGCAGTGTTTCATGAGCCAATGAGATACATCTGATGAGTGCTATACTATCAAGAAGTGACCTGGGGGAGAAATTGTCAGACAGAATATACTGTGTGTATTGGAAAAGCTGGTGGGAAAAAAAAAAAACAGGCATTTTTTTTATGGGTAAATAGATGAATCTGGGAGAGAGGACTAGTTGTGTTTCCAAATAGACAGTCACATTCCAAAGACAACAAATTCTAAAGATATTTTTTGACAGGTGTCAAAGGTAGATTTTGATTGGTACACTCTCCACAGTTCAGTCTGGTCTGGCCTTGGTGGCATTCTGATTTTTCTCTGCAAATGAACCTCAGAGCATCACTTTTGATCCACTTGATATTTGGACTAGTAAATCAGGAGCAAGGGAAATACAGCACATTGACATTCCTTCCCCTTATCCAGTAATGAAATTGCTTAGCGATATTGCATCCTTTCAAGCATCACACTGTGCTCACTCATATGGATTTAATCCTGTTGAGAGAGGCTGTTGCTGAGGGCATTCGGCACAATGCCAGTTTGAAAGTAATCCATTGAGTCTTAAATAAGTTGGCCTCTTTCAAACATAAAAATCTGAATCAGCTTATTGGAACCTAATATTCAAACCTGATCTGAAATCATGAGCATTTTAAATCTTGACATGTTGATAGCAATCTCTATATTCAAAGCGGTTTGGAAGTAATGTACGCTGCCACTACTCCACTGTTAATTCCTTTGAAATGAAAATTAAATTTGTTCTCATTCCATGTAACTTCCACCCTGATTGTGGTCTTAAAACATCTAAATGTTATACACAGTCAGGTCTCGGGTACCAGTAGCATTCAGAAATAATTCAACTCAACAACCAGCCCAAGAGAAATCCGTAAAACATCAAGATGTTAGACCATAATCTCCAAAGCTTACATTGCTGTATGTTTAATTGCCCTGTCCTTTTAACTGAAAATGAAAAAAATGATATTAGAAATCTACATTTAAAGCACGGAAGTACTGCAGGCTCAATTAGACTGAGAGATAAGACAGAGGAAATGACATTATCACACTGGCAGAGTAGTATAATGCTCGCTGTTGACACAGTAGATAACACGATGACTTCAATATGACTGGAGGATTATAACAGCTAGATTTGATGACCGTCAGATGTCCTCCACACTCTTACTGGAATGTAACTTGTAACTAAATTGTCCTGGTCTATCTCACAGAATTACTCTCATTTTTCAGTGCTTTTATAGCCCATCTAGTCGCAGCCTGTGATACGAGTTTTGAGTGGTTGTTTTGCATGTGAACTGATTTCTGCACACTTTCAGATTTGTTACAAGCAAGTGATTATAAATAAAGGTTAAACATAATATTTCTAAGCTCATAGACTTGGTAGCTTTAAACATAACTATTTTCAAATATTTTTTGTCATCACCTTTAAAAAAAAAAAGAAAATCTTATTTGCATTTACAGTGTACTGCTTATTTTGTAAATATCAATGTCATCTTGCAGTATATATGTGTGTAGTAATTTTACATTGCAAGTAACCCATGTGTCCCAGAGTCTACTGATTGCTGTTCCAGTTAACACTTTCAACTGTAATTAATTGTTCATTATTGAATGTTTTTTTCCATTAGCCCAATGATTATTTAGTCCACAAAATAAAGATATCAGAACCATTTCAGCCCCATTTCAGTTTGTTCACTTACTTTTCTTTCTAAATGTCTCTCTATATTTGAAGGACTACAAATATCACTGTGTAATTAAAGTACATTATTACAACAAAGCTGCAAATTTACATTACAAGCTTACAACATCCGACATTGTTGCATATAAAAGAAGGAGGAAAAATTGTGGGCTCAGAGAGATTGTAGCTTCCTTTTGAAGTCACCCGTTCTGGTTGGTTGATGGAGCTGACAGGGTTATTTTGGGACAATGAAAATGCGCTGTGATTAATGGTTCAAAACAAAAACTCTATCCCGAGACAGTGTGTGTGTTCAGAGGACTGTTGCTGGGGAGCTGATAGTCCATCTGAGCCGACACCTCTAAATTAGTGCGGGTATCATAGCTGTATTATAGAGCTCACCCCTTAGTTTATCACATACACTCACCACACAGAATAACACCTTAAATCAACCTAAGAGCCATGTCATTTGTGACAGTGCCTCCCGTAGAGCAGCCCCGCCAGTCTGATGTCATCTGATCTCGGTGTATGAAAGCCCATCCACGGGAAATTCAGGAGCGCCTTAATGGCACCTTTCTGAAATGCTCACCTGCAAGGATTGAGCGTAGACTGTAATTGGCACAATATATCTCACCTTATCTGTTTCTGTCTGGAATGAGAAGGCAGAGCTTCCAGGAGAGACCTTTTTCTCCGGTCATGACGCAGCGGAGGTCACCAATACGGGGAGACATACCTCAAACATTTAAATTCATTGCAGGCTGCAGTTGTAAAGCTTCCTCATCTGCTGTGCTATGTCATATTTTGGCAAGGTTTGACAATGCTGGTGCTTCACAGCTCACATAAAAAGGCTTCATTTTCTTCTATCTAGCAGGACCATTGTTGAGTGCTGTATCTCTTATCTCTGCAGTGCTCATTTTAGTACCTCACAGCAACGCATTGTTCATTGTTGCTGGTTTAAGAGATATTAATGGATGTGATTGCTCTATCCTCCACTTGTGTTTGGACTCAGTGCATCCGTATTTGACTCAGGCCGGATAATTCTCAGTGCTGTCATTTCCTGTGTGTCATACACTTTGTGGCATATTTGTAAAGCAAGAGCTTTCTAATATAACTGAATGTCTACTAGATTAAAGGTTTTTGTGATATTTTTCCTTCTGATAGTCATTTTAAATTATTCAGGGTTACAGGGAGTCAGATGACATCTTTCATTCAGTCTGACATCTGTCTGTCTCTGTATTTTTCTTTATTTTTCATTTCAGATTCAGAATGCAGATGATGTTTTGATTACGCCCTTGGAAAAATTTCGGAAGGACCAAATCGGTGCTGCGAAGGTAGGAGACCACCTACACATGCAATTAACAGTTGAACAGCGGAGAATCTTTCATGTGTTCTGACTCTCCCGCCTCTTTACATCACCCCCTTCATCTCCCCTACAGGGGGCATAAAGAAAGATGTCCATTTGTGAGCGTGATAATAAAAGATATTAAGAATTGAAAAGATCATCTGTTTTCTAAGGGGGCTAGTTTATGCTTAGTTAAAGGTGGCATACTGAACCAAACAATTATCTTTTTGAAAACTATATTAATGAATATATTACTGTATTTCACGCTTCATTTCATGTATTTCTATGCAAATAGTAAATATTTGAAGATGCGCAAAGGCTCTGTGTCACCATCTTCAGTATCACAGTACTGTTCATCCAAAGATGCTTCTGCTTGATCAAACAGCAAAGACTTTTTCAATGCATTTATAATCAGATTACTGTGACTTTACAGCGTCTGATATGTTGCATTCACCATTTTTGTAATCAGATTACTGTAATCCTGTTACATGCCATACATTCCTCCCTAACCTATTGGACATAGAGGACTGATATCAGTAGGGATTCTGCAGAGTGTTGCTTGAAGGCATCCTAGTTCCACAGTGGATATGTTGTCGAAGCTGGAGTTGACTGCAAACAACAGTGTGGGTTTGCTGCTACAAGCTATGCTTTCATTCCTGGCCAACTCAAAGGCATAAAATGAAAGTACAGCAGCTTGTTTGTGGTCATTCCCTTGGTGAGATCACACATGAACAAGCTGGTAGAACTCGAGCCTTTATACAGATCTCCCACTGAGTTTCTGAGTCCACTGCTAACTCTACACCTGACACTGTGAATCATTTGCACATCTTTGCATGACCCTTGCCCGTGTGAGAGACATTCCAGTCTAAAAGTCAGACTATGGCCCATCTCGATTTATTTTACATGACTTGACAGTCACTGGTCTGCAAAAATAGTATTTTACTATTCTTCACTGGTGTCTTCACAAGCCAACCTGCAGTGTAACTAGGAACTATTTCTCTTCTTAGTGTTGAGGAGTGAACATCAATCACTCTCCTCTTTACTGGCCAGACTAAATAACCATTGTCACTTCATGTCTCAACCATCACATGTGTCTACCATAATGAAATAGCACATTCTGCTGCCATCTCTTTCCCTCACTCTGCCATCACAGTGCTCAGTGTTATTGCACTGACTCCTCTGTATGTTTATGAAATGGTTTCTTAAAAGCCACAGCTCCCGTCACTACCACTACCTCTTATTTCCTCCGACCACTTCCTCCTAATGGCTCTCTCCTTCTACGGCCCATCCCCCGCTAAACATTAGCCCAACTAGAGTGAGATAAAAGGCAGACTTCACGAGTGGCTGAGCAACTTTCCACATTTCTGAGAATCTGAAGAGATCTGCAGCCTGTCTGACCCTTCTAGTTACTGCGCTTCATGTCTGAGAACGTCAGTTGGACAAACAGGGAGCTCTTGCCTTATTTGGGTATACTGCGAGTAATCCCACTGAGGTTACGTACCAGTGTATCAGCTTCCTAGGCACAAGCACAACACTTTCATGGCCATAACACACCAACAGATTGACTGCAGCACTACATAACATATTAGGCACAGTCTGCTTCACACAAGGCTGTACTAAATGTTTTGGAATAAAAACCCTCAAACTTTGCACATTCTACAACAAATACACATCGAGAAACAGCCATGAGAACTCAAACAATAGTGTATTTTCACTGGAACGCTGACTTTCCATATGTACTGGCTGCCAAAGTGGGATGTAGAACTGAAATTATTGTTACAGTTCTTTTTTTGTGTTTCAGTTATATTTTTTTATGAGCTGAAAGGTGATAACTTCCCTGATTTCAGAAGTGAAATAAGGAATGAAAATCTGTCCTGGTTTCAGTTCACAGTAGATACACAGTTTGCTGTCACTGCATCAACATGGTCTGCTTCTGTTCATCCACTAGCCCATCTCCTACAACACAGACCTCACCCTGAGGGTGTGACTTTCACATAGACCTGCTGTTCTAAGGGTTACACGGGTTGATTTTCTTTCCACAAACTGAGAACCATTGGAGGTAAACTGCCTAAAGCTGTGTCTACGCTATTGTTGTGTATGTGTGTGTTTGTTGGTTGTCAGATTATTTAAGGCCTTGAAATTTAAAGAAACCCCAGGGACACTTTCTCAAGAAAATACCAGGGGGTGTCAAACTGCTGGGTGGCATTCCTGCTTTCTGAAATTTTGACACTATTATATTGCCTTCAAGGGTCTTCAACATTAGGGGCACCATAGGGGTCCCATCTGAGTGTGAAAAATTAGTGCAAACAGACCCAGATGGGAGTCAGATGGCCACCGATAATTTGAGCTGTCCTCATCCTACAAAGGGTGCACAGACATCAGATGATTTTTTGGCTAGTTATGGTCTCCAGAGGCAGAAATGACATTTGCATTCATGCATAATCCCAAAATATGCTAACCAAGACGCTGTGGAGTAAAGGGATCAATTAAAGTGGGGATATGTTTGCCAGCTGTGAGCTTCAACAAAACTTTGAAATCATACAAATATGTACAGTATATCTTAATTCTTTCATTAACCTTAAGATGTTGTGGTAAGACAGTAGGCCTAGGTAAGAACCTACTTTATGCATATGGCTTTTCCTCTACCCATCTCACTTTGATTTGTGTTGCAACAAAACACTGGAAATTAGGTTTGGGCAAAAGCGAACTGATGTCCGGGAGATATGCAAATTATGTTGCATAATAAACTTTGCAGATTGTCGGTTAATATATTATTGATTCATCAAAGAAATGCACACAACATTAAGACAAGAAAACTGCAACAGGCTTTGAAAACACTTAACCTAATAACCGTGACAGAAAAAAATTAACATGACAGCTCTGCAGATGACACTCACTCAAACTTCATGCTGAAAAAACCCAAAATGCATGAATAATGTGATGCAAATTAAATAGAATTCTTTCCATTACTCTCATGTCTGTCGCCTAATTGTTCACTGTGCCCTACCCAATAAAACAGAAATACCATTAGAACAACCAAAGTAATTACTTTTTGTCCTAATCACCAGGATTTTACAAGGCAGTCAAAGTAGACCTTGAAAGGTCGGTCTTTACCTGTTTGAACGGAGCAGCCATCCACTGTAAATATGTCAGCTTCTTGCCTTTTGCAAAAGCAATATGTATTAAATTAGATTACATACAAACAGTAACATCATCCAGAATTGAATTAAAAGTAAAGGGCCTGGAAGTATGGTAATTCAGCAAAATTCTGCATTATTGCTATCATGTATAATTTTGAAATGCACAACATGATGAAAAACAAACAAACAAAAAATCCTCTAACTCATTACCTACTGTTATAGCTGTTATTGTATTTTCACATAATCTTCAAAACTGATGACTGGTTGTCACGGATAACTTTTTTTAATTCAGGTATTCATGGCAGTTGTTAACCTGACAATTCATGTGTTTTTTTCTTTTTGTGTGTGTTTACATTGACATGCATTTAAGGAAGGACAGTTTCATTCTAAATAACCTCTTATCTATCTGACAGTATCTGCCGTGTACTACAATGGAACAGTGACTTCATGGCTCGTAGTCTTACTGTATTCCCTTCTAGTGTACACACACTAGAGCTGACAGTGACACTGAACACAGGACTAAGTGCTTATGTTTCATGTCAGTCCCTCTCTGTGATGAACCTTTCCTGTCATTGTCTCTGTGTTTAATAAAGCAGAATTGTCCTGAAAATAATCCTCACAAATAAACTGGCCAGCAGTTAAATTTCACTAATAAAATCTTTATCCTTCAAATCCAGGTTCAGCAACTATTAGAATGGACACTGGAATCAAATTCATATCAAAACAAACTCTTTACTCATTATAAAATCTAGATATATGAGGGGAAAAAATCCCTGATGCTAACATTAACTTCCTGTTACCTCGAATATAATTAGGCTGGTCTAAGGGACCTCCTCAGTCATGGGCTGAGTCATGGCCAACACTAACCAGTGACATAGTCCAAAACAAATAATCATCAGATGTGTAATCTTAACAAGGACTTCCAAACTTCCTGATGATTCAAGTTGTCTTTTCCCACTCATTATCTCTCCGGTTAGGTGGTGAGAGCAAAGTTTGGATTGATCTTGACAGGGAGAGGCCTAAGGGGTCCCTATAGGATACAGTATAGACCTATATTTATGCAGAGCTTGTCAAAAGACACTGTAATGAAAGCGAAGCTTTTGAAGATTGATCTTATGAAGATACCAGCTTTTTTTTTCTCCTGGCAGCTTTGCTCAGACGTTAAGAGTTTCTCTGAGATCAGTTACAAAGGAAATGTCACTGTTTACCTGTAAAGTGTGCATAGTATGTGGAGCCTTTGTACTTTTATTTTTATTATTTTAAATGTATTACATCACGTGTCAGAAAGAGCAGAAGCACTGATAGATGTTCAGTTTACAGTTTGCCTCACACATATTCACACTCTAAATGTGGTCTATATAGAAGTCGGTTTTTCAACTCCTCAGAAGCAGATGTTTGTAATTATTTTGTGTTAATTGGCCAACTTTTATCATGCTGTGATGTCTCCTCAGGAAGTGGGATTTCAGGTAAGGAAGGAGACATTTCTGGCTTTGCAGCAAAGTAACTGAACTCAAACCGAATCCTTCCGTTCTCCTTGCCTCCCCTGTTGAAGCGAGACCAGCTCATGTGTGGTGGAGCATCAAAATAACCCGGCCACTTCTATTTAATCACCATTCTGGACCCCTACTCTAATTAGATGTCTCTAATGAGCTCATAGAGATAGGTTGCAGAGTTCTCCCTTTCATGTCACTGCTCAGAGAATCCATTTAAAATGAACATGTGGTGAAATATGCTGCATACAATGCCTTGCAAGCCAGTGATGTTTGTATTATTCCAGGGTGTCGGTCGGAAGTGAGGAAATGTTGTGTGGTAGTGTGTGATATCTGGGGTTCTCTCCTCTATATACACACACAGACACATTCGACCTCTCTTGCCACTTACATCTGTTACCATGGCGATGAGGCTCAGAAATGATGGCCCTGAGGCTCGTTAGGGCCAGTGTCAAAATTTTGCGTTGTACTGCTTGTGCCCAACTATTCCTCCTGCCATCTTGATGCCTGTTCTCGGCATCTTTCTTTAGCAAACTGAGAACACCTGATGATCAGAAGTAAGGCTGTCTACAGTTTTTTTCTTTCTGCGCTAGTATACTAGCAATTAGCAAATTCACCCATACTACAGCTGGCATCAAAGAGCTCTTAACAGCAACATGAGGCTTGCCAGTTAGAAATTCCACTACAGAGGAATCTACATCAGAATATTCTCTTCCTGCATGTGATTTATTTATGAGGGCGAACAAAGCAATCAGATGAGGAAATCTCCCAAGTGGTAAGTTCATGTGTGTTTCGGGCACCACAGAGTGTTGGGAAGTGCTTTGGCTTTATCCATTCCCAGCCAGCTGATTACTCTGGGGGGCTGGCATTAGTTTCTATCAGAAACTCCCACCTCATGTGTGCTTCAGGGTATATATCTATCCACATCTATGTCCTATGCCGCCACATGTTGGTCTTCAAAGCCTTTTTGCCTGCAATGCAACCCCCCTTCTCTGGGAGAATCTTTTCAATTTAAATCGCTCATATTCCACTCTGATTGCACAAACATATCCGGAGGTGGTGGGGGTGGGAGGGTGGTGCTCGACACATGGACAAACCAACAAACACCTGGTGTTCTGCCTGGGTATCATTACGGTAGCACCAGTTTATACACGTCCTGTCTGGATCAAAAAAAAAAAAGAAAAAAAAGAAAAAAAAAAGCAGGACACTTTGGGTGACTTAATCAGGCTGGCACGGCTTCACAGATTCACTGCAGCTCTGCGTCACTGCATGCTCTTTGTAAGTGTGAAAGAGTTAGTCCAGATGTACGGAGGAGTGTTTTTTCTGAGGAGTTTTCTGGCACACTCAAACTGGTCAGCAGTGCTGGTAGATTCCTGCTGTGACTGCGGGCCTCGGCTAAACCTAAATCTCTTAATTTAATGTGATCCCCAGTGCGTGTGTGCGCATGTGTCTGCGCCGTGCTCGTGAGCGTGTTTGTTGGTATTTTCCCCACGGCTTCTGTTGTGTGCGTGCTCACAAAATAATGTCATGTCAACAGCTCTCACAATGGCAGTCAGTCAGCTCCTTTATGTTTTCTAAAAAAAAAAAACACTCAAACCTTAAGGGAAATTTATTTCCCGTCAGAGTGATATCATATTTAATCATATGTTTATTTTCCTATCCACCTGTTTATTTTCTCTTTGTTTCTGAATAACAAATATATCCGCAGTTGATTTTTTTTTTTCTCCACTCTTGAAAAGATCATTCCTGGACCAGACACGACAGGAAAGATGGAAATAAGATGCTACTACATGAAATTATCTATTGATTTTTGTGCTGTACTTGTAATAGTTATGTAGGAGGGTTGCAGTGTCTTATGGTGAATTCCTCCAGTGTGTTTTAACTGCTGTGGGGGTTGCTGAGGCAGAACACTGTTCTAGGTCATATCAGTAGCTAGTAGATTAGATTTGCTAAATTTCAGGGCCATGAAAATGAAAACAAACAAGCAGGATCTGGTTACAGTGGCTGTTTTCGTCACAACCCACCCTACCCCCAAATTCCGTCTCTCCACTAGCCACTTTATGAATGTTTGCATAGTGAGATGGGCATTAAGTGGGCAAAGCTTCATTTAGAGGTCAGACTTACAGATGAGACACTTGAGTGCTCTCACACAGACAGGTTCTCTATGCTTGGCCAGAGTCTGATTAATGCCTGTGAAGTGGATCTTTTTTGGGTGAAATTTTCAATCTCTTAGTCCATATGCTTTATAGATGGGCATCTGGCATGGAAAGCCCATTTCCTGTTCCTTCCACAGAGCCCTCTGGGACACTGTCTGAATCCTGGGACTCGTGACTATAGAGTTTGACTTGTCTTTGCAGGTGGAGCATAACAAGGAAGGAAAATGCAAACAGCATCCAGCCAGTCCTGTCTGTGACGGTGCCAAATGCATTATGCTATTGATGATTTACAGTGTTATGTATTTTGCTGTGAACTTGCGTCCCCAGCTGGGGCACTGTGAGAATAATAGCGTATATTTCTCAGAAGCCCTATTGATAATGCAGAGTCCTTATTGACCATGCCAACACTGTCTACTCGTCATTACACGGTCATATGCCACTTTTATGGCCTGTAATAATCTATTGACAGGAATTTTAAATAACATGTGGCAAATGACACATGAAAATGTAGTTAGAACTCCACCTAGTGGCGGCTCAATCTCACACACACCCACACCAAGAATACATAATGCAGTTTTGGTAATGTTTAAGCCGTTTGTGTTTCTTGTGGACCTTTTTAGGAGGGGAAGAAGAAATTCGATAAGGAAACAGAGAAGTATTACTCCACGCTTGAGAGACACCTCAACTTGTCATCTAAAAAGAAGGAGGCATATCTGCAGGAGGTAAAGCCAAAACAAATTTTCTCATCCCTAACATGTGTTTGAATAATGTTGTTTTATGCTTGGCTGAGTGTCTCCTAAAAATAAAGCTATTGTTTGTGCACCATTCTTTGTTCATTACCTGTCTAAGTACACACGGTCTCCAGGTGTTGATGTAAGCATTAACTCTCTGTCCACACACAGACTCTCCCAGCTTGACCCCTGTCTTTGTTATGGCACTAACCCTGGTTTGTTTGTTAATTCTCAGGCTGACACACAGATTGATAAGGAGAGACAGCTTTTTTATGATGCCTCCCTTGAGTATGTTTTCAAAATACAAGAAGTGCAAGAAAAGAAGAAATTTGAGTTTGTTGAGCCGGTAAGAGAAGTACTAGTTTTACATATTTCTTTGCTTACTGTCAGTGTCGAATGCATATTGAAGATGCAGTAATTGCTATGCCTATTTTGCTATATATGGTATTTAGTCAAAAGATTAGCTTAAGTGGCATATTGTCAAAATAGCACAGAATATTTGTACTTACTGCTGATGGAAGTGGCTTTTTAAATGTCTGCTTTCTCCAGAGTTTAGACAGACACAGTTATACATCTCTCGCAGGTATATATCTGTGCTTGTATATTCCACGCATTTGTCATCTTCATCACAAATTCTCTGTAATATAGTCAATCCATTTGGGGAAGCTAGTAAGTAAAATTAAATAAAGTGGTTGTTGTCAAACAAAACAAGACAAAGTGCCCTTGCAAATCAAAGGCTCTATAAAAGCCCCCACCTTAGAGATGTGTGGAGTCAATTCTAACATGTTTAGCAGAGAACTTACCAGGAAACATTAAGTTCTCTAGGTGTTAAATGTCTGGGAACGTGAGGTGGGAGCAAAGTGGCTGCTTTAAAAGCCCCCACTCCCATTTGTTTACATCCAATGGCAGCTCACTGAAAACCCAGGCCAGAAATGTAAATCTCCAGGCCCAGGTAGTGCTGGGAAAAATGACAAGGCTCAGTCTTGCCTGTGACAAATCTGGGCACACATAATATGGTTCATCCTTGAACATTTGATATACCAGGCCTCATCCTAGAAATCAAATCAGTGGTTGTGGATTTGACTGAGAGCAGCTCTATGTTTACGGGATCCTCTGTGCTAGAGATACAATCAGTTTTTTCCCCCAACAGTACTGCCAGTTCTGTTTCCACAATGGTCAAGGATGTTTCTGTGTTACACAGAAGTAAAATCAATATCTGTCAGCCGTAAAGAACCTGAACTTCCTGAAACTTTCTTTTCTGGCCTTCATCCTATATGCAATGATATGAAAATATTTAATTTCATCATTTTTGTTAATTCGTTTTTCTACAAAGTACAATGTTGTGTAATACAAAGTTAATGCGTTTTTAACTGACAGTGCAATGTGTATAGGGTGAATATTAATGTGCTGTGATTGATAGCATTCAATTTACCCAAATTGTGTACTTTTCAGATTACAGCATTGTAATTAAATCCACGGTTGAAAAATAAAAATCACCACAGACTCGACTTCCCATGTTTTTCATATACAAAATGATAATTGTGTGATTATAATAGTGATCATTGTTTCTTGTAATCAAAATGGACACTTTATGTTGCAATATACTTTTAAAATGTGCTGTCCTTGTGTGAACTGGTAATCAAGCTTTATGTTGTTTATTAACTCACATAAATATTGTTCCTCTCCAGCTCCTGGCCTTTCTTCAGGGTCTGTTTACATTCTACCATGAAGGATATGAGCTGGCTCACGAATTCGAGCCGTACAAACAGCAGCTCCAGTTCAACCTACAGAACGTAAGTCTGGACACCTCAGGGCTGTGCACAAAGGCAACCAGCCACGTAATCAGATTCTGCAGCTTATCATACCCCAATAAAACAAGCAGAGTTTTCACAAATGGATAGCTGTGTGATCAAATGAGATTCTTTGCAGCACAGAGGATCGATATTTTCAGAGTGTTGTGTTGCAGGCAGTTACTGCAGGCCATTAAATGCTAGTGTGTCAAAAAATAATTAGAGTTAGGAGTAAAACTACAGCTGCTTCCATCACTATGACCTCACCACTTGCAGCCCGAGGGCCCAGATTTCGCCCTGACCCAAAGTGTCAGCGCCATTGCCCTTACAATTTCCACTCCATAACCCTCTCTCCATGTCTTCAAATGCAGAGAGCTCTAATAGGAGCTGGAGAAGGTGAGGCTGTCTCAGCTTCTCTCTGCTTGGTGATATGGAACAGCCTCATACTGACCTTTTTGACTCCAAAGAGGATTTCTTGCAGCATTAACAACTGAGGCTCTGTTCTGTGGGATGTGGGATCATCTCAAGTACATGTTTCCAATATAAATTTAACATGTTCTAATAAGATGCCATTGCAGTTTTTCCAAATGGTTTCCCAATGCGTTATTCTATTCTATTCTCAGATGTTCTCATGCAGCTGCAAAAATATGAAGAGTTTGCCAGTTGACATTTTTCCTTTATTCATTGTAGGAAACAAAATAAGGGTATTTTTGAGATGGGAAGTCACAAGAAAAAAAATGCCAGTTCACAACATGTCATCTGTTAATGCAATGATAACACAATCCAGCATTTTCCACACAGACACGAAACAACTTTGTGAGCACCAAGCAGGAAGTGGAGAAGCTGATGAAGAGGATAAGGTCTGCAGATCAGGACTATAAACCCCCAGGCCAGTGGACGATGGAAGGCTTCCTGTACGTCCAGGAGAAACGTGAGTCTTTCATGCTGGGCTTCCAGCCAGCCAGGCCCTCTCACTCTCTCCCCCGCTGCTCACTTGTAAGTGCATGGTTTTACATCCATCACCATAAACATGTCTTGAGTTCTCCCAGGCCTCTGTAGAAGAGATCCTCTGACACAGAGCACATCATTCATCCTGTTTACAGATTCACTTTGATGTGCTCTCAAACAAAGGGGGAGAATACCACAAATGGTAGATTTTTATCAGCAGCAACAAACAACTTTTGATTTATCACACTTTAATTGCAAATTGATTTTCAGAAGTCTTTCCAGAAGCCTGCGATTCTGAGAAAAACATACTGGCTCAGCTACCATTATCTTTTTTTTGTTTTTCTGTCCTAGGTCCTCTGGGGTGTACTTGGACACGTCACTACTGCACGTACGAAAAAGGCAGCAAGACCTTTTCCATGAGCAACACTGAAAATAAGTCGGCTGGGAAACAGGTAGTTTAGCTTAGCCTAGTTTCATTTAACTTAGCTTAGTTAACTTCATCTTAGCTTATCTTAGCTGAGTTTATTTTAATTTAGTTTAGAGTAGTTGCACATGCAAATGATACAAGCTGAGAAAAGACTGAGCAAATATAATCTTTGTGGGTGAAACAAAGAACCCCCTTGAGGCTTATAAGAATGTCTCACCCCAGAGGGAAAAAAGAGGGAAAAAAAGTAAAGATGACAGAACTGCGAATTGGGCACAGAAAACAAAAGATTTGTTAACTCAAGGCGGACAAAAATGGTTCAAAGATAACAAAATCCACAAATAACAAGAAAAGGAAACTCAAGGAATGAAAATAACCTTGAAGCAGAGTATGCTAGGGGCCATCAACTGAACAGATTCCCTTCATTGGCAAGCATTTATGTGTACAAATGAGTGAAAACTTCATGAGACCTCATGCAGATCAAATAATTAAGTTTTTTAGACTTGTATCAACATTAGTATTTTGAGGGCATAGTTAGATATGAAACCTTAACAGGTTCATTCATATTTCTGTTTTTCATCTCAGTTTATATTTATTAATGCATGGTGTTTTTATTTTAGAATGGTGTTGTCCTGAACCAGCCAGAGATGTTCAAACTCAAGTCCTGCATTCGGAGGAAAACAGACTCCATCGACAAGCGTTTCTGCTTTGATATCGAAGTGGTGGAGAGGTCTGTGAGCATCTGAATTATCTACATGTTCCCAAAATGTCTTAAGACTTACATGGACTGAAAACACACAAACACAAAACGTGATATTAAATGCTATTAAATACTAAATACTAATATTTGTTTTCCATCACTGATTCGGACAGTGTATTTAAAGAAAATTTATAAATTATAATAGTTACCACGGCAATGCTTAAGTAAACTTTAGTCTACCAAAACAAAAGTCACCAACATGGTTAAATAGGGATTTTTTTTATTTTTTTTTTTTTTTTGAAGAAGCGCATGTGGGATGTTGTGTTTTCATGCATTTTGTGTTCTATTAAACCAAACTGATACTTGCAATTAACCCAGATTGTCATGGGAGTACACAGCATTTGAACATGCAAGAGCTGTTCAGGTTTGATTAACATCTTCAAAGATTCTCTGTTTACCAGTGTTAAGTTTTCAGCTCTGTTTGTGTCCTGCATGTTCCTCAAGTCCTCTCTCTACCAAGCTCTTGTTTGTTGTTATGTCCACTACATCGATATTTACTCTATTTTTGAACCAATTCCGTCTTTTCTCTGTGTTCATGTCAATGTAGAAGTGACATCTGTCGTGGAACTCTTTTCAGACCACTTCAGTTTTTCTGTAAAGTCCGGTATGTGAACTGACCAGTGCTGCCCTTTCAGTGCAGTTGCATGTGCTGCATGTGTTCTGCTAATCGTATCATTCACTCAGTCTCAAATCCAAACCCTCTAATGAAATACTCTTGCCTTCTTGCCACTTCACAAAATCAGACACTACTTAGGAAATATGGGCTAAAGGATATAGATATATTGTCAAATTATTTCAACTTGTTTGCAATTACTCAAAATAATATGTTGATTTATGTAATTCCGAGAATCAATAGATCCTGTTGCCTCTCTTTAAGACGGTTGGAATCTTTACGCTTTATGGGAAGATTCATAACTGATTTGTATTTAATTTAATGTTTTACTGAGCAGTAGGTTAAGGGATTGGCCAAAGATCAAACACCTTTAAGCGGCTGTTTGCTGATTAACAGAGGCTGAACTGATCAATCCGTAATTTATAAAAACTTGATAGGAGCTCATTATTGTGATGTGTACTTCTGATATAGACTTAGCTCATCACTGTGCGTTATTGTTGCACTGCACCAGCAGGGCCAGCGCTGCTCACCCTTGGTGAGTGTTGCTGAGCATGGACAATAACTGCAGTTTATTTGCAGAACAACTCATTTATCATAAACAGCGATGCCCCAAGGTGCTTGTTCCAACCACAAGGACAATATGGGCCAAGCTCCAGTCAGCTTCAAGCTCATCCATTCATCCTCATTATAATAAACATGCTGTTACACCTATAGCCCAGTCAGAATCAGGCCAACCATCTTAGAGCCTCATTTTTAAAGAGTTTGTTCACCCAAATTACTAAAAGCTTATGTAGCCATGCAAATAGTTTTTAATTTATTTGCTTTCGATTTTGAGATATTCGTCTCTGAAATTTATGCCTCCATCCCGATGAACAGTATTTCATTTGAGGTCCTCAGAGCAATGAAGAATGTTATTAGAAAAAAATCAACAGCAACATGTCCTTCTAGGAAACGTGTCCCTGATGAAAAGTGATAACAGGCTGTTACATGGGTTAAGCTAATGCGGTCACTGTTTCTGGAGAGAGACATTGCTTGTTAGCATCATAAATAGAATTCTGTACACATCCACTGTACTGGTTTGGAGGCCTTAATATCAGAGACAGATATGTGAAACCTGTTCAGATAAATCCAAAACTATCTGCATGGCAAAAACCACTAGAGGTTACATTAAAAATGTGGAGGATTTTTTTTTTTTTTTTTTTTTTTGTGTGTGTGTGTGTGTGTGTGTAAGTGCGTGTGTGTGTGTAATTTGGTCCATACGACACATTCATTGTAACACATGCAACCTGACATGGCTCCATGCTAGTACTAACTATCACTACTGGGTGGGGTGAAGGTTTTTTGTTTGTTGCCAGCCATCATACAATGTTGTATCATCATGTTACTGCTAAATTTAGCAATACAACCACTTAAATCCAGACAATGTGTAGACCAGTTTCAAGCTATGAAGCAAATAGTGTGGAGATTCAAGAACTTCTCTGCTGTAGAGAAGATGCAGGTATATGAATCTTGGGTGCAAAAACAATGAATCACTCTAATATTAAGCACGTGTCGCCTTTAACAGGGTGTGGAATGTGAAGCACCAAGCCGACCGAGGGCACTGTTTGATGTCAAGCATTTGCACACAAGCTATTTTAGTCACACTAGTCCTTTTATAGTGGTCTCAGCCAGCGTAACCATGGTCTGTCCAGGGCCCCCAAGGCAATGAGATCAGACTGAGACCAGCTTTTCTCTGAAATCTTTCCAGGCATGGCGTTATGACACTGCAGGCACTGTCAGAGTCCAACAGAAGACTGTGGCTGGAGGCCATGGATGGCAAGGAGCCGGTGAGGAACTCTGCTTGTTTGTTTTTGAAATATTCATTTTGTGCTGGCTGCTGTTTGGCCAGGATGCTTATTAGTTGTTTGCTTAACAATAAAACAACACCAAAATTGAATCATTTGTCACTGGCACCCTCTTCTGGTGGCTCCAGCTTAGGTCTTCTTAAGAAACCATGACCTCACCATCCACTTGTGCTATTAATACAACTGTCCAGGAGCACTGGGAAGAAAACTGTGTGGTGCATTTCTCCTCTTTGTGTAATTGTGTTCAGTTTTGAAGGAAAGGGTTAATAATGATTTCTGTAACCTTTTTCTAGATTTACAACCTGCCAGCCATATTAAGCAAAAAGGAAGAGAGTAAGTCTTTTTATTAATCTTTCCAAACCTCTTTCGTCAGTGTAAATTAAGCTTTTTAAGACTTGAGATAAAATCCCCAACATACACATATCAAATACATACTTTGTTACCTATAGCTACGTCTGTTCATTAACACAATTACTTGACATACGCCCACTCAGCTGACATAGCCTTCCAGCACAGGGGTTGTATCCTATTAGTCAGAGCACAAGCATGGGGAGAGCTTATTATTCCTGCATGATGTGTAGTTAACCCAGACGGTAACTGACATGTCAATCCTATTCTCCTGTTGTATTACAGCGTTTCTTAATGAGGCAGGATTTAACTTTGTAAGGAAATGCATTGACCTGGTGGAGATGAGAGGTGAGGCATTTAAATCTCTCAGCTTTAATCTGCCAAACGACTTGAATAGAGCCTGGCAGTGATTATGAATAACAATGCATTTCATTCATTAGTGGACCTGACAACATATTGCGCTGACATAAGTTTTAACTGAACACAGGTCTTTGTTCCACTTCTTTCATTTCCTTTTTCACTGTCATGCAGGTATAAATACAATGGGGCTGTACAGAATTGGAGGGGTCAACTCCAAAGTACAGAGGCTAATGACCACAGTCTTTTGTAAGTAGTTCTGATATCAGAAAAAACACACATTGTATAGAAACTCCTAATGGGTCAATAGGTGTTCAAACTGGGACCAGGGCCAAAGTGTGTTTATCAAACTTAAAATTATCCAGCTTTTTTCTGTCCAGTTTTTCTGGGCTGTTTCTTGTATTGTACATATGTAATAACATTCTCACATAGCATGTAGTAAAACAATCAAACGAGATAATTTTGCCTTTTTTAAATGCCTGAATGACCATCTTTTACCACTGTCTCAGGTTGAATGTCGAGCTTTATCGAACATAATGTAAAACTCATAGAGTGAGGAAAGAGGTCCTCCTTGTGGTGTGACAGAGTAACACCTGGCCTCATATTACTTTGTCATTTCCTTATTAGATGACCCAAGGTAATGCTGTTTGCAGACATTTCCTAAATTTTAACAGGAAATGTCTGAGTGATTTATTAACGTCTCTAAAACGGCCTCTATGAGACACCACACATGTACTCATGTGCACTTTTATATATTTATTTCAGATTCTCCTCTTGAGTCTCTTGTCAAAAGGAGACAGTCAGTGTTTTTAATGCTCATTTAAACAGCCCATCAGGTCATATCAGGTTGTAGTGCTTTCTTCAGACAATTTACAGCTTAATCCTTGTGGTGATATAAAAATAAAAGTGTGTTTCCAATAGCATCCAAGGCATCTGTGGACATGGACCTGGATCCGGAGACGTGGGACAACAAAACTATCACCAGCGGTCTGAAGAATTACCTCAGGTCAGCTCGCCCCCAACAGCTGCGTATCCTTAGCTGTCAGGAATTATCATTACCTTCATAATGTCTCTTCGAAACCTCCCTGGTGTTAGTCATGCATTGAGTGCTGCCGCTGACTCACAAAGGAAGGTGGCTGCATTCAAAAGACCCATGTCACTCAGGAAATAAATGACAACTGTTCTTTTTCTTCACCAGGTGTCTCTCTGAGCCTCTAATGACCTTCAAGCTCCACAAAGATTTTATTATGGCTGTCAGTAAGTTATGAAAAGTTACTAACATTTATAATGTGATAGATATTTTACCTGCTTTACTTTCATAATTATGCATGAAAGAGAGTTTTTTTTAAGTCAAATTCAAAACATGTATCACTAATGAAAAAAGCAAGAGGCACATCTGTTTGCTGTAGAAAATATTGTGTCTAATCAAGGATGTCTATGGGTAAACCGTACTTGCGCCAGAAGATCACATTTGAATTTGAAAAATAATGTTGTGAATTTGTATCCAGCCTTTTAAAGAGGGTTAGACTTTGAACTGAACTCTACATCAAAATAAGTCATTTAAAATGAAATAGCTTTGTGGGAACTACATCCAGGCGCTAACATTAGGAAAATCAAATGAGCAAAGATTGAACCAATTAAACCGTTTCCATCTCAGAAAATGGCAACATGCCATGTGCATCACTTCGCCCTCATGTCATGTCACACTGAGAAATCCAATTGGTTCAATCTGTTCTCATTTGCTTCTCTTGCACCTCTGGATATTGTGCCTCAGCTTGTATGTAAAAATTCAAGTTAAATTTGATACAATTTAATTTTAAAAGTTGATATACAACTCCACTTATAGTTGGGAGACATTACCATGTCAGTGTAGTTAGTTATAGGATATTCTCTTCTGTGATCACAGTCACTGTAATACTAACAGACAGATCTAAATTATTTCCACTTTAAAGTCAGTAATTGGAAGATTGGCATGTCTTGTGTTAAACCATCCTCCTGATTATTTAACATCCATTTGCCTTTCGTCAGAGTCAGATGACCAGAACTACAGGGTGTGTGCTGTCCATGCCTTGGTTCATAAGCTGCCCGAGAGGAACAGGCAAATGCTGGAGCTACTAATACAACACCTTGTCATGTACGTGTCTCTGCAGTCAATCAGTTACAGCCTTACAAAATTGCAGCCCTATGAGAGATGAGAAAAATTGCTGTGACTGGTTATATTGTCGTCTTATTGTTGTGGGTACATCTTAATGCATTTGTTAGTGTCAGTTTTTGGTAAAGAATAAAATTGTCAGCACATAGTGAAGAGTCTGCATTACGGATACATCAGCAGAGAACAGTGTGTTTCACTGAGTAGTATGTAATGCCCATGTCTTCTACCTGCAGCGTTTCCACACAAAGCCAGCACAACCTGATGACAGTGTCCAACCTGGGTGTTATCTTTGGACCCACCCTGATGCGGTCACAAGAGGAGACTGTGGCCGCTATGATGAACATCAAGTTCCAGAACATTGTGGTGGAAATACTTATCGAGAACTTCAATAAGGTCAGTCAGTGTGACACAGAATGCTTGTAATTTTATTGCTCGTATATACAGTGGGATCCAGAAGTCTGAGAACGCTTCCTCTTATCTGTCTCGCTTCCTGGAGTGAGACAGATAAAGTTTATGAATCAAGTAAGATATTTCAGTGTAGATATCTCTGGTTGTTTTACAACTTACATCCAGAAACACAAAGAGATAGCTACCTTGGTATAAAATGTTTTGATAAATCTCTGATCGTTGACTAAATTTTTGAGTGTCATGATATAGGTTGTTATTTCATCCAACACTGGGTTTACTGGGTATCGAACATCTTAAAATATTGGTGACAAACTTCCCAAACCCAATTGAAATACAGCACATATTAGAAATTCACAGAATGTGTAGTTGTGTTGAGAAATCAGTGTTACTGCCTGGACTTCCAGATCTTCCACCAGGCTCCGGACCCCAATGTGCCCCTGCCTCAACCCCAGAGCCGCCCAGGCTCTCGCAGGAGCAGGGCCATCTGTCTGTCCACAGGGCCCAGGAAGCCCCGCAGCCTCTACACCCCAACGCTGTGCCTGGCAGATGCAGAAAGTGAGTACCAAAGCAGTGATTACCTCTGCGGGTCATCACACCAAACTTTGCCAAAATCTGTCAGTGGCCTTTAATATTACTCAAACATCTGCACAGTTCCTGAAAGATTCACCTCATATGAGCTGATTTTTCGAGTATTTTTAAATGGAAAGCTGAATGAATGTTATCTCCTCAGAAAAAGGAATTTTCGTTAAGCCAGCAGATTTTAATGAGGGCTTTGTGTGCCTCTGCTCTGGTCCCTGCATAGGTGACACTTTCAGCAGCAGTCCAAGCAGCACACCCATGGGAAGCATGGAGTCTCTGTCCTCCCACTCCTCTGAGCAAAATACCTCCTCCAAAACAGCCTCCTCTGCTCAGGTCAAGGAGAAGTCGCTCCTGGACCTCCGCCGAACGCCTTCGCAGCTCTCAAACGGCCCCAGGAGCACTGTGTGTGTCAGCAGCCCTGAGTCTAGCTCCAGGGAGGACACAGGTCGTACAGATGGAGAGTCAGAGGATGCTCTCAGCGTGTCCTCAGTCAGCACAGCACCCAGGCTGTCTCCTGCACCCAAAAAAGCCCCACACTTCCGCACTGACCTCCGGCCAGCACTGCTGAATCGCTCCTCTGCTCCCTCTCTGAAATCATTGCATATATCCGAAGGTAGGATAATCCTCAAGTAATCAGTCAAGCTTGCCTGTCATTAGTCCACTGATTTTGTTTCCTTTGCAGTAATGAAGTGGAAAGTAACATCATGAAAGTGTCATTTCCAAGACCGAATTCATAAACTGGATAGTTTTATCGTCATAACTTAGCACTTAGACTTAGCACTTTCAGAGACTGCCAGTACCCCCTTGGTTTAAGCATGATTTAAACAGCAGTATTAAAATATTACTTACATGGCTCATTTCCTGAGTTACATGGTGCAGTGTGTGTGTTTGATGGTGTCAAGCTTTAGTGTCTCTGTGTCATTTACTTGTAGACAGATGTTATTATTTGTATCTCTCCCTCAAGGCCACAGGAGCTGCTCTGGATCTGTACAAAGTCTGTCAACACTGGAGCCCAAAGAGAGTTTAAAGCCTACTGAGAACCCAGACCTGCCACCAAAACAAGTGATCCGCCGCAAGATGGACACCTCAGTCAGCAATGGCTACCAAAGACCAGGCTCAGTGTAATGATTTCAAAAAGGCTAAGAATTTTTTGTCTTCCTCCCTCTCTCTGTATCTCTCTTCTGAGTCTTCATCCTCCTCCGTCGTCTGTTTATGAGCATTGAGCACTGAGAAGTCTGTAGGATCACATGAGTATGTGTTAAGAGATTTATGTCTTTTCCTCTATGGTGGGAGAGCTGGCTTTAATTATGCTCTGCCTGCTCTGGGGTTGATGTGACCCAGCAGCAGTCTGTGCTTGTTCTCTTGGGACAAATAGATTGTTTGACTTGCCATGTCTGAGAAGCCAGTCACATGGTGTCACAAGGAGTGTCCTTGTATAGCACCCACCCACCTTGCCCAAGGCTCTGTTGCCCCCCTTGACTCTGAGGTTGTATTGCACAGGGTCAAGAGCAGCCTTGTTATATAGTTAAACTCAGTTTAGCTCCATTCTGAAGCTTAATCTACCGGGAGGAAGGAAACCTCCCACACTGTCGTTACACCTTTCACCTCATTCTAAACAATGAAGAATGCTGGCAAGGCACTGGCCAGAAAAGGTAAGATAGCCTTGAATTTCTCACTGAGGCAGCACTGTTGATGTTATAGACCATCATATATCAAAGTAGATAACACTAGACTTAGTCTAATCTAATCTGATCACAGGACACATTCTTCTTTGGATGACGTAATTTACCAAACATTTTGTTTTTCAGCTGTTTATGTTATATCCTTGATACAATCAAGTTGAGTGAGTGTTGTTTTTCTTACTGGTGCAGGGTTGCTGCCAGAGCACTGCTTTTTGAAAATGCCTCTTCCTCGCAGTCTGTTCCAGTTGGAAGGTGCTGTAAAAACATGACACCATCTACAACAGTTTGACCTAATTGATCCCACTCTCATCTCTTCAGATCTGCCATGACATTGCCTGTTTTTGTTGTCTTTGCAGAGATGCCAAGGCAATGTATTCCTGTGAGGCAGAGCACAACCACGAGCTCAGTTTCCCCCAGGGGGCGCACTTCTCAAATGGTGAGCAGAGCCAGAAGAAGGCAAATATTACATGCTTCAGCTGACAGTTACTTTGCTACTGCAGTGCTCACAACAGCACACATGCCTGTCTGTTGTGCACTGGCAGTACACTGCAAGCACTTGGCTTATTCCCAGTGTTATATGGAGGCATAAAATAATTTTGCTCTAAGCGTGACACCCCCATATGCATTGCTAAAAACAAAACAGCCCCTGGATTTTTTATTGCCTCTTGCTTTTTCCATGAAGAGATAACTTGGCCCACAACCAGTGCAGGCAGGTCACTGTAACCTAGTGATGGAAGGCACCAGTGCCTGCTCCCTGTTAACACAGCCAGCAGAGCCAGCAGCCAAATGTAAAAACGTCAACAAATGCTCCCTTTCCATTTACCAGCAGGCAGAGCACTTTTATTGCTCTCTACATTTACAGGCCATTTTTCTCTATTTCCTTGTTCAGCATATATCTGCTAGATTGTTTTTGGTGACAATTCTTAAAGCTGTTCTTCTTTATTTTGGTACATCTCATCAATGAATTGCCTTGTTTTTATGGTTTCTACTATATGAATGTGATTAAGCAAGGCAATCCTGCTTTCAAGCCTGCTGAAATACTCAGAGGGGACTGACTTTAAAAGAGCAGCCTGACCCTGATACTTCCTCTGCTATAAATGTGTATTTGTCTGCCCACTAGCATCTTGTATTTAGTTATTTATTTATTTTGCCACTATTAACCAAGTCTGGGAAATAATGCAACTAAATACATGTTCAGTGATTCTAAACAGGTTACAATTAATTAAGAGTCTGCTTCTTCTTCTCTTTGACTTAAGTGTTTATTCCTCTCTTTTTGTCTGGTAGTCTACCCCTCTGTTGAACCAGGCTGGCTCCAAGCAACATACGAGGGAAAAACAGGTTTAATCCCTGAGAATTATGTTGTCTTCCTCTAACAGGTGGTAAACATTGCATCTTTTTCATGGTATCCATGGAAAAAAAAAAAAAAATACAAGATGTGATTGATTGTTGTAATGTTCCTCTTAGTGCTGGTAACCAACATTTCTGCATTTTATGCATTCTTAGCAGATTTTAAGTTGGGCAGTAATTGCTTTAACAGTTCTAGACATACAAAGTCCAAAAATGTACCTCCTTTTCTGTAATGACTTCATTGTGAAATGCTGGGGAATCTGCAGAGATTCAGAAGTTAAGACGTAAGATGTAAATATATTACCCATCGACTGCACTGATGTTTTTATTCCCAGTATTTGCTTACAGAATCACAAAACAATCAGATCTCATTTCATAAGTTTTATTCTCAGAAATATGTTATCTTTTAACTCTCCATTATATCAACATAACACAGTTTTTAATGGAAATCTGCAGTTTCATTAACATTTTGTATTAACTGAAAATGAACAGACTGTGATTTAAAGTAAGGATACTAATCTATTAGAAAAAGAATAATGGGTTTGCACCTTAACTTTCATGTTTATGGCCTTTGATCAGTGTTCAACCACTGATCCAGCTCACTGCTGCAGTGCACTTTCTGGTTAGCTACACAGTACAGTACTGTACATTAATACTCATAAGTTCTTCTGTAGTTGCTAATCAAAAATATGTACTTCTTGTAACTGTTTATTACTATAAATTATCACATCAAATATATGCCATATGTAAAAATGTGTTTTTTATAATGTCATGAATGCTTTGTCCATGAGGGTGGAACCTTCACCTTTAATGCATGTTGTGGTACTGTACTCGCTGGTACACTGGTGTGCTAGTAATGGCAACTAGACATGTATCAGATTATATTATGATAAAGATGCCATTTAATATTTTATCACTGTCACAGCATTTCCAAAGTCCATGATTACCAAAAAGTGATACTACTTCAGAAAAAGTTGAAAGAAAAAAAAAAAAAACCTTTTTGTTCCTCAGTTATTACAAACTGAAGAATCACTCTAGAGTAAGACTTTCTCGGGTGGCTAAAAATTTATTTGGGGAGGCATTTGATATCTCACACTTGCCAAGATCAGGATGTTCTTTTCCATTAACATCTTTTAGGAATGTGTAGTGGCCTTGAACAGTGCTGCTGGAATAATACTCCCTTCGGAGGGCCATATCATGGAAATGACATTAATATCCTGAATATGTAACATTAGGCATCTTTTTTTTTATATACGGCAAGCTTGTTTCCTTGCAATCATCTACTGTATCTTGATGGTGCATAGACATGTCTATAAATAAACAGAGTGATTTATTAGACCTGTGGTTCGAATCATTTGTCATAGTTAGTGAGTATAACTTGTGCTCACTGCAGTGAGGAACCATAAATTCAACACATAAAAAAGGCTGAAAGTGAGATTGTCCTTTAAGCATATTAACTGTTGGAAGGTAAAAGGCATTTGTCTCTGTGTCCCTAATTATCAGACATGGTTTGTTTTTTTTACTGAATAAATCTAGGAATAGATTGACAGATAATATATTTATCTTCTGGTGTGAAGTAAATTCCATTTTTTATTGCACATTTTTATTACCTATGTCCAGGCAGTTATGTTTCGTTTCCCATTTGTCATGTTAGCTAGAGAACTCATTAACTGATTAATAGACTTAAATAGACTTAGATGTAAAGTGATATCATGGCACAGAGTTGTTGCGATTAGTTGTTGGTACACATCTGAATGCTGTTCCAAAATTATTTCTAAAGGATTTCTTAACATTGTGAAATACATTGAATGCTTTTGCTGTTTTGGTTTTTTTTTTTTTTTTTTTTTTTTTATGAACTGCTGCACTCACTTGAATTAAATCTGTTACATGTATCATATTAACATCTGCCATTGGGTGTATTTTGATTCAGATCCAGGTTAAATAAATTAAAATCTGTTCTATTATAACACAAGATAACTCATTTAGGGATGAGGTGCAAGTTCACTCTAGTTCACCTTGTGAAGAGTATTAGAGGCAGTTTGGCAAAGATATCTGACTACATTTGTAATTGTTGGGCGAATAATCCAGTCACAAGATGTCTCCGCAGAGTCGTGATGTCTGTGCCAGCACTGTCACTTGGTGTGGAATAAAAGGGGCCTCACCATGCCAGCCAGGACCTTGGGAAGCTGAGAGGCAATGACCTCTGACATCATCTCCGGAAACTCCACTTTCATGGCATCTGCCTGGATGAAGGTACTCAGGCAGAACAGGTTGACCTTCTTCACTATCTGTCAGAAAACAGACATCCATGTTTGTCTTGGTGCTCAGCAAAGTAGCAGTTAGATTAAGACTTGAATTAATGCTCTTGTACTCAGCTCTACAAGGGGGCCTACATCATGCATGGCGTCCATCAGTTTGGTGAGGTGATAGAATCGCTGTGAGCTGGCCACCATGCCCTTCTCCCTCATGTGGATAGCCTTGGTCAGCTCCCGGATGTAGTTTTGTCTCATTTCTTCAAATGCTGCCTGACTTTTGAGTCCCTCAAGAGGCACTGAGCAGAGCAAACAGGACATGAGTAGTTTCAAAAAATGATTTCTCCAAAGATAATATTTTTTAAAATGTAGAAGAATGATTCTGTTTTAAAGGTTAAACAAACATTAAGGAAATGTAACATACATGCCGGTAAACAATAATAGTTTTAGAAGTAGTATGCTGCTATTAAAACCAATGTTTACCAGTCTGTGTAAAAGTAGGACTTGATAGCAGCTGCTACATAAATCATGTCAAGGTCCAGTCACCCTGTACAATACTCCCTTTACTGTGCGGCTCTACAGTAGATGGACATCATAGTTTCATTGTTTGCAACACTGTGTACTCAGCGCTTTTAAATCAAAAGAGGTCACCATGAGGACAAAAGTGAGTCATCTTCAATCGATTTCAGAAAGTCCTCTGTCTTTTACCTGTGTTGAGTAGGATTATGGCTTTCATGCAAAGAAACTCCTCACGGGTAACTTGAAGATTTGCAAACTCCTGAGGAATAAACTGTATTGCCAGGCAGAGGTCATAAATTGGAGATCTCCTCATTTGCTCCCTGACAAACAAAAACAAAAACGGTTAATATGTCATGTCTACAACATAAATCATTGTGAATCAAAAGCCAACTTAAGTCGCTTGTGTGATGATGGTCACTTACTGACTAAGAACCAGATCAGGTGCAAAGTATAAATATTCACTGGTGACGTTCTGAAAGGAGCGCCACCCAAGCGAGAACACCATAAGGTTCATCCAGGAGTACTGGATGAGGGTCATCTGATCAGTGATATGAAGATTGCGAAACCCTTTGACAGAAAACAACATTCTGTATTAGAATACATTTAATTTGTCGGACTCCAGGTCCCAGGGTTTTTTTTTTTTTCCATAGTAGTAGTAACCTTTATCGCAACACCTCTTCACCAATACACCAAACCCAGTGATGCAGCACATTGGTTTTCCAAATTTTTCAAACATTTCCTGTGACAATCAAATTATTTTATGTTTATTTATTACTTGGAATCACTTCTCTTATATCCCGTATTCATGGCGTTACAAAGCCTTGTATCCCAGTCAGTGTTTAAGCTTGAGACTTTCAGCAAGTCCTGCAAGTGGGTCCCCATGGTGACAACCGGTGACCCTGAGCTGAGAGTGCCGTTACCTGGCAAAGACTTGGACCACTTGACGATCCACAGCAGCTGTTTCTCACACAGCCTGTTGAGACTGGTGAGTAGAAGATGGGGAACATCGGGCTGGGAGTTGTCGTAACCAGAGTACATGATCTCTGGTTCAATGTTTTCCAGGATACTGATGATCTGTTGGGTGAGTTGAACCTCACGGATGCCTGGCATGCAAGACATGGAGGTCAAGGCCTGACTGTCAGTGGACATGGTCAAGTGGGACTGGAACATCAGGGATGGGGCCAAACCCAAGGCTTTCAAGGCTCCAAAACGCTTCAACTTCCTGCCTGTGACATGAATACAAGGCCCAGTAAGGTTTGATAATGAAGAGGACAATTTGTGCCCATAACACATCACAGAGCTTCAGTGTTTTTCTTTCTATGCCAAGAAAATTCAAAATTTGAATGGTAAAGTTGCTCAAAACTGCATTTAAAAAAGGAGTTCAATACCTCTTCCTGCAAAAGTTTCCTGTTTAATTTTAATTAACTATTGTCTTTTTCATCTAAACACTTTGAACATTCTCTTTGATGCTAATTGTGATTTCAAAGTGTGACTTGGTGCTACATAACCAATCAGCTTCATTTCTACCATTTGCCAAAAGAAATCCAACCAAATTCTACCTCCGAGCATCATTCCCGCTTGATAGCACTTGCGGAGGCGGCACGCAGGGCAATTTTTCCTCCGGATTTTGTCCACAATGCAGTCATTTCGCCCAGCACAGAGATAGCTATGATGGCCTGTTGAGTGAAAGGGTACAGAAAATGCACACAATTTTAACGGTGCTTAATTTTCAAATATGTAAGGAGGAGGGGAGGCATATAGTGCTGAAGGGCTCCTGACTATGAGCATGGCTACTCCACTCCTCACTGAGGCAGCATTTTGAGGAGAGATCTAAAGAAGAAAATTAGATAGAGGCAAGGCTGTGAGGACAGAGTGACACGGCCATGGTGAGACATAGTGGCTCTTGTATATCTCGCATTGCAAGATAACAAGAAAAACAAGTTCAAGACGAAGAACACGGTGAACACTAGTCAGTGTGATACCGTTGCTAATGACCTTTAACAACTACCATAGAAAGTCAGTCAATTTTGATGTGGTAACTCCCTTTCAGTGTACCACAGCATTCACTGTGGACATATGATAGCTGATATTCAAGATTAATATTCTGCTACAGCCTGAAATCCCTCCCCTAGTGCTGGTTTTTTTTTTGTTTGCTTTGTTTTGTTTTTTTATCTTTTAGTTTATTTGTCTGAACAATGCCCAATGATCAACAGAAAAAACTAATTATACAGTATGTATAATGGAATATAGCAAAATCAGAGGGTATGAAACTACACATGAAAAAGAGATGAAAAACAAGCAAGGCGGGCTGATAAAACAGCCATGCACGTTTGATCTGCTGTCACTGAGCAGATGTTAAGAGCATCCTGAAATAAAGAATAAAATCTGAAAAAAAGCAGTCAAACTGTCAGTGGTAGCTGAGGACTTAGGTTTTTCCCTTTTATAACAGTCCCAATAGAGCATATTTGTGGCCTAGAAAATATTGAACTGTGAATGTGTACAAAAACAAAAGAAAGAAAACCAAGATCTTATGCTTGAAATGAACTGGAAATAATGACTCAACATGTCCAGAAGCAGGTAAAATGTGTTCTTTGCTCACCTTCAACTGCTCTTTTAAAAAAGACTTTACAGCTCCCACAGGTTAAGACTCCATAGTGGCAACCAGATGCCTCATCACCACAGATCACACACAGTCTCTGAGGTGGCATACTGGGGAAAAAAAATAAGTAAACATGCATTAATGATCTCATCTGATAATCTAAATTTATACAAGTTTGAGCCTTATGAGATCAAAGGCAAAAACTAAATGTTGCTTTAATTTTGCAGTCTGCTTAAGATAATGATTGGCTTGATTAATCCCTGAGTGATTTAAAAGCTTATTTAAGGGGCCCCTTTCCCATGTTTACAGAGTAAGAAAACACTGAAGGACACTTAAGGATCCTTTGTATAAAGGCATATAAGTGTAAAGTAAGAGGTGTTTGAAGGAGTTTTTAACATTTTAACAGTTTTTGTCCTGAGGATGACCAAACGGGATAAGATGTTCACTCCTTTCACTCCATTCACTCCTACTTGTTTTTCATACAAATAAACTCGTTTCGTAACGTTTCCATGAGAGACAGATGACAGCGGAAGTGACACCTTATCAGACAAATTTGCTTTTCCACTTTCTCAGACGCAGAAATAACCTGACTGACTCATAAATAGCTAATTGTTGCGCACTGACAAATAATCTGTTCTCACACTTGGTATTTGACTTTGATTAAAAAGGTCTGATTCCATCTCGCTTAGTGACTTCAATGTGAAAGCATATAGTACTAATAAACTTATTACCCGGGGAATGCAGAGAAAGGTGACGGGTTCCTCTGGGACAGGGTCTGGTTCTGGATCCCGTCATAGCCAGTGTGTGTGAACGGGTCCTCAGTCATGCCTGTGGGCTGGCACCAGTACTGAGGCTCACCCGGAGACGTTTGCATCTGCCAACGGGGAACCTCGTTTTTGAACATCGTCTGTTGCGAGGCTGCTTGCGTGTTAGCATCAAAGTTGAGGACAGACTTCCCGGACAAACCACACCTGGAGTCAGTCCTCACCTGGTTCAGTGCCTGTAGCTGCTCAGACTGGTTCAGGTCAATCAGAAAGTTTGGAGAACCCTCCAGCCCCGGTCGGGGAGCCGCCGTGCCTGACCTGAAGCTGGCTGACTCGCCGTGACTAAGACCCATCTGCTGCTTCCTCTCGGTTTCACAGCAGGTATCAAGCGCAGGTATCTCCGATGATGGATCAAAGTTGGGACAGGGGGTGTCCATAATCACAGAAGGCTCATTTTCGTCTTTGATGAACTTACACGCTCCGGGTGTCGAGGAGAGGCTTACACTTGCGCCTGGCAAACTTTCGGATATGGTCACATTCGTCCTCTGAATTTTTACAAGATCTTCCCAAGGCGCACTGTCACACTTCAGATATTCACTGCCACGGTCATAAAAGTGTTTTGTGACAAGTGAACTATCGAGTATGTTACAGTCTCTGAAAACTGCGCCGTCGTCGCTTGAATGTACCCCGTGTAACAGTGTGCCAGCGTTTCCAAAATTACGCACGGAGGAGGACATGCAGATTTGAGACTGTGACTCGTTAGATAATTTAGTATTGCTGTACCCAGCTTCAATCAAGTCACTTACTCTTGTATCGGTAGAATCAGTCATCGGAGTACTGATAGTGCTCATCCTTCCGATTATTTTATTTTCCATTTCTGAACCGCGAAGCGCACAGCAGAGAGTGGAGTGCGCCCGGAGGCTGGAAGGTATATGATAAGTTGTGGCTCAGAGACCTTCCTGTAAACCTCCTCCCTGTCGAGAAAGGCTGTGTCTTCGCCTTCTTTCGCATAAGAGTCTATTCCATGAAATCTGACAGCTGATCAGAAAAGAAAGGAAAATCAACTTTTAGTTTCCATGTTGATCAAGAAGGATTGAGACTGCGTAATTATGACCCTTTCAGAAAATAAACTTGTCATATTTAAGACAATTACAAGTGTATTTCCTTGTTCCTGTGGGTGTCCTGTTTCAAAGTTGAATGGATGTGGGTTGACTAAATAGTCAACCCTCCAACGGATGCCAGGGGAAGAATCAATGTAGAGCCACGCTAGAGAAATGTATGGCGTAGACCTGTAGTGAAATAGTCAGCCAGTGAGGAGAATAAAGAATGGATCACTTCAATGTCGAGGGCCATTAGTCTCCACCCTACTGTTCATGGATGAGGTACAACATGGCCAAGTGAGAAAAAAACGTTATTCCAAAACTCATTTTATCCTTAACAGCTGTGAACAACTGTGAACAGAATATTTACCTATGCATCTTCTGTTTGGTGGTCCTCTAGATTTCTTTTCTGAATTTCATTTCTGTGTCATAACAGCACCCTCACCTCCTTTGTACTCATCTAATTTACGTTTTTGTTATCCTGGTTAGATAACAGAGAGGCTTTTACTATTCAAGTTAATCAGTCGAGTATGGATGTTGCTGATGCATGTAAGGATGATGCGCACACAGTCCTTGGCCCTATCTCCTGCGTCATGTGTTTGGCAATATCAGAGGGGATTCTCATGCTGTGGCCTACATAATTCTTGGATAACAGTTTCACATTCATATCAACATGATGTGTTCTTCAAATGCTGCAGTGGCCTAGCTTTCAGACAAAACCTTAATCTGTAAATGTGACGCTCATCGCTCAGGGTGACCACCAACAGCTTTCTGTTTTTGTGTAACACCATCCTGTGGTACTTTTAAAATCAAATTTCTAATACTGCAGACACATGGGGTAACACGTTTTACAGAGTATCATGAGAATCTGTTTATACACATTTTTTGTGGTTATTTGATTAATGCCGCTGCTTTAATAGCTGCCATGTCTGCCCTTTTCCTTTTTATAAATGCTTCAAAGTACTTCTGTTCAGGGACTTGACTTGGTAGCTTTTACTCTCATGACTGTAGATGGAGGCGAGTTGTTTGTCTACCTGACAGGTCAGATTGTTCTCAGACATTTGTCTTGCTTCACAGCAAGTGTGAAAGAGCAAAACAGCACCTGCTGCAGTGCTTTTAAAAACCCATAAACCCTCTGTGCTCTGTAGGAGGTGAAAATAAGCAACATCAATTTTAATCATATTCATTATGCTTAAGTGATCGGCATTTTAACAAAACACAATTCTAAAAAAAAAGCTAACAAAGTTAATGTCAAGTATAAAAAAAACTCAAAGTCCCATTGATTGATTTTAAGGTACTTTACAGGGAAAAATGATCTCTTAACTTCAGAATCACAAAAAGCTACGGGGCAGTTATTACCAACAAGCTTTCATTTATTTTTATGTTAGGTCTAATTTATGCACCTGTCACTGACACGTCCAAATATATACTTCTTTTTTATCTCAACTTCTTTGCTGCTTACGAGTGCAAAATCACCCCTAAATCAAGCCATATAAACATCACACATTAGCAGCCAGTAGTGCATATCAGTGTAACAGGGCCTTTGCAACAAGAAAAAAGTTCCATTAGTGCCACCATGTGGTCAACTGTACAGAGACAGAGACAGGAACAAAAAGATTTGGATGAGTTACCCAAAGGGATACGTAAACAAAGGGGGAGAAAAAAAACAGGACATTTTTATATTTAAAATACAGAATATCCAGTTTTATCAGGTAAGTTTTTGTCCAAAAATGTATGTTAAGTCTGCACCTAAGGGCTCTATTCCTGTAATGGGAAGAGAATAGTGTGTCCAATAAATACATCTCTAACATTTACATTTTTTCAGAACGTATAGCCAGCTTGTGTCTCTGTTCTTCTTTCTGCTGAACATGCATGACTTCTCCCAGTTGCCTGATGAGCTCTGCCAGCGTCTCCATGTCGTGGTTCTCCCTTTCCAGAAGCTCGTAGCGGAGACTGGAGATGTCTTGTTTGATCTCTTTCAGTTCACCTGCGGGACAGTAAGTGAAACAGCTAACTCTGTTTTCTGATTTGCTGTCAAATAATGATTTCTGATTTGGTGATATATACTGAAACCAGAAAACCTGCTGAACTCACCTTCATTCACTTCATCACTGTCTTTATCTCTCTGTGCTTTTACGATATATCTTTTGATGAGGCGATTCATTATCTTCTGTAATAAAAAACAGATTTGAGTCTTAAACTGATGACCTAATTGTTCCTTAACATTCTTAGTTAAGAAAAAAGAAGAGCAGCTGCCAATTTGATCTGTGACTGTTTTCTTAAACAGTATATGGCTCTGACTGACTGATTGTTTTGGCACATGTATAAACAGCAGTTCTCCTTTTTCTTAATATGTCCTCTAGATATGCGGTACTAAAATTATTTACTAACACTATATGCATGTCTATGTATATACAATTTCACCCAGGAAAGATAGGTTGCTGTCAGGCCAGCGGCTCAGTTATGAGCATGTTAATAAGAATTAGGAAACGAAAACTACTTTACTTGGTGGTGGGTTGGACAAAGTGATGCTTCCACACTCAGATCTTCCTGTTGCCTCAACTGAGATGAGAAAACAATGAAAAAAGCGAAGAAGCACTGTTAATAATTTTTTAGGGATACACTTCAAACTGCAACTTACAAACGTGACACAAGAGGGCCCTGTAGACCTTTATCAAAGAATATAGGTCAACTTTACCAGGAGTATTAAAAATGGGTACAGCCATTAACTGAAATTTAACAAAATGAATCTGGTCATTTCCTTGCTTGAAATATCATTTGTGTCAGTAGATGACGCCACACCTTGTTAAGCTCCATCTCATCATTTGAATTTTCTTTGTTTTTGCCTTGAGGTACAGCCCAGAAAAATGCCCTTATCCCCAGCAAGAGGGAAATGACAGACTTAGGGCTTGGTATAAGGTTGAAGGGCACAGGCAGTGTGCCACCGTACTCGAAGTAGGAGAACCAGAGCTTAGCTCTGGCAAACTTCCACTCAACATCAGCATCATCCTGCATCAACAGAGAGGAGAGCATAAGAAGGGGTAGGAGCCAGGGGAAACATTTGATGAGAAAATTCAGAAAATTAATCATTTTACATTTCTGATGTGCAACTACCACCTTCCTATCAACATTTTATTTGCAGTATTATTGTGTAAACCAAATATTCAGCAGGAATACAAAACTGAACTGAAACGTGACAACTTTGGCATAAATCAGCAGTAAATCATTACATCTACTAACATTTTGTGTCAAATGAAATACAATTTTAGTCTGAACAACAAAATAGTCATTATCAGCACTCATAATATACAAGACACAAAAATAAAGTCTAATTTAGAAATGTGGATGGTTCAGACATACCTCAATTTCTTGGAAGGAGCTGTTGAACATGGCAATTAGCATATTCAGCAACACAATCACCATGATGATGTTGTACACCCCATACAGCACATAGCCAGTATTCTCAATGAACTTATGGTCGATATTAATGACCACTGATTTCACTTCGGACAAGCCAAAGATGGCCCAAAATAATGTTTTAAAGCTCTCTTCAAGCCTGGGGGGAGATGCAGGAATGGCAATTAAATCAGTGTAGTGCAACCAATGTGTTGGTCTTACATCATATTAATTCAACACAGATTGTATCCAAAGGCACAATTTTCCAAGCTTTTTCAGGCAAACATCATTAATGCAACAGTCTATAGTCGACACTCACGTTGTAAATGCATCGTTGTGCTTGGCTCCGAGGTAGTATGAGTACAGATTGAACATTCCCACCATGAATGCCACGAAAACTGTTATGAAAATCACCATAAACTTAAAGATGTCTTTTACTGTTCTTCCCAGCGAGATCTGCAAAGGCCCAAAGCTCTCATTGGCAGGCAGGATGTATGCAATGCGAGAGAAACTCAGCACAACTGCAATTGCATAGAGGCCTTCAGAAATAAGCTGTGGGTCAGAGGGCATCCAGCTGATCCGAGCTGAAAATAAACAAATGCTGAATGAGAACATTTTTCAATCATTAAACTTTCACTATATGAAGATCAGCACCTGCGTACCTGTGTAAGAATTCCTGATTCAAGGAACTAAATTTAACTTGTGTGTGTGTTTTCATAATCAATTAGCCATAAAATCAAGTAGTCAAAAAACTTTGACAACACGGTGAAAATGCTTCCTTTATGTTTATGGATTTCCAGTTACAGAAAAAACTCTTTACATCGCTACTTATCAGCTCAACATTTAGAAAAAAATCAGTATTGAGTGATAAAACCTAAAATCTGAATCAGGAAATCCTCTTTAACAACAATATTTAAAGTTAATTTTAAATAATATGAGAAACACAGTTATTGAATTACTACTTGTAGTACCTGAATTCTTTGCTCCCCACTTACCCAGCTGAAAATACTGTATCTCAAAGGGTAAGGTCTTGTTGGACAGGTCTGTATAGTGCTTGTCAACATAACACTGAGCAGAATATGCATGCCAGAAAGCCATTAATCTGGCAATGAAAGAGGTCATAAATATGGACAAAATACTAAAGTCAAGAAGGTTCCAAGGTTCTGAGATGTATTCCCGAATGTCCTGTGACCAAATATCTTTACATTCTTCCCAGATCTTCCCTGTAAGGACAAAAAATCATGTTTAGTTGACAGTCACATTGTTTCTCTCTCAAATGAAGTCATGATTGATGTGATTTGAACATGTATAAACATGATAAATAAGG
>JBBMJY010000026.1:8199969-8211296 GCA_037833715.1 Toxotes lorentzi | reverse complement strand
TAAATCTTAACAAGTAGAAAAGACTGAGTGTCAGAAAGATGGGAGAGGAATAATTTAACATAATATAAACAATATACTAACTTAATAGGAAAATATTTGATCGCTAGTTGTGATTGTATACATGAATGGGAAAGGGAGATGGTGGGAGCATGTTCACCCTGATGACCTATGACCCAGGATATGATGAAAACATTTTTGTGGCAAATGTATCAGGAGCATTTGCCTATTTAAATATCCAACAGACACAGATCAACACTGGAATCATGTTAAATGTAAATCCAATGTTCACTCTCAATTTAGTTAGGTTTAATTTGTTCAAAATTATTTCCAAATAGCCCTGTGATTGACTGGCAACCAGTCCAGGGTGTACCCCGCCTCTCGCCCATAGTCAGCTAGGATAGGCTCCAGATACCCACGACCCTGACGGATTAAGCGGTATAGAAAATGGATGGATGGATGGATGATTTCCAAAACAAAAGGCAGTGTTAGAACAATGTATTTTTCGGAACTAACCTTACTTGACGGTGCTATCCAGTACATAAAGGCCAGGACAGGCAACCCAGAAGAAGGCCAAAGCGACCAACTGCACCTCATGTGTAACCGAATCATGTCAGGCTCATTCCCACCTGTCAAACTGTACTCTCATCCGGTTTTCATATTAGAATTTGTTGAATACGTTTGGGTCCAGTTTTGGAGATGATATAACAGTTTATATCTCATTTTAGTTTTCTTGATTTTCCTGATGAGCCCACAATGCAAGATATTAAAACACTCTGTCAAACTAATAAAAGATTTAAGGGCAGCAGAAGTGCACTGACCTAACTGCTTGTGCTGTAAAATTCATGCAGGCTAAGGGATTATTTTCTTACGAACTATTTGTGATTGTCTGTACGCAGGCTTCAAGCAATATCACCTCTAATACTCTATATGGAGTTGGACACACTGAAAATAGATTATTTGATGGCCCCGTCCATAGCACCGCATAACTTCTTCTACCACTCGTATCCTACATACTGTAATGTCCAGCCAGCCGTAACCACGCCAATACAGCTGCCACAGGTTTCAGTCAGTCGCTCAGGCTGTCTCTCTCTTGCTTCCGCGCCACACACACAAGCACGTGCACACGTGGGCTCCCACCTTACGCACACTCATCCAGCCCCCTGCCTTTCACATCCAATCACACATCTCTCATACACATACAATGCATCCCCAAACAGTGAGTAACCACTTAACTCCTGAACAACATAACAATTTAACATGAACATTACTGCAGCGTCGATACAATACATTTAGTTATTTATCCAGTATGTCTATTATACGTTTACAGCTGTGTGAAGCAAATGTAGAGAAGCAGTTATGTATGACCAGCCTGTATAATGCACGAGAATTTCAGAATAATTTTGTATTCACTCAGTCGAGTCAAAGGTTACGTTTAGGTGACACATATCTAGACGGTACCATTTAAAAACTCCTCTTCTTATCTGCTCACGTCCAGAAATTCGAGGTTTGTAGCTGATGAAGGCCTGGAAAACGAGAGACAACTTTTGGTTGAGGAACAGAAGTTATGCAGAGCCCGAGCACGCAGGTTTTCCCAGGAAACCCAGCGACGCAGGAGGTTAGTAATATAACTATTCTGATTTTCTGTTTTAACATTAACGGGTGTGTGTGTCATCTCAGATCAGTTTCTGCAGCCCAAACATTCCCAGGTGGCCAGTTCTTTGTAAATGAGCAACATTTTCCATTTCTTCCTGAAAGCAGATGCTGCTTGACTAGTGAACAGTATGCGCCTCCTGAATAGACGGCTTAGGGTTCTTCCCTGGGTTTAGCACCTTTGAGGGATAGATGGTGATGACAGGATTTTGCAGTCTAGATCGGTCTAGACCTGGAAATAGATCTGTTGGCCCAGAGGGTAACTGTGGACCAGAGCAGTGACTGAAGTGTCACCTCTCTGAGGACTAAAGCTTCAAATGTCAGCCCTGTATGAAGCTTAAATCCCATACAGATATTAATAACTCTCTAAATTTGTGCTTCTATAGTTATCAGTAGCGGCTAAAGGTGGGTGTTCCCAATTTTAAACTAAGAGCCTGAAGGAGTAGGTTAATGCAAGGATTATGTAATATCAGAGACATGTTTTGGTTTTACAAAGACAGCCAATAATGTTAACAGTATCAGATAAGCAAAAATGCAGGATTTGAACCTGAAAAGGTTTTGACTGTAGAGTAATGCCTATATTTGCTTGTTCCTTCTCATGCCAGCGTAAACAAGAGTAATTAGGTACAAGTTTGCAAAATAAATTATAAGAACTAATGTGCCACTTCTTCATGTGCATGGTTGTGTTTGCCTAATTAATTTCAAATTTAATGCCATAATCTAAACATTGGATATTCAAACTTTTCATCTCCAATAAGAAGCATGTATAAACAAAGATATTAGATACTAGATATAAAATAATAAAGATTCTTCTTATTTTAATAGAACAGAAGTGTGTTATCTAAAAGTTTGAGTTACTTTTTGTTCTGATTAAAAATGGTCACTGCTCTTGTTGTCATTGAATAACAGTTTTGCCAGTTAAAAAAAAAAAACAACAACAAACAAACATTGATGCTGAACTTGATTGACACTGTTCATGTTACAGTGGCTTACTCTGTGAACCCACTAGTGAGGGGTAGCTTTAATTTATTAATGACTATGTTGAAAACGCATCTAGAGGAACAGACTCAGGTTTCTGTAGCTAAAACATGGCCAGTCTAGATTTAATCAATTAAAATGTGCATCAGATACATGCTCAGCTCTTTTTCATGGCTCAGGGCTCTGGAGGAAAGACGGAAGCAGTGGGATGTGCAGGAGCAGCGGCTAAGAGAGAGCATCCTACAGCAACGCAGGCAGCAAGTGCAGGATGCAACTGAGCGCTTCCAAAGAGCCCATCTACCTCCTTCTCAGAGACGCAGACAATGTTAGTGATATATATGACAAATGCCTCTTGGAAGTGAGAAACAACAATCTTGAAACATTTTAGGGTTTTTTTTCTTCCTTTTAGCCTTTAGGAGACATGTCCCAAATATTGAAGATCTGCTCAGTCAACTGCAAGGCAGCTTGAGTTCTTACACCCAGCAGTCCTCTTTCTTGTCCAGCAACTCTAACATTAGCAGGTAAAAAAGTCTCTTTAATAAATATGTCATTCTCACGTGCCCTACACTCTAAAAATAACCCTGCTGTTGGATTAAAACCTTATACCGTTACTCAGATGACTTGATTTGTAATATATTTTTTATGTAGACTTTTCTTACAGCTGGAGAAGTCATACATTTTATTTATGTTTTTCTGTTTTCTCTTAAAGAAGCTGCACTCCCTGTCCTAAGCCTCCCACAGTTTCTAAATCCTCCCACCGCCAAGCACTCTCTGCCGTAGAGGCCTACACTAAACTGCTTCAGGAGCAGAGCATGGCCTGCCTCAAGAACACTCAAGAAACTGAAAAGACACAAGAGAAACAACAAGATCACAGTCCGCAAGTATGTTTTTTATTTTGTTTTAATGTGCAGGAAACTAAACATTTTTCTGGCATCCTCACAAAGAGGTGTTTTCTCACCCCAGTTAGTTTTTTAAGGCATTAGAATTGTTTGTTGCATTTATGTTTTGTCTCACACGCACATACAAAATTTTGATAGAATCAGTGCATTGATCATTTTAATCTCTGAACATTGTAGCATAACTAGTTTGTTTTTCATAGTGTTTAGGATGTTGGGCAGTTGCCTCTTTTTGTATATTATCCTACACAAGTAGACCCCTAGGGTGCAGCAGTGTGACACGAGCCCTTTCCTGTGCCCGTAAGACTGCTATTGGCTGACACAAGCTTCAGCACCCTCTGGTGAAATGTGTGTGTATTGTTTCAGATTGTATTAATTGTTACAGTTCCTTGACTTGCTTTTGAGAAAAATCTCTACTCCCATCACTGACAGTCTTTGTCACATATCATTAAAAAATTACCCAAAAAAATGAAGTGCTCACCAAGAAGACCAGCCTGAAACCTGCTATTTACCAGGGTGGTTTCTAGGTCAATTAACCCAGGTTGAACTTTTTACAGCAACAGTTTCTGTGCACATCAGCTACAGCCCAGCAATTGCACAAAATACCACATACCACATATGGCACACAAGAAGGCTGCCCTCTGGCAGGAGATTCAGGCCGCTGAGGGCACAGACAAACAGACCTAGGGACAGCTTTTACAACAGGGCAATAGCCCTAATTAATGCAAACACTTAACCTGTCCTTTTTTGACTGCGGGCCATGTGCAATGAACAATGTCCACTGTTTCTGTATAAAATGTATTTAAAATATATTCAGGATAAAATATACAGTATATTTTATCCTGAATATAGTTTATTTTATTTTGTTATAATGTACTTTTGTACAAAGTATGATTGTGCAATGACAATCAAGATTTATCTCTTATAATCATGTTTAATCACTTGGTGCTGCACTGTTCAGGTGTTGTTGAAACATAAAAGGGGAGAAACATAAAAGGCAAAATTTTGATTTCATAGGTTCTTATCAACTTTGAGAAAATATTAAATGTGTTATTATTTTCTATTTACCTCCTCTTTTGTTTCCATATTTCAGGACGTCCACCTGTCTGATTGCTGTAATTCTGAAAGCCTTTCAAGTAAGGACAGTTTGGAGACAGAGGACCCCAAACACAGCACAAATAACGTACAGTGTTCCTATTCATCATTCTTGCCTGACTCAGAGAAGCCCCCTCCAAATCTGAGAAAGCAAAACGATTTCTTTCCAGCATCAGACCTATCTTTATCAGCAATGCTGCTTCTTGATGATAACTTAACCCAATCTCAAAAACTGCATGAGCCTAAACAGAAAAAGCAAGAGGACAGCTCTAAAGCTTCTTGGGGGTTCACATCTGAGCAGGCACCTAGAACTGAGACCAAACCTGCTCTGCACAACTGCAACTTATTAACGTTTTGTGACGTTCTTAGTGCAGACCCAGAGCACTTTGAGGTGAACTTCCCACAACACAGCCCCAGTGACAAGATCATTGTCAGAGTCTCTCCCGACGACACAGTACTTGAGTCTTCATGTCCGAAACAAGAGGCTCTGTCGGATCTCAGACAGCAGAGGGTCCATGATTGCAGACAGTTAAAACATTCATCAGCTACAGAAATTATTTTGCCTGCCAAAAATGGCAAAAGCGAAGACATTTTGTTTGGGGCTCCTCCAAAGCCAAATATTTTCTTGAATTATAGAGCAACAGATAATGCCTCACAAGAAGAAACTCTTCAACGAACAGGAAAAGAAAGCCACTATCTGTCATCCCAGAAAGAGCCTAGTGTTTCCATAAACAACCTTAATAAAGTTTCAAACTCAGAGCCCAAAACTGAGAAGCCCATTAGCACACCACTCCTGCAACACGCATGCTTGTCTAACATTCAGTCAGATACTCCTAAGTGCCTTAAGTGTCCTGACGAGGAAGCACAGAAGTTGTCTGTTTCAGTGGGGACATCTCATTCAGTATGTGAGGTCAGATTCATTAAAGGAATTCTTAAAAAGCAGTCCAAGTATAAGTCAGGAGATACCACATGTGTCTATGGCTCAGAGCATTTGATTTTTGAAAAACAAGTTGTTTTAGCAGTGAGAGATAGTGTTGAGTTGACAAGGGCAAAGACTAAGGATGTGGAGAGCAACAACACCATTAAAAAGAAGCTGCGTTGGTTTGATGAGGTACATGTGGAAAAAGAGGACAAAGAACAAAACATAGTGAAACAGATGAAAGGCAAGTCTTCCAATCTTTCTCAGTCAAAGAAAAACCCAGAAGACCACCAGCTAAGTCTCACTGCAATCTCAGGGGCCTCCAAGCATGGACCCAGTATGACCCCTCCAGCCTCCACTGGTTATCAATTTACAAAGCAAGCGTGGGCAGATGTTGGGGTTCAAGTCAGCTTACCCCAGGAACGAACAGACGAGGTCAAGGTACCGTGGGGCAGCACCAGGACCAGTGGCCCCAAGGTCCCTCGGAGAGAGCGCTCTGCCAGAGTGGGAGCAGGTCCTGTTTCCTCACGGACTAGAAAGGGCACTGTCATACGACCTCAATCTGCCACCGAGGTGAGTCAGATTGCCAAAATCCAAGGGATCATGGTGCCTCGCCCACCTCCTCGGCTTGAATCGGTGGAAGAAAAGACACCGTATATCACTGTGGCTCCATATGGCATGGATCATGCTAGTGTCAACTGTAAACAAGCCCTGGCTGTAGAGCAGGCCCTCCAAAAGGACAACTCGGAAGGATTCTTCTCACCATACACGCACCATCTAATCAGAACAGATAATACTGTTATGTATACACCACTGCCACCCTCCTGTACATGCCCTGTCTCAGAGGGCAACACGAAGGGCACGCCCATCTCAGGACAGCAGGAAACTCAGGGATGCAGTAGAAGAAGAGGGATGGTGTTCAGTGAAAAAGGCCTCTGTTTAGATTGCACTCCCACAGATGAGGAGATCTCACAGCTCTGGCACAGTGTCCGCAGCGCCTTAGCAACCAAGGATGGTAATGTATATTTTGGCTGACAGCCCCTCACACAAGTTAGGCTTGGATTGTGTGTCTGCAGAGATGTGTCATTTAAATTTGCATGCAGTTTCTCTCAGGCCCATCTATAAAACTCCAAAGTTCAAGTTAACAGTGTGAGTACAATGTTCCCTTTTATACTTTATCCTTAACATACAATTACAGTCTCCATTACCCTTTATATCTGTGCTTTTATCTGTAACTGTCTTCACATATAATCACATTGTGTGGTGTTTGTGTGACTGCCAGTCAAAGTTGTCAAAGTTGTAAAAGATTCCCCAAGACATTCTTTTAGCTTTCACTGGAAAGCTATTTTTCATAATTTGCATCCATATGCAGTGTTTTCTTTGCTGCATAGTGTTGATTACTGTTTATCTATTATTTATTGAAATTGACACACTGTTCTTTGGTGTCATCTCAAGTTTTGACATTGAGAAGTCAGTGACGTTGAAGTCTTCATTACTTATCTAGAAAAAAGGAAGCCAGTAATACCTGGAAAAGTGGACTGAAATGATCCTAAAAACTTCCTGCCTCACAAAGACCTATTGTCTGCCAAACCCATGCCAGTCTGTCCCATGCCACCATCATCAGTAATAGTGATATCAGCCCCTTCTACTTGAGTGATCAAACAGTGACTCTAAACCGTAGTTTTCCATGGCATCAGACAATACTGGTAAGAATTTACTTTTAGCATAATTACTTAATTTAAGCTCTTTCCTATATTCACACACTGCTATTTAAAATAGCACAGCCGCACAGATCCAGGTTCGGCCACAAAAAATAAAGCTATTCATTTTTTGCTTGCAATATCACTTTTAGCAGGACAAACAGGACCCTAATAAGCTGCTATATCAGCATGTATTTTTTTTACTCTGTTTGTTCTGTAACACTTGGGAAAATACTACATAAATTCAGGTCTTTCAACTTTAGTGAAATGGAAACTATTTGGTTATGTATCCTCTTTAGAGAACTACAAGGGCCTGAACTCGCCACATACTAGTTAACATTATCATTTATGCTGATTCTTTATGTTATTTTAATGCTTCCAGCAAATTCGTCTTCTTTCAGAAAAAAACATGCTTAGAAGACAGGCCCTGGAGAGTGGGCGAGCTGTGAGGAAACCCTGTGTGGAACAGAGCAGACAGCCTCCTGGCTCAGGGATCAGAACGCTTCCTCAGCTTTCTCAGGTGCATGCATGCAGTTGCCCTGTGGGGAGGAAGACTGTGAATAATTGCTGGAGATCAGTAAATGGGTGTGTTTGAATTTGTTGAATTGGTTTTGCAGTCCCTTTCATGCTGTTAGAAGAACTGAGTAGACGCCACGATTTATGATTCACAAGACAAGCCTTACCGGATGGTCTTGACTTGGCAGTGTTTTATAAAAAAAATAACCGTTGATGCATAATGTTTTTGTTTTCAACTTGCTTCCCCTGTTATTGTGCTTTATACCCATCACCTCTTGCAGTATACTGTAGGCTACATAATTATTATCTATGGTTAATCTAAGCCATAAATGATGTAATGTGTTCATTTTGTTTTGTGCAGCCACCAAAACAGTCCACAGGACCAGGCAGAGTGTTTTCCAGTACTTACAACATGGCCTTTACAGATGACGGTATTGTGTTAAAACAAACTTTTAATTTCTATAAGAAGCAGTGTTACAAAAATGTCAAAGACTTCCCTCCTGTATCTATATGATTAAATGTGTAACCAAAAAGAAATCAAAGCACTTTGAGATAATGTCCAAGCAAAACTAATATTCTGAGCCAGTGCAACGCACAATAGTTTTATAAGTACAATGGGGACATCAAAAATGTGGAAAGATGACAGCACAGCTGTGTTTTACACATAAACACATAAACAACAAAAGTGGACACAGGTGAGAATGCGTGCCTTTGATGTAACTTTGCCTGTGCTCTCAGGGTTGGAGAGTGTGGCCCAGTTACACCTGGCTGATGTACATCCTGAAGGCCTACTGGAAGAAAGAGATTTTGTAAGTGTCATGGAAACAGCCCAAACACAGGCTCCAGGAACAGTGCACCAGCGCAGCCAACAGCAGGGACTCACCGGCATATCCTTGGAAGAGCAGAAAATCTTTCTCTCTCTGGACAGACTTAACCACCAGCTGCACTGTGAGCACTTTGTAAATGTTGTTTGCATCGGGCCAGAGCTGATCGACTAGAGTGTTGTGATGTTTGTATGACAAAAAAGTTTTTATATGTAGTCATTTCAATGCAGGGTAATCACTCCTGAATGTTACTATTTATAGGTGTACAGGAGCATGTTGGGAGTAATACTGGCACGCGAGGCCTCACACTCATCGTTGCACCGTCTGTAAGTATGAATTTCTAAGGGGTTCATTGTTGCCTCAGCTCTTAAGGTGATTTCGTTGAACATGTTTTATTCCTTATTTTCTTTCACTGTTTTCAGACAAAAGAAATGAAAGTCACAAACCATCACAAGCACCATGCTTCCTCGGCTAACAAGCCGTCTCGATACCTGAAGAAATTCTGACAGAAAGCATGTCAGGTCCACCACGGTCTTCACTCCCATTAGTACATTATACTTTGCGTCATACTGTGTAACCAAGCACTTTATTACCCTGTAAAAAGGATTTAGCCTCCATTAAAACTAAACGTGCCTTCTGGAGTGTCTTCAAGATTAAAGAGACCAGCCACAATGGACCATAGACATTGTAAACACAAAATTTGACCAAACTGCATTTGGTGTGTTGAAATCAGTTTTGTATTTTTGCCATCTGCTTAGGCAAGAACACATAGCCACCAAAAAACTTTTGATAAGCCATTTGCTTTTAAGCAAATGAATTCTGGTTGTGCCTGTGAAAAGGATACTGGCTTCAATTTGTTTTATTTTACAAATACAGATAGGCCCTTATTCTTACAATTGACACATGACCAGAATTCACTGCAAAATGCACACTGTAAATTTGTATAAGATTAATTTTTTTTTAAAGCTGTCTCATTCTGTATTTATTATATATAATTATAAATAGAATTTGATGGAAGCTATTTTGAGACCATATTGGCAGCAAACTGAATAAAGCTCATTGTCAGTGTACTGATAAACTGACTGGGTGCGGTGTGTTTGCCATTATTTCCTCAGCCATGCATAGCACAGTCAATAAATGGACTGAGGACCGGAAATGGTTTATAAAGAGAAGTGTGGCAACGTTAAAGGTGTGTTTGTCTTTCCTTGATGGCTGTAGAAAGGGTGATTATATCTTGTACACTAGACTGAACCTACTGGCTCAACAGGGTAAGCCTCTGCCACAGGTTCCAGCCCTCAGTTGCATCTGCCCTCAACTTTACTCTTGTTGTAAGTCCTGTTTCATTTAATAATGTCCTTAAATAATAGAAACACCAGTAGACTAAAGACTATATTTATTTAATTTCCGTTGTCAGCTACTGCATTGTTTATGAGTGAAATAAGAGTGTATGATTAAATGCTGTCTCCCTTGCCAAAAAACGGGTGCATCAGGGAGAAAATAGCTACAGGGATTATTGATGTGGGTTCAGTTGCCCCTCCTTCTCCAACGTGTCTGGTTTTGCCCTTCAGTCAGCCTGCTAGGACTTGCTTTAAGACGTGGAGGAAGCCCAAGCTCAGGTTCCCAACCGTGATGAAACCTTTTTTGGCTTAACTGCAGGTTTATGGTTCTGTGAATGCACACATTCTTGAATGTTTCAACAAGGGGCTGTAAACAGTGATGTGACTTTGGTGTTTCTCTGCCATGTAAAGTCATGCATCACCTCCATGTTATCTTACACCAAAACAGAACAAACAAAGAGAGAAAATATGATGATGCCTGCAGCAGCAGAAACCCTCTGACGAGCTGTGTGCAAAGAGATTCTCCACTGTGGTTATTTGAGAGAGGACATTAATGTCACTTTTAAGCCAATGGGCATAAGGTGATGAAAGAGAAAAAAAAAAAAAAACGCTGACATTTTATCTCTTTAGTTCAATGCTGATATTTTACTTATTTAACTGTTACTGAATTAAATTTGTGTTCCATCCACCGCATTTCATCATCGGTGGATGGATAAATCTGAATGCATATGCACAGATAAACTAAGTAGTGAAATCATGTGCAGTACTTGTTCTGTGCAAACTATCTGCACGGTACTGACCAAACTTTTGCTCAAAATTCTACTGCAGGTTTGCTCTGAAATCTGTTCCCTTTGTCCTATTGCCGTTAATGTTCAGAGTCATTATTCCATAGAATGGTGAGCTTAATGACACTTAAGCCTTTGCCAGCACAACACCCAGAAACTCAACATGAAAGGACAAGAGTGCTGAAAATAAGGGGAAACCTTTCCACAGGTGCAAGTTCAAGCTTGTATTTTGGCCTGTTGTGAAGCTTAAAGTCTTTTGTCATGTTTTGTTGCAGTTCATTTAACATGCAATGAATGGGTGTCTGGTCTGGCTCAATTTCCATTAGCTGAATAATTTTTTGGTGCATGTAAAAAAAGAGAAAAAATATATATATAGTTGCAAAAAATCATACAAAGAACACAGGTTCTTAGATTTGCAGCATAAAACTGAAAAATTATGTAAGATAACACTAAAAGCTACATGAGGTAGCTTGTCCTATACATTGTTCTTGATTAATTCATTTACAAAGGAAGGCAAAGAGGAAGCTTTGTGTGTGAGAAAGAGAGCGACAGTGTGTGTGTGTGTGTGTGTGTGTGTGTGTGTGTGTGTGTGTGTGTGTGTGTGTGTGAGAGAGAGAGAGAGAGAGA
>JBBMJY010000026.1:8125380-8199869 GCA_037833715.1 Toxotes lorentzi | reverse complement strand
TGTGTGTGTGTGTGTGTGTGTGTGTGTGTGTGAGAGAGAGAGAGAGAGAGAGAGAGAGAGAGAGAGAGAGAGAGAGAAAGTTTGCTTGGGTTAATTACAATGATTTATAACCCGTGCACTGAATCTACCCATAAACACTGTAGGGGGCGCTCAAGGTCTCATCTGCCCATCTGACTGTAGCAACACCGTGCGTCACTATCTCCGATAATAACACCAGAGCAAAGCGTTTTAAACAGGGACGCTTGATTTAGCCGCGCTGCATTTCAGCAGGTTCATGTTGATTGAGTGAAAAAAGGACCCAGGAAAGTTTCTGCTGATCCAATCAAACCCCAGCGAGACTGCATCGCTCCTGAAGGATGAAGAGATGTTGACCAAAAGTGACCAAACTCTGCTAAGTGGGTGGTCCTCTCAGAGCTACCGGGACACTGCAGTCCATCTCTTTAATGTGTCTGAGTGCGTTACAATGATGTGAAAATAACCACTTTCACCCAAATAATAGACATCTCTTGACTGGCAGCATGTGTGCACATAAGGTTTCATTCATACATCAAAATATGTGGGCTTATAGTACAGCCATGAAGTATTGCATAGTAAAAAGTTCTCACATGATGTAAGAATCAGTAATTCTTTAATGGACACATAAAAAAAAAATAACAGGACAAATCAGATTTCATGCGGGACAGTTATAAGAATATTATGTGATACAGGAATAGAGTAAGTAGAATGAAGTATGGTGGGTTTCGATGTCAAAATACCAGGACATCTTATTATCAAACATGTTCCATGCTGTGTACTTTACACAGTTTTATTTTGATCTCAGGTGCTTCAAAGTTGCTAAAGTTGAAAATAAACTTACAATAAACATAACTTAAATGGCTTGGAAACACGAACATGTATGTGACTGGCAGAGCGAAGCTCTTTAATCTGTTCATCGGGGCTTTACAGTGTCTGTGGGTATTTAATAGGGCTTCATAATCATTCATTCAGTAGATGTATGGGAAAAAGGCTTGAAACAGAGCCTCTGTATCCAAAGAGAGTGGATCTTGACAAAATGATTTCTCAATGGAAGAGGGGTCTCATTAGCATAACAATTGTGGGAACTGCATGGATCTACTTTTCCATTAACACTGTAAAAAATAAATAAATAAATAAAATAGAGAGAGAGAGAGAGAGAGAGACAAACAGTACCACACATACATATTAGTGTGGTTTTGAAATCTTTTTAAGTTCTGAAAGTTTAAAGACATACACTATGTCCTAAATAAATATATTCCAAAAGTAGTCGCCTAAACATGCTAGTAACTTCATGACAACCCTTTTTTTTTTTAAATAAACTTGTACACATTAAAAGAACATTAACAACAACTTGAAGTAATTGGTCTGGTGGTTTTGACAGAATTGTTCAGCTGAAGTTTTGCTGTTGCTTCAACTCACAAATTTTCCTTCTGCACATGCATTTTTAGGATCTAAAAGTGAGGACAGTATAGCTGGACCGCTGGTGAAACTTACATGTTTATGGTGTTTTGTTTTTTTTTTTTGTTTAGTTTTTGTCCTATGAATTTAACACTCTGGCACTTTTATGTTGCAAATGATCTGTAATTCAGCGTTTTCCCCAAGTGGATCAGCAGAAGTCTTTGTTGTATTCAAGGGGTTCCCGAAAAAAAAACAAACAAAAAAAAAGGAATAGGGTACTTTAATTAATAAATAATACATTGTTAATTAAACAATTATCTAAGTAATGTGTGTGAATGCCTGTTCAGCTGTCCATCCATTATTAAATAAAAATAAGTCACCCTGCCATGTGGAGACTGTCAAACTTCTGTCAAATAGAGGTGAGGGAGACTGTCATATTAAAAAGTTGTGACATATATTTTATAAAATGTGGGTTTTTGGTTCAAATTTTGTTTAATAAAGGTTTATGTTTTAATGTAAATAGTGAAAACTATGACATAAACATGTTTGCAGGCCCATGGTTCTTCTGGGGGCCCTGGGCTTCGCTGACTGTACCTTTAAAGACTCTTGTCCCAATTAAAGCCAAGCCCCGCCTCTGACATCCCATGAGTCATAAAGTTTGATGTCCTGCCCAAAGTTTAGACGCGACTGGAGCAAAACTTTTTTTTTTTTCTGGAAAGTGAGCTGCTGAGATTTGTCCTACGAACCATGATTTTTTTTCTTGTAAGAACATTCACTAACGTCTTCAGCTTGGCCGAAACACAGTAAAAGTGGGACTCTTTCAGCCAAGCGTTTGTTGTGTTTTTCGTCTTTTGTGGCTGAGTCTGCCTCTGCGTTTTTGGTTGTTTTTTTTTTTTTTTTTTTTTTTTTTTGGAAAAGCTGGGGCCGGACGACAACATAGATTCCAGTGTGGAGTATATGCGCTTTGTTACATTCACAAGTATGCCAGCAAGGAACAACAGGAAAGCGCTGTCTTTCACTTCAGATTTCGACAGCTAACACAGTTTGGAAGAAAGCAAAGCACTCGACTGGAAACACTTTAGAATGACTCGGGATAACTTTTACTGAGTGTCGTCGATATTTCCAGATTTCCTGCTGTGTGAAGAAAAAAAGTTTGGGGTTGGCTCAAACTTCTTTTTGTGAACTTCTGAAGGCGACATTTTCGGACACATAAATTTCGCAGACTGTTTTGGGACAATGGATCCGAGCCAGCATAACCCTCCTGCCGGACACCAAATCGTCCATGTACGGGGAGACTCTGAGACCGACCTGGAGGCGCTTTTTAACGCCGTGATGAACCCGAAAAACACTATCGTGCCCCCTTCCGTACCTATGAGGATGAGGAAGCTGCCAGACTCCTTCTTCAAGCCCCCTGAGCCAAAGTCCCATTCCAGACAAGTAAGCCCGCCCTGTCTCTCCTCTGCCCCTTCCCAGAAATCACGATTAAAGCTAAGGCCCATCCTGTGTGAGCTCAGGCCTATAGTACGTGACTGGTACAGCGTGTTAAAAGTTACTTTATCCTACTTTGTTGTTCGTGAGGCCTGTGCGTAAAAGTTACAGAGTAACCAAAATATTCCCAAAGTCATTTGTTTGGCCTTAGCGAGTGACCTAGAAGATATGAGAATATTATTAGACTTAAAACTAGTTATCAGACTGGCTGAGCGTACACAGGATCAGTCACTTTAAACTTAAATGTATTGGTTAGATTGATGACTGTGTATTTGCAGAAGGGTGACAAACGTGGGAATAATCAATTGAAGTCACTAAAATAAAATTTTTGTCATCAAGATGATTTGAATTGGAAAAATCATATGATGGTTGAATTCGTCCTAACCCCCCCCCCCTCCCCACCACCACCACCACCACCACCACCACCACCACACACAACTGTTGCCTGTGGTCTCTCTGAAGTTTTATCACCAGTGCGCATGTGTCGTTGTGCAGCTAGTCTGCGCTCTCCTCTGTCCCACACAGGCGTTGGAGCCCCCCACACCCCCACCCCCTTCTCGACCTGAACAACACTCAAACATGCCTACACATGAGCATTAGTGGAACTTCCTAACATACACATGAAGTCATTATAACGTGTGAGAGCTGACTGAAATGTTAAATCTGCGTGATGTATGTACACACGTCCACAAAAATCACTAGTCTTTTATGGTGTATCCAGTAGCTCTTTGAATCTTTACAGTTATCTGTAATCTGGCCTCAAACACACTATGGTATTTTCCATTCAAAATTAAAATATAAATTTTATATATTCTATGTAAAAACTTATAATAGTTTAGTTGTGCCAATTTTAGAACTTTCGTTTTCAACAGACATATTTCCCCTCATAACAATACAAGATGAAACTTGGTCAAATTAAGTGGCCCCTAAGGGAAATTGCATTATTACGAAACACTCTGGGACTGCAGTCATGATGTCTTTCTTCCAACCCCAACATAGGCCAGCACTGATGCTGGGAGTGGTGGAGCACTCACCCCCCACCATGTCCGTGCACACTCGTCCCCAGCCTCCCTGCAGCTGGGGGCTGTTTCTGGTGGCTCCCTGTCTGGCATGGCCTCAGCAGGTGCTTCCCCTCAACATCTCCGTCAGTCCTCTTATGAGATTCCTGATGACGTGCCCCTGCCCCCGGGGTGGGAGATGGCCAAGACTACCTCCGGCCAGAGATACTTCCTCAAGTAAGTATGCTGGCAACAAATGTCAACACTTTTTCTTGCTTTACATAGTCCTTGAAAACCTTTAATTTTACCAGGAAATATCAGGAGTAAATAATTAGGTGTGTGTGATATCTAATGTGAACCAAGCAACTATTTTATCCCTGTTAGGAAAAGTTGTTGAGAAGAGTCACTGCAAAATGTCCATTTAATGAAATGGTTGTATTCAAAGTGGTCAAGATTTGCCTAAGACAAAAAAGACCATTAACATACAGTCTGTACAATAAAAATAATACTTGAGTATCTCCCAAAGGTTCATTACATGTAACAGAACCTTTCAGTGTGCAACTTACAAAGTATTAGAGGCACATGATGAAAACTTATTTTACAATTTTTAGCTAAGAAAGGAAAACTTTAGTTTCCAGCAACTGCCCAGACAAATCCAAGTTATTAGAGAAGTGGTCCTGAGATCATATCTCACGCTACAACTCCTCTCATTGTACATTGACAATAATTTGCAAATCTGCTACAGTGTGCAACTCAGCGTACTCAAAAAAAGACAATTGCAATAGTTAAATTGTAGGTTATTAAATTTGGTGGCCTCTGCAAACAAGAGAGGTCTTTTGAGGAACTGCTGCTGTATGTAGTGTTCCTTTACTTGGTCTCAGGTTTCAGTAGAAACAATGGACCACTGTGGCTGCCCGAGACAGCAAAGGACAGACAGTTCTGCAAAACTCATCTGCTACCCAGCAGATCTCCAAAGTAAACGTCTAAAATAGAAGGTAGCAGGTATACCAGAACCCTTTAGACCTGTCACAGAGTCTGTCAGTAATTTTATGGGTTGTGAGGGTTTTCTTATTCTTCTCTATTCCTTTCCTGTATATGTATTGGTCTTGTAATGCATTCATTCTCTATAGTTCTGTGAAAAGATGGACTGAATTATTCATAAACGTGATGCTCTTGTCAGCAATTTATGTTAATGTAATCTATTCATTGTGAAATGTCCCGAAGTTTCTGAAATGCTCAGCTGCTCATGTTTAGAGATGATTTGACACTGAAAGTCGTCATTCTTACTCCTCTTAAAGACGAAATGTTGTCAGTTCTAGGAAATATTATTCTCTCACACCGAGTCTGAACAAACATGATAGCCTCAAATTTACTTGGATCAAAAAAGAGCTTTCAGTACCAGATGTTTTAAAGTTTCACATCTGGAGAACATCTGGCCCGTTTTGAGGAGGCTCTTCTAAAATTGTACAAAAGGACTGGGGGGTAGGAGAGAGAAAACACTATCCTTTAGACTCTCCCAGGATCACTGCAGTTGTTTAGAAACTGACTGATCTAATGCCCTTCCACACCACGAAGCAATTTTGTAAACTAAATTAAAGTTTAGTTTGGAAAGCCCAGTCTTGTATAACTTATAGTTCAAACAATTGTTGCGCTACTCAGTGTTGTTGCTGTTCATAGGAATACATCAGTTTTTTGTTTTTTTTTTTGAAAATTGAAACAATGTGTGATTTTTTTTTTCATTGTTATATAATAATCGAGTGATTATCGAAGTTTGAGTTGAGTTTGTTCTGCTGCTTTTATATCGAAACCAAGGAAGGAAAGCAGAGAGAATTGCTTTGATTGATTGGTTAACAGTATAAGACGCAAAATCTACAACTGCTGTAGTGAGACAAGACTTGATACCAAACGACATTAACGAGGTCACAGAACTCTTAAATGTGATTTAAAAAGCTGTTTGTACAGCTTGGTAGAAGAGACAAACTGCTAAAAGGTGCCTTCACAAGACTCAACTCAAGTCTTCTATATTCGCCCAGTAAGAAGAAATGTACAGAGACAAATTCATTTCACTAAAACATATACATTAGTCCTTAAATCACTGATTGCACAGTAAATCATAAAATAGGACAATATGTTCACAATTTAGGTTTGTACCAAAAGCCAAATTTGCCTTTTTGTTACAAAAAGAACAGTTTACTCTATATTCTGTTATTAAAAAAAAATAGGAAAATAGTCCTGGGAAAGAATTCAGATTATAGTGGGTCTACTGTAGCTTTCTGCTAACAAGCAAAACTGATATACTCTTATGAAACTGGAAAAACAGCTGAGTAGCTCTGTGAAGGCCTGTGTTTCCACTGTTGAACATGTTGTACAACAAGAGCCAGTAGTACACAGTGTTTGTGTTCAAGTAGGGGAAAACTCGAGGAGACATCTTCCATACACCACACATCAAGGTTCAGATATTCGATCTGGAATTAAGGCAGCCTCGGCAGGGCTGCTGGAAAAGACACTCCCCTATTTATAAACAGGAGTTGTCTGACCAAGACGTGCTGCAGAGGAGTGAAGCAGAGCGAGAGAGTGTGTGTGGGTGGGTGGATGGATGGGTGGGGGTGGGGAGTTGGTCACCAGCTAACAGAGCAGAGCAGAGAGCAGGGGCTCACATTTCACTCAGTTGCTCGCTGTTGTCCTTAGAGATATATCAACTCAGGGTGGAAGTTTTTTTTTTCTTTAAGAATCTGTTTCTCCTCCCTGCTCTGTTGTTTACTGGTACACTATCTATAGGATTATACAGTTTGGAATGATTGGCCCCTGTGAGTCACAGCAGCTCTGCGGATGCCGATGTCCCACTCCCTTTAAAAGCCAGGCTTCGTTTTGGAATGAATGGAGCTGTGGCGCTGTGATGGTGCCTCTTTTGTGTCAATGGAGTTAAATGGCAGCCATGTGGAGATGACTAGAAGAGAGGCCAAGAGAAACTCCGGCCCTCCCTTTGTCCTAGCAGTGAAACAGTGATCTTTATTCAGACCACAGGCCTGTTGAGACTCATGTGAGCCTTCCCAAAATAGACAAATGGCTGACATGAAGTTTGAAGATGGCGGGGAGCGAGGGCAGTGGCTTTCTTAAGATCTTTACCATGTTCTTCACACCTAAAATGTTAAGCTCTTGTTAGGAGTGTAAATTCTAATCACTGATAAGAAGTGATTGACCTAGTGCAGGTATAACTGTGCTGGCCTGGTGTTTTTTTTGTTTTTGTTTTTTTTTTTCTTCTTTTGGATAGTGAAGTGATTAGTGCTGAAATAATTAGCAGATTTGATTATTTAATCCCCAGAAAATTAACTGCCAACCAATCTGATATAGATATATATTTTCTGTCATAAATTTGGATTTGAAACTGTTAGCCAGATGGATGTTACTGCAGGCTTAGGCTTAGGGATGTTGTGAGAAAATGTTAATCAACAAAGTAAAGGTTAAATAGTCTCTTCTAGTTTTGTCATTGGAGCCCTTATAGAAATAGGAGTCGTATATGAACAGTCCTGCAAAAATGTATATCCCTTTTTGTTTTGGTTGTTACATAAAAAAACAAAACCCTTAAGCTTGGAGAAGACTGGGAGAATGTCAACAAAGTCTGTTGACCTTTCCTCCTCTTTCTTCCAGCAGTTTGCTGTGGCCTTTGATTTATGACAGCAGGGGCAGGGAGGTTGGGTCACCTTGCTTGGTGCTGGGACGGGGGAAGGGCCGGTCTCCAGGGCTGGGTCATAAACTAATGAAGGTTTCTAATTTAGACACACCGGTGAACTAGGAGGGGTAATCACTGTTTCCGGGCGCTTATTAAATGCAGCTTTGAATGAGCTTTTAGTCCGTGGGAAGTCGGCCCTGAGCAGAGGAAAGCTTTGGGGGAGTAGCTATTGTCTGCCCTCAGGGTCAGGTAGAGCTATGTGTTGATGGACACTTTTGTCTTTTCTCAATTGGATTTTAAACTGTTTTGATGAGTCTGGTGTCCCACAATGAGAATGGCTGACTTGTATCTTTCTATACCTAACTTAACAGTGATTGTAAATTATTAAGTTATTCACTGTGACCAGATTTGATTGATCCTTTCTGGTGTTTTTACACCGTATAGCTTTATGCTCCTGGATAACCAGGAACACTAATCAGACTGATAGCTATTCTAGCCTCAGTGCATACTATCTAAGGTTTCCTGAACATCTGTTGCACTAAATAGAGGCCCCCTATTAGAGCAGGAAAGAGTGTTTCGCTTGGACCTTATGCTCTTATTGTTTGCAGTATATATCTGTGCAGTGCTGATTTTAACTATAAGATTATGAGATTTCCAGCAGACAGGTTTACCTGATAGTTATTGAAACGTATGAGTTTTACACAAGCGTCGTGAGACCCACACGGATGTTAAAATAAAACATTTAATACTGTCCAGATGATTACCTGATGAGTTTTAATGCTGTGTATATGTAAGCTATCAGTTACCTGGCCTGCTTTTTGTGTTTACTCCACATTATCCACATCTTGAATCACAGCAGTGTTACACTGTCTGCTCCATTTCTAAAATGGATCTAAAATGGTTTTATAATTTGGTGAACACTGGCCTCATACTTAGCATCTAATGTAAACATCAATAAAAAATATTTTCTTTATCAATTGTCATCTAATTTACCCAAAGTGATAAATACTCAAATTGGATTTCAAACTGAACTGTCATGAATCAACGCCACTTGGTCACTCCCAAATGGTGCTGGGAAGACCAGGCTGTAAGCCTGCGTGAAGCACTCATTTGGAGCAACTTTGTGTTTGACAAACTTTTGGTTTATTGACCACACACAGACAAGACCCTTCCTGTTCAACTGGGGCCTGTCAGCTCAGTACACAAATGGGACTGTGAGAAAGTCAGGCTAGTGTTTACCAAAGTCTTGATGTAACACCTCTGTCCCAGACATCAATGCCTCCACTGTCGCAGAGGGCATCACCACAGAGATGTAGTATCTGAGAAGTGGACCCTCTCAGGTGGGGTTTAGAGTTCACAAAAAGTACTCAAACTCATAGCAACTCATGGCAGCTGAATAGTGGTTGAATAACAGATTAAGGGAACATTTGTATACATGTTGTCAGTTGCAGCATGCATGCATGCATTAAAACTGTTTATACAATTTAAATCTATGTATTTACACATTAATGACAAGCGTGATAGGGAGTCTACTAATCTATTAAATGAGGTGCCAATGTAGAACAGTCAATGTAGTTAGCCACAATTTCTGCTAAAAAACCACGTGGCATTCCATAAAAAAATGACACCTTAGGTTTACTAGTTGTCTAATTGGCCTTTGTAAAATAAGCAGCTATATAACTGAACCTTCTGAGCCACACTCAATCCTGGTACCTGGTGAATTAGTTGCTTCGTTAGGAAGCGTGATGATATAAACAGTCCTTCAAAGGGAAACTTAAAGCCACAATAGGGTCACAGAGGTCGCCTCAATAATCTCTCTTGATGATGCCCTGCTGATAGAGAGGCAGCCAGGCATCCCAAGTCAACCAGAGTGGAGATGGTCATCCTCATCTTAGAGGCCTGATTACATCTGGCCTCCCTCAGTGCACTCTTTAGTCATTGGCTTCAACCACCTTCCAAGCATATACTCCCTGGGTGGAGCCCCTGTGGCCTGAGGATCCCATTTTTAACATTTGACAACTCAGCTGTGGGGTGTGTTTCATCATTGCTGCACTCCCCATAGCTTCACTCCCCTGTTTTACAGCAGTGAAACACAGTTTTTGACATCTGGCTTCGAAGGGAGACAATTTCAGTGGAATAAACAGTCAATCTGGCCTCAGATCCATCTTTGATCCGCTGTTTTGGCAGGTAGCTGAGCTAATTCGGAGACATTTAAACCACAGAGCTCACTTATTTTTGGCTAGAACATTCTCTTTTAAGCCAGAAGAAAACGCCACAGTTTTCATGGGTGTAAACAGGCCATCTGTGCGTTAGGAAGTTTGTCATACTACTGTAATCAGACGAAGTAGGTGAAACAACAAGTGCAGTATTCATACTTATTCACTGGGATCTCTTTAAGCGTGTTGAACCTCTACTAAGTCTTTGAAGCTGAATCCAGCAAAAACTTGTAATTAAGTCGCAATTCAGTCGTAGTCTTCTAAGTATAGATGTCTCTATAGGATAAGTTCTGTCTTCAGTGATCTTAGTATTAGAAAAAGAAACACAAGTCGATGGGGACTAGCTTCCATGTGATCAGAACTGAACAGAAAAGTTGCATTTAAACAAAGTCAAGTTTAGCCTTTATGCGAAAGTCCCCCCTTCCCTTTCCACAGCGAGACACATTATAAATAACGCTGGCACAATAAACACCAGCTTGATAATTGGGCCATCAGTCAAGGAGATGTCAAGTGCCTGGGTGGATCAAGAGTCCTACTCTGTCCTCTGCTAAGCCACAGTCGGCCATGATGACAGCTTGAGCAAAAATTAGCAAGTAAAGCACCTACTACACTCAGCCGACTTGATAATGGGTCATGTTTGAACCACAGTGCTCTCCTTTGCCACAGTACCTGGCCATTTACAGACAGTTTCCCCTGAGGAACATAATGATGGGTTACATTTTGTCTTTGGTAGTTCACAACAGAATACCAAACAATCACATTGAGCCCATGTCCGCAATAATACAGATACATTGTTTGTTTGTTTTTTATATTTTGTCCTGTCCTGCGCAGTACCTTTATGGAGACTCCTCAAAAGATAGGTACTATTGTAATGTTTTGACATGTCAGGTTGGACAACAACCCAAATGGTTGTGTGGTTGTTAAAGCTTGTGAACCATGTATACATGTGTTTTCAAATGTATCTGCATTTGTGTGGAAGAGGCCTGACCCACAGCCATTTTTCTCTGTGTCCACTGCCCTGCCCCAGGGATGCAGTTTGGGGGAGGGTGCGGTGGCTGTCATGCTGAGCTCGCTGTGGTGTCAGAGACATGTAAAGACAACACCGAGCAGTTGTGACCGTGGAGGTTGCAGATCATCAGCAATTCCTAACAGCAACTGGTGGCCTCCAGCCGTCCTAACAGTTGCCATGACATTGTTTTGTTTTATGTTTCGCCTACAGGAAGCGGTGCATAGGCCTGGCCATATAGGGTCCAGGACAGGTCGAGTGAATGGATTATCTTTTAGTTTTAAAACTTGGTGATGAATTACTGGCTCTTGGTAACTCATTTACCAGCAGTTCCCACTTACCGGTTCTTTGAATACAGTGCAGCGCTGACTCGGAAGCTCTCTTAGCGTGTGAATTATATCACAGGCTCTCTGTTTTGAACTGAAGCTTTGTTTACATCTGTTTTGATTGATTTGAGCTGCAAAAGTTAGCATCTCAAGCTATTGTTTGATAGAAAATTCAATATTTGTGCTTTCATCTGTGCTAAGAGAAGCACAGCTGAGTGGAGGGAGGGCAGAGAAGAATTTATAATCAGACATCTTGGAAGCTTTGAGGTTGTATATTTCCATCCATGTTTTCCAGTTGTAGCATTTCTGTTTGGCGGTCGTGTACCAGGATGCAGGCCTCTCATTTATGATAAAGCCTCCCTTCCCTCATCCCAGTGCTCGTCTCCCAGTCTCCTCCCCTGTTCTCCCCTCCCCTCTATAATAAATGTCATAGTTTCCAGAGTGGGAAGGAGGCAGTGAAGGGGGCAGGGCGGGCGCTTGGAGTGTAACAGGACCACAGCAACTCATGCAGCCAATGGAATTCAGAGGGATTGCTTCCGTAGATGTTTTTTTTCCCTCTTTCACTTTTTTTTTTTTTTTTCTTTTCTGTAGTTGTCTCGCCCCGCTCATTGTGACCCCTCTTTCTCAAGGGGCCCCTCCAGCCTTAGCAGTTCCAGCTTTTTTGCTTGGTTTGTGGTGTTTGTGTGTGTGTGTGTGTGTGTGTGTGTGTGTGTGAGGGCTGGGGGAGGGTTGGGTAGGGGATTTGGCAGCTCCTTTGATCAGTAAAGCATAAACAAGAGGGGGCTTCAAAATGGGTTGCATTGTATGGGGGGGGTGCTGAGTCAGGCCCTCTCGCTCTCTGGTCTGGGATAGAGAGCAGACAGGCAGGCTGGGATTACTGCAGAGGCCAAGAGAAACTCTCTGAATCTCTCACTTAACCCAGCTGTTCCAAAATCTGGGCTAATGGCGCTTTTGGATCACATTAACAGTGAGTTGTAAAGAATCACAGTGGACGGAAGAAAACATCCAGAACACAATTGTTATAGGGGGCTGTCGATAGATTGCTGAGGGTAATATTTAATTGCATTAAGAACGAACTATTTATTTTTGTCACGTGTGCTGAAATCTTTCAGCCACTGCTACAACATAAATGTAAGAGTTATGGTGTTGCACAAACAAGCTGCTGGAGTTTGGTGCCTATTTGTTTGAGATGAGGGGGGTCTCTTAAATGGGATGGTTCAAAAAACAAAAAAACAAAAAAAAAGAACAAGTGAATAGTGGGGTTTAGGTCGTAGCTCAGTCTGTGCCTTTGTCAAGCAGGTGAAAGCTTTGTAAATGTGGCGCCAGATTGTTAAAGCCCCTGACACTCCACAGTGTCCGAGCCGCTTCCAGGAAAAAGGACCCCCTGCGTTGAGCCCTGGGACTGACCCTCCCTCAATAGAGAGGGTCCTGCTCGGGAGAGGAGGGCTTCCTGTATTAGCTTTCCATCTTAATCAAGCAACAAGTACCAACAAAGCACTAATTATCAATGCCTTCACAGAATGCAACACAATGCCACCTCCCCCGCTCCTAACCTAGCAAAGACGAGCCATAAAATAGATGGAGCAACATTGTTTGATGTTACAATAGTTGTTTTGAAACCAATCGTTGCCTTCTAGACATTTTCAAGAAGACGTTTTCCGCTTACCTACAGTCACAGATGTCTGACTTGATTTATTTTTAGTTGCCATTCACTCTTTGGTTTTGTGTTAGTTATTTATTACTGTATTTCACTTCTGATTAGTGGCATTTAATGTTTTGTGAATTATGAGAAAAAAAAAAAATCTTAGTCACATCCAAACTAAGAATGAAAGCCTTGTGTGAACCTATATTGAATTGTGGGTTCACACTGGGTCCAAACAGACACAGCTGAGTTTGGCTTCCCGTAAGAGTCATCGTTTACAGAAAGTAAGGGTTAGATCCAGTGTTTTCATCAAAGTGCTTGTTGAAACTGCTCTGAGTCAGTTCCTGCATGTGACCTGTTTTTTTTCACATTGAAATGGCCCTTAGTTTGAACTTACCACTGATTACTGGCAGAAACACATTGATGGTAAATTTTCTTACCTGCTTTTTTTCTTTTTCCTTTGGCTATCTTGTCTCCTTACAGCCACATTGATCAGTCCACCACTTGGCAGGATCCTCGCAAAGCCCTGCTCCAGATGAACCAGGCTGCCCCGGCCAGTTCAGTGCCAGTCCCGCAACAGAACCTTATGAACCCAGCTAGTGGTATGTACATGTTGACTTAGATTAAATTTAGTTTTACTATAGACGCAACATGTGACATGTATTACAAATGACATTCATCATATTGTGGGTTTTTTGGCATTAAACTCAATGTTAAATTTCTTTTGAAGTTATTTCTAGGCATTTCCTTACTTTCATACAACATGTAGTAGAAGTCAGGGGCTGTCTAGTCTAGTTCTTACATGTCACTAAGGCTCAGTGTACCTCAGTTCTGTCTGTGCAGTTGGAATTTGCCCTAGGTGAGGTAAGACTGAGATAGAACGTGACAGGTCCTGTCTGACATGTTTGGGAGCTCTGTGACTCACAGATAACAGAGTTTACAGATGAAGTATCTCTGTATTCTCTGTATTCTCAAATCAGAGTTTAAAGCCAACCTGTGAGTATATCTGAGAAATAGTAATAGTCTTAAATGTTGACGAAAAGGATTATTTGTTATCAATGGTGGATGACAACGATTATTTTTTACCTGTGATCCTTCAGGTTCTCTCCCTGAGGGCTGGGAACAAGCCATTACATCAGAGGGAGAAATTTACTACATCAACCACAAGAACAAGACCACATCTTGGCTGGACCCACGACTGGACCAACGCTATGGTAAGTTTGGCATAGGCAGGGATTTTTTTGTTTAGCTCTTGATCACTTAAAAAATGTCCTATTTACTTCATTAATACAGTTTATAATCAGGTACCTCAGAGTCATTGCTACTTTAAAATTATAATAATATTCATATTTTACATAAAAATAAAAACAAAGGAGTCAAGCCTGGAATTGTATCTGCAGTAAAGAGTTTCCTAAACATTTGTTTTTTGTGACAGCAGTTTACTTTCCCCAGTAGAAAGCTTAGCCTAATCCAAAAAAGATATATCACCGCAATTGTAATAGTTTTTGTTTAGACTTCAGTTCTGTATGATTCATAGTTCATTTCACCGCACTACATTGTTTTGCAGTGACTAGTGGTAGTATTGGTTGTTGAAACCAGATTTCACATAAACCCCACCCTCAAAATCTGCACCTAACCTTTTGTCAGCCATTTTAGTGTTGGAGCAACAGCTGAGTTGGCCATTAATCCCCCAGGCCAAGCTAAAGTTTGACAGTTAGCTTTCAGTGTGTGGTGGCCAGGGTTTGTGAATTAGTGACAGGACCGCGTACAGACTTCTCTGTGGCCATGGGAATGAGCTAATCCTCCTGTGTGCCAGGAAGACTTCAAGAGATGAAGGTTCCTGCTTATGTCACTCTGACTCACTTACGCTTCAGGTGCCATCCCTTCATTAAAGCAGTGTTCCCCAGGGTAGCTCACCCTGGTTCACAAAGGCAACATGTGTGAATCAGCATGTAGCCTGTTATCCTGTTTAATTTTAGCATTACGTTTAAGGAACCCGGGCACTTAAAGGGCAATTTTTCTGTAAGCAATTGTGTATCCTGCTCTGTAGGCAGGCAGGAAAGTTCCAAACAGAGTTGTAAGGGGAGTAGGGCAGTTGGGAAGAGATGGCGGCTCTGATCGGCGAAACTCTTTGAAGATTTATAAGTCTTGAACACACAAAGCTGCCAGGCCCCTGAAAGCGAGTGAGAGGGGGAACAATACCATGTTAACTCATTATATGCCATCAAACATAATTTTGTTCCACATTAGATAAACTCTTTTCTTTACTGCATAATTCTATGGACACATTTATACCTGTTGTTGCTCATTTGCTGTTTGTGCTTTTTTGATCAAGTGTCATGCGCTTCAAACAACTTGGTATTTGATATCTGGTTCTGTGCTTGAGGAAAATCCTAATTTTAGTCTTTTTAGCTATGTTTCACCATATTGTTCACCTTGGTGCATAGAAATGGGCTCCTCTGCATCAGAAACCTCTATACTGCTGCTATGTAGGTCTCCAATCATAAGCCAGCTGCTTTGATAATGAAGGCTAATTTGAGCTTTGAGAAGAAAAGCAGCAGAGCGCCTTTAACTGAGGGTTGCTGCCGGCTGGCTTTCCCCTGCGTGAGGCCCAGTGGAGGCACAGCCCCATCCTGCTGTAGCTCCAGACAGACTTGAATCTCTGCCAGGCCTCTTTATTCTGTGGTCCAACTCTTAATCTGTTCCAGACCTTTTCAGTCAAAGAACTCCAATGTGAGAGGGGAGGTGGGGGGCAGGGAGAGGCAAGGCGAAAGGGAAAGAAAGAAAAACTGAGGAACAGAGGGAAAATGCCGACGGGATAAGCATGCATCCTCTTTAAGATCCAAGGAGGTGGTGAGCGGCGAACAAGCCATGAGTGCACTGTGGCTGAGTTCAAGAAGAGGTTGGCCTATGTGGATATGTTGTTTTCTGTGCATACTACTCTGGAGGGAACAGTAGGACAAACATACTAGAGGGATACCTGTGTGCACAGAAAGACACATTTCCTCTGGGGTTTTAATATTTTGTTTTGAAGCCTTAATGTATGCCATTTAGCAAACACATTGTCATGTTATCTGTCATGTGATGTTTTTCTGCTTCTGCTGTCAGAGTACCGTACTGCAACAGAAAAGGAGGCACCTTTATCAGTGTCACCATGTTGAAATACTCTATAGTGTGATGAGCCAGCTAATTTTCACTTACTAGAGGTATCTGTTTTTTGTTTTTTGTCTTTTTGAGATTTAAACATCTGAGATTTCTGCAGTCAGAAACAGTGGAGGTGAGCTGACTTTTGTTTGTGATGCAAAGGAAAAAGCCTGCAGCAACTTACAATTTGAAAAACAATGTCACATTTACTTTAGATAATCCACAGTTTTAACAGTTTTTGTTGGAACTGCTTCAGACCAAGGAAATAGTCCCTATTAAGAACTTTTTTTCATAACTTGGATGAACTGACCCTTTAACAGGGATGCCTTCCGAACGATTTTAACAAGAGTTAGAGGAACAAAAAAACTCATCACAGTACTAAATTTGTGTTTAGGCTTAATCTATAACCTTTTATTTTGTAAACAGAATAATCGTACTTTAATCAAACAGATAAATTCACCACAATTGTAACCTGTTGTGTATTAAAATAACTCCCTGATAGGTTGCTCTACACTGCTGATATTGCCTAACTGACTTCGTTTTTTTTTTTGCCATTGAGAGCAAGGTCAACACAGACAGACTTTACTCAGACCTTACTGGAGTATAAGATGTTTGTGTCATATCCAGACTGTTTCTCTACTTATCTTGACGCTAGAAACACAACAGCTTGCCAGGCGGCCTTTTTAAAAAACGTGTTAAATTGACAGCAGACAAATATTGACCAAGCCTTCAAAGGTGCTTTGCCCTGGTCACATAGAGAACTTCCCACAGCTGGCACACCCTCAACTTTAACTGCCCCAGGTGATCCTGTGGTGTAATATGCCTGCCAGTGTGATCGCCTGATAAGGGCCTGTGTTGCTGGCTCGTTGTGTTTCAGGAGTGCGTGAAGAAGACAAAAGGCAGACGGCATTAACTTGTCTGTTATCTACTTGGCCCACCAGCTATCGCTGCCCGTATATGCAGTCCCCCCCCCCGCACACACCACACACACACACACACACACACACAGTCTTCTCAGCCTGGACTGGCCTCCTTTTAAGCTATCGCTCTGGCCCTGAGCTGAACCTGTCCTTTGCTCATATGTCACCCGCAGATGTAATTCCCTGTTTTGATATGCTCATTGTTTGCTCATAGTTCCTCCAGTAACATTGGTTACTGTTAGCTGTTTGGTCTGTGAGGTAGTCCTTGACTTGGAGGTTCAGTACACACACAGCTGTAAGACTGCATGCATCAGCATACACTTTATCAGTGGATCTCGTTCCATATGCCCCCTCACTTTTTATTCATACTGTTCTTCAAAACTCACAATTTTTGTTTTATTTACGTAGTTTTGGTCATTGTTTCTATGGGCTATGATAACAATGTATTTATCACAGCGATGCTTAACTCTGCGAACATGACGTTATCAATAAAATAAATCAGTTAGGGTATGAAACATGAGCAGACAGACTGACCGACAGGTATTTTATCTAGATGATCAAAACAGCTTCATTTGGAGGTAAAACTGAACCTGAAATGTCATTTAAAATAATAATTGCACAGGATAACTGTGCACATACCACTGCAGATGGTTATGGAAAGTCTGGTAGGTCAAAGTTGAATCACACAGTCTGTAAATTTTGATGGATGTTTACAGTGGACAGTTTAGACTGTGATTTTACAGTAACTCTTCACTTCTTCTTGAAACCAGACTTTTTTACTTTAATGTGTGGCCTTGTGTATCAGTGGATCTGTCTCCATATGCCTCCGCTCACTTTTAATGCTCAGGCTTCTTCAAAGCTCAGGCCTTAGCAGATCTACAGCTGCTGACATGGCCCATGTGCAGCACTTCTGTTTTGAGAACAGCTAATGGTGCCCTGATGGTGGAGTGATCCAGCCACAAAAGGCCTCAGTATCTGCCAAAGATAAGAAGTGGAGAGAAGTGACACACCCTCCCATGGATTCAGTTGATGTGTGTGGGAAAGAGGAGGCTGCTCTGTCACTGTGTGTGTTTTCATGTGCATGAGTGTGTGCTGGGGTGGGGTTGTTGGGGGAGACAGCGTGGACAGAGAGGGCGGGGGGGAGACGAAAGGCAGGGTAGGGTGGGGCCTCCAGAGCTTCCCAGGGAGAGCCCTGAGCCACGGTTCATTCAGCTCGTGAGATAGTGTAAACAGTGATTGAATGGTGATGAGAAAGGTGCCGAGGCGGGCAGGACAGCACAGGGAGAGACAGCCCCGCATGAAAATTGTGCCCTCGTCAAGGCTTTGTTTTGCATGGTGCCTCAAGTGCATAAGCAAACAGCGCTCCTCATTGGTTCCATTACTGTTACACCCCTTGTGGTCAAGCACATTTGCTTCTTTCTCTACTACAGTGATACAACGTGTGACCTACTTTGCATGCATACATTGCAGCATTTGCTGTGCTGCCTTATACTCATGTTTATTATACCCACCCCCACTAGAGTAAAGAATAACAAAGATTTCTCTGGGGAACAGCTGTGTTTTCAACACACATGCATTTGTTCTTATACTGTAAACATGCAGTTAGCTGTGTAATTACATTTGTTAGGTGAAAGAACTTTGAAGCTAAACTTAGATTGGTACAGTGTTTAGAAAACCTGATGTAGGTCTATTTTAAATGGTTTTGTCTGATCTGCATACTGTGCTCATATTGCATTCATTAAATCAGCTGAAGTGGACCCATCAGGCCAGGGTAAGGAGGCAGTCAGTCTTGAGGGATAATCTGTGATTTGTTTAGAAGGGGAAAAAAATGCACAATGAAAGGATAAGTCATGACTGATGCAATTTACAAAACTAACAAAGCCTGTCTTACTCAGTGAGTGGGAGGGGATCAGGTCTTACAGGAATAGTGATTGTTTCAGACACTAGGTGGAAAACTTGTGCTGGGACTTCCCTTGTCCTACACAACCTGCTGCACTGGCTCCACTTTAACAAGTTCACCATGTAGACAAAACCGTCAAGTTGTTAGGCTTGTTAAGCAGCGTTTAAGTGCAGCCAAGCATTAAAAGATGTAGTTGCAGAGACAGTAGTGTATTTGCAGACTGCTGGAGAGCCTTTATGTATTATTTTTTACATCCAATATTCATTGTTAAAACTGCATATATCTTATTATACCAAACACAGAATCCCACTTAACTGAGACCCAGCAGATTCTCCCTGTTTGCCCAAATGAAATTCTTTTGTCGAGTTTGGACATTTCCCTACAAAAGGCAAGAAAAGAACATGCACAATTGTCTTGTTTAGTTCTAGACAAAGCTGGAATCGCAAGTTTAAGATCAGTGTCCTCTATAGTTTCTTTGATATAAAGTTGTAACAAACCATTTCTACAAAGTTTAAATTTGCCTAGCTTTTTTAAAAATTTAAATGAGCACTGGTGTCTGTGAACTACATATTATAATGACAGTAGTGACAGATTTGAATTCCTGTCTCTTTTGCAGCCCTGAACCAGCAGAGAATCTCCCAGAGTGCTCCAGTGAAGCAGGGGGGGCAGCTGCCTTCGAGCACCCACAGCGGAGTCATGGGAGGCAACAGTCAGATGAGACTGCAGATGGAGAAGGAAAGGCTGAGACTGAAGCAACAGGAGCTGCTTCGCCAGAGACCACAGGTCAGAATCAGATTTAAAGCATTTCAAAAATCTGCAGCTGACCTGTATCAAAAAGGTCATAAGGTCAATATTTTCAGTCCATCAGTGTAGTAGGAAGACACTGGACCCTTAATTGCTCGATTGCTGAATGAGGGCACCAGAAAACCGTTTATGTAGTAAAACATAATACACATCTTAAATAGCCCTTTAAATATGAGTCATCATTCATAGGTATAGTGGTGGATCTTAAGCCCCTTTGATCTGTCTTTATTGTTACACCACCCTGCAATGAAGTCCTGTGAGTCACCTGTGGTAATTTTATCACTTCCTAACGGTGATGTGTCACAGTGCCGCCCACACAGGGTGGTGCAGCAGAGTCCAGCAGTTTACTCAAGGCTGTGTCACAACACCAGAAACACAGCTTTATGATTATGAATGACAGTACTGGTGGCTTTGTTTACCATGACATTGGCATGGGTTGTTTAAAGGTCACAGTGCAGGAAGTAAACTGAGTGAGTTAAAAAAAAGATAATTTATACTATCCCTACTGAAAGTCCTGTATGCTCAAGTAACCTGGTTATTGGTGTTAACATAGATTGATTTCTGCCATATCCTGATTCCTTAGCCGTGACAAAGCCTAAAATTGGTTTAGAACTTGTGTTTTTTTAGAAGAGCATATGTGCATGACAAAGACTTTATGCACCTGCACAAAAGTTTTAGAGTAACCAGGTTATTTTAGTGCATGTTTTCTCTATTTCCTGTCTTCCTGCCTGATTTCTCCTAGAGTCTTGTGTATATGTAAATAGTGACAGATTCATTAATTATGCAAGGAAAGCATTACAGTTCTAAAGATAACGCAATGAGCTGCTCATTTACCAGACTTGTCAGTTAAACTAGGAGTGTAACGGAAAATGAAATGTGGGAAAAAGACTGCAGACCAGGCTATAAACATTCAAAGAGCATCTCTATCATGCTAGATTCCAGTAAAACACAAATTCCTATAACTTATTTTATACTAGATGCTTAGATTACAGGAGCCACAGTGTATTTTCAAATATTGTACAGCATGAATATAGGAGGAAATTGTGTAATAGTGCAGGCTTTATGCTTATGTAGGGAGTTCAACTTTGGGGCAAAACTTGACACGCCCAAATGTATTCCACATGGCAAAACTGTGATGAAGAACGGGCTGCAGTGTCTGGGACGTGCTGATAGCAGTCGAGCACTGATGCTGCTCACTCATGCACAAAAAGAGAGCCAATAAAACCATAAAGGCTGTTTATAGTACACAACCCTCATAATCCCTGTTAATCAAAACCAGATTGTTTATATGTGAGCTTGGGATTCTGGGATAGATCTCGAGAAGGAAACACCTTCAAGCACTGTTGCCAGTGCGTGTGAAAGTGAAAACAGAAATAAAGGAAAAAAACATCTTATTACAGTATGAAGGGCTTATTAAGGGCTTTTTATCCATTCTTTTGCCTCAGAACATTGTGTCCTTTTCTCTTCAGCCAACAAAAGCTTCTACTAACCACTTAGTGTCCAGCAGCAGTTTTAAAAAACGTAACATCCCATTGGCTGCCTCTTTGTGTTCATCTATGACCCTGTAAAATTTTAATGAGACTTCAAAAACAGTAACACCAGTCAAGGCATTTCAGCTTCCCGTTCAAGGACTTGGAGGAGGGAAGGAGGTGAAAAAGAACAACATGACTTCATATCCTCAACCTTATCTGATACAGCATGTGTAGAAAACAATTGTCTCCAACTGTGGTCGGCCCCTCATGTAATTTGACACTCTGTATGGGGAGAAATGGAGAGCACCATGTTGGCAGTCTGTGTGCAATTCCTCAATTTAACATGTTATGCAGTGACAGCAGAGCAGCGGGCGTATAAGGCTGTTCTAAAATATTTTCATGAAGCTGTAGCTGTGTATAATTAGCTTCTGAGGTTAGGGGTGGGGTTGATTGTGTCGCTCATGGGATTTGTGCTTTATCGTCCACAGGAGCTCGCTTTAAGGAATCAGCTGCCTACCAGTATGGATCAAGATGGCAGCACAAACCCTGTGTCCTCCCCTATGGCCCAAGATGCCCGAACCATGACTGCCAACAGCTCTGACCCATTCCTCAACAGGTTGGTTTCATGCGTGGAGCAGCCCCAGATGTCCTCCTGTTGAGCAAATGGAGGAAATTTTCCCCTAGTACAGGGCAATTGCAGCTGAGGTGCACTGGGTGATGTCAGGGTACTTGCAGAGGGCTCCCATTCTCTGGTTCAGCTCATCAGACTTAATGTGTCCTGTTTGAGGGAGTTTGTGTGCTTGCTGTTTGAGTCGGAGCTCTGGTGAGAGCTCCCTGAGTTACACAAGTAGTAAAAACAGAAGGCCAGTCTCTAGGCTTAACCCTCTTCACATGGTAATGACTCATTCAGACCAGCAGCTCTGTGCTGGGGTTCATTGCACAATGATGACCTCTGGTGTACAAGTGCTGCAATAAAGGCAACCAGAACCTAAATGGTGGTGTAACCCTGGAAAATTACATAAGACCGTGCTTAATTCAAAGGGGAGACAGAGAATTTCCACAACTTGATTAGTGAAGACGCAAAACCTGATGGACTGAAACTAAATCTGAGAACAGCTGTGATCAGGAAGGGACAGGAGGTTTTTCTCACTATCCGTGAAAGCTGCTTCATGGCAGTCTGGGAAATAATTCCTAGCAGTTCAAGCTCTAGTTCTTCTGTAAGGGGACGACGTGAGGAAAGAGCTGAATAGCAAGCAGGCCATGAGAACATGTGGTCCAGTCAGTAGACAGGCCAACCTAATCTCCCCTCCTCCCCGTTGCCTTCACTCCCCTGCTTCACAATGGCCTCATTCATCCTGTTTCTGCCATACTCTGCCTACATATTTTTCCTCTGCTAATTAGTATAGGCTTGTCAAATGTCCTCTCTCACTCTTTCTTTGTCTCTTTTGCCCCCTTCATCATTGCTCTTTTTCCTATATTCTGCAATAGAGGGTGAAAAAGTGTAGCTCAATTTCAATGGTCTCACTGTGAATTAGTCCCTTTAGTCGTTCAAACAGATATAACTGTTGAAACGTGCATGTATGCAGAAGGTCCTTGAGGGAATTGAGGTCACACTGTTACTTCTCAGCCTGTGTGCTTTTAATAACAGCGTGTGTTTGTTTTGTGGGATCGTTTAATTAGATACACGTAGTTCAGTTTCAGAGTAGAATTGTGAAGGCCATTAAGGTCATCTCAAAACTCTGCTGAGACACAACAGCTTTTCATTTTCCTTCTGTTTGACAAAAATCATATTTCTTTGCAATTTTGTGAAGCTTTTAGCTCAGACTTCTTTTATTTTTGTATTTTCAGCGGGACCTACCACTCCAGGGATGAGAGCACAGACAGCGGCTTGAGTATGAGCAGCTACAGCGTCCCTCGCACTCCAGATGACTTCCTCAACAGTGTAGATGAGATGGACACAGGTGAGGCAGGAAGCAAAGTGAATATCATCTGGATTTGATGAGTTTTTGCTTAGATTACTGTTGAAGTTTCTATAGATGGTGCTTGTTTTATTCTCTTTTTTTTTTTTGAGCCACAGTGGCTGCACACTGCTGCTGATCACTACCCATTTTTAATGTACACTCAGTTGGCAGTTTGTTAGGAACACCTAGCTAAAACTAATGCAGTCTAATACATGCAGTCCTGCAGTACATCCTGCCTTTATGAAGACTTCAATGTTCAATTTTTACTGAAAGTTTTAGAGAGGTGCTGATTCAGCTGTGTGATCTGGTTGAAGGCTGTAGTTTGTAGTGCTGTTGACCTGTACTGCATTATACAGAGACACGTTGCTGTTATTTAGCTTATGCTCACTGTAAATGGATTAACAAAATAATCTGTCTGTATAATGCAATACAATTTGGCAGCACATAGTTTTAGCTAGGTGTACCCAATAAACTGCCAGCTGAGTGTATATAAAGCTGCATTCACTTGATGTTGGAAGATCAGGGAAATGTACCGTTAACTACTGTGGATCATTATTGCAAGATGGTTACCTGCATCTCTAACCTTGTTGTCAACCATGTAAATAGGAAAGGAGCCTTAATCACTTTAACGCATGAATTTCTAGCCATTCGTTCAAAAGTTGAATAAGATGTAACCGAACTCTCCTTTTTAATTAGCTGAGTCAACTGTAGGAATGTTAATGGTGACTTATTTACATTGAACTACTGATAATGACAGTGACTTTTAATTTTTTCCATCACCATGTGAGTGATGCTACAGCTGTCAGAAATTCCCCAGATCCTCTGCTCATAATTACAGCTAGAAGTCTGATGTGACCATTTTTTCCCCACTTGGCTGCTCTTACTTATGGTCCATTCACAACAAAGGAATGCAGTTCAGTTATTTAGCAAAAGGTACCCAGCTGACTATGTCCTCAACACATCCAAGTTGACACAGTCAGATAATTTAAATATTTTTTTCTGTTCCTTAGGGGACCCACTTCCACCCTCCATGGGGACACAGCCCAGTCGTTTCCCCGACTACCTGGACACCATCCCAGGAACAGATGTGGACCTGGGCACCCTAGAGGGTGAGAGCATGGCAGTGGAAGGTGAAGAGCTGATGCCCAGTCTGCAGGAGGCCCTGAGCTCTGACATTCTCAACGACATGGAGTCTGTGCTGGCAGCTACCAAGATCGACAAGGAGAGCTTCCTCACATGGTTATAGAAGACCCGAGCAGGGTGCTCATTATTCCTCTCCCTACACTCTGAACTGCTGCCTGCTCTAATCTGTGAAGGATTCATAGATGCTTTTACAAGACATTTCAGCGAGCCTCTCTGGACTTCTGTCTCTGTCTCGGCGTGTAAGGCCAACCTCTTTTGAGGCAGTATTGTTTTGTTCTGTTCTTTTCTTTTCACTGGTGTGTTATCTCTGTTTTGTCTGTGTCTTCAAGGCTGGCCCATGAACAGACAATTACGCAAGGGTCCCCAAATCTTTCACAGGTCTGTCAGTGAATCTAGGGCATCTTTACCTAGAGCAAGAGTTGCTCCTTCCCCTGGTCTCCCCTCATAGCTGAGCTGGGCAGGTCCATGTACTCTTCAGCAAGGACTGCCCTCACGAGTTATCACCTGGAGTCTCTGGTGCCTCTTTTTCTTGCAGTATAGCGTGAAGCAGCACTACATAACTGTGTTTGGGACTATTGCATCTAGCTAAAGTAGCTTTATATTTGGCTTTGTAAGTTTTTCCTTTTTTTTTTGTTTATATTCAACAAGCCTGAGAAACCAAAAATGATGTATTTGAAGCATAAAGAACAATACTGATTTGGAGTAAAGGTAATGTGAGGCCCAGTTTGGACATGTTGGCTTTGCTGGGGGTGGGGTGGGGCAAGGGTTTGTGCCTGGGGACCGACTACGTTGCTGCTTGGCTGTGCCAGCAAGTCTAAGTTAAACCTTTGATAGATAAAGTGCCTTCAGTTGTATTTTTTGAGACGTGAGCACCATGAACAATTACCAAGTTTCTGTAATGCAGCAATACACAAGAGGCTGTATTCATAAACATCAGCCACACTTTCCTCTATCTAATGTTCAATAATCAGATTTGTATTTTTGTTTTATAAACACATAAGGGGGTTTAGGGATTTTTTTTTAACCCTAACTTCTTTTTATCTCAGTCTTATCCAAGCCTAATTCATGATTCATTCTTTGTTTTATCTTTTTAGTATTCTTTTATTTTTAGGTTACTACATATGTATGATAGCTTAGATCAAATGGCATTTTGCTTTTGTTTTTAATTTCTTTCATAGATGAATTTATACATTTAACAGGGTCAGCTGTTATCATAGTAACTCGCTTCACCTAGATGAAGTCTGCCAAGACACAGATTGATTCTGGGTTTTTTTTTAACCACCTTCCTGATTCATCTCTTGTCTCAGATTTACTATATACATACAAGTGTGACTGATTGTTGATCACATGCAGCTTTTGCTATCTTTCCTAAACATTAACCAAAAAGGCAGATCTCTTGGCTAAACAAACTATAGCTCTTTGATCAATTACACCTTGTGACAACGTACAGTATACGAGTGTGACAATATTTGAAACAGTCTTCCTAAAGAGGGAGCTGAACCCCTCTGTGTGATGCTGTGCTGTGTGTTGGAATGAGGGGTCTATGGACTACAGCTTGGACAAGTTTAAGCAGGTTTAAGAGTCATGTCGAGGGGTAATGTAGAAGGCCAGGGTTTGACTGACGGCGGTGAGTTACATGGATTGTTTTGGGTTTTTTTTTTTGTGGAATAATTAAGAAACAATCAGTTCTTATCTCAGTCAGGAATTGTTGTGGCAGATTCCAAAGATGTTTTTGAACACCAACACTTATTTTTGCTTCCATTTTCACAGAGTCCAGAAACGGTATGATCTGTAAATCAACCTCTGTATGAACAAACTGTATAAGCTAATGAGAAAATGATGTAGGTTTTAAGTGTTAATGGACATGTCTGAATAGGTCTAGCTAAGAGATTCTTTCTATTTTTTAGTCAAGATGGTTGTTTTGAGTGACTAACCCTGAGATTTAAGGATGAGGTTTTGGAACAGAGAAGCAAGTGTTTCTTATATAAGCGCTCACATGTTTACATGCTCTCTGGGTAAGAAACTGCTACAGTCGCAGTGGAGATAACTCACTGACAATTCTCTCATAATCACATTATTTTGATGTTTACACCATTACAGTTTTTAATTACTGCAGTGACCTTTGAATAATCAGCCTGCCGTGCATGCCCTTGGTTGAGGCCTTGCAGGATGTCACAATGATTCTGTTGCCAATCAATACTTAATTGGTAGCGTTAACTTGATGGAACAATTTTTTTTAGATCTGAGAAAATGAACTTTTTAAAAAAAAATTTATTTTGTGTGAGAAACCTTTTTTTTTTAGTTTTGATTGTATTGATCATTAAATCATGTGTTGATGACAGATTAAGATGGATAAACAGTGTTGGTGAGAACAATGCAACTAAAATGAGTGGTACACTGCAGTGCTTGTATTGCACGGCTACATTTTGATGCAATGATGCATTTTGTCACACAAACCTGATTTTATGCTTACTTAGTGTGTAATTGTCAGAGCATATTAGCTGTTGACTGTCATTGTAGCAGTAGAACTAATCACACAAGTTAAAGGATTTTGTATTTAGAGTTTTCTAAATGCACATGAAATGATTTATATTCAGTAATCTATTCATTTTTGATAGATATGTGCATGTGTTTTAGAACAATAAATTCTGTTACATTATATCTTTCTTCATATGATACTTTGAAATTGGCCTGAAATAAACTATATACTTTGTGGTAATATCTTCCTTGTGTGGTAATTCATTGTATTTTGGAGAATAAATTATTATTATTATTAATAAAACTTAATACTCAATACACAGTTAAATGTGCCAAAGGGTTATCAGTGATAGCCTGTTCTTCTATTTTATATTAAATGTATGACTCATATTCCATAGAATAATTCTGCAACTTCCTGGAAATACACTAATAATAATGATAATAATAATCACAAAACTATATTATCAGCAGTTACAATTAAACGTTATTATTCTTAGTACTAGCAGTATTCATTAATAATATTAGTTGATCTATGATGCAGTATGCAAGTCTTTTGATGTGACTAATATTTCGGGGGGCTGGTGGGGGGTTTCGGTGGTTTTATTTTGAAAGCGTTCATCGCAAAGGATTTTGCTGCGTCTGACGTTAGCGTGACTAATTTCCATGTGTTGCTGGAGGGCAGTAAATTCCATTTTAAATCCGCTGAGGTTAATACTGCCTTGTAGTTCGTAGAGCGGTTCTGAGTAGGGCTGGGTATTGAATTCAATACTTCTTAAGGCACCGATCGAATTGCCTCGATACCATCGGGTATGTCATTTAGTTCAATACCAAATTTCGATACCTAATGGGTTAATCTCGTCAGCGTCAGAGAGCCAGTAAGTTTGTAGCATGTTTGACGTGCCAAGCTCAAAGGTGCTGGTGTCTGACTGTGTCCACTCATCCGGGAAAAACAATCGTTTACGCCACACCCACAAACGTAGCTCACGCGAAGCTGTCGCGTCGCTCGCATCCTTCCGAGCGCAGTCCGTGTAAATCCGTGGAAAAGATCTAAAAGCGTGGTCCATTTTATCAGCATCAATGCTAACAGTGCACAGAGCAAAATTTGTACAGGCATGAAGGACACTCTGCCAATGCTTTCTAACTTGGCAACAAGGTATCTCTGTATGCAAGCAACATCCACACCCTCACAACGTACGTGTTCTACTGCTGGGGACACTGTTAGCCTGGAGCGTATACAGCGTATGTATACGCTGCCCTCCGGTGCTCACACTGTGTAATAATATCTGTCCATTAGAAATAAAATTGTGTGAGACACACATCCATGCATTTAATGTTTTAACCCGATGGACACCTGTCACAAAGTAGCTCCAAAGGTAGAGAGAAATTTGGAAACTTTTTTTTTCTTGGTAAATTTTCCATTTGCTCCTTGAGTGCCAAGTGTTTACTGCCTTCTATTGATCACAGTGAGAAATTAATCAAGTGACATCAACGTACACACAATAACCTACAACCACTTCCGGTAAAGACTTTCAAAATACAATTACCAAGCTTCATCAGTTCTCTTTCTGCCGTTGAAGAAATTGAATATTGCAGCAAACTCTGCAAAGCAAGAAGGAAAATGTGGTCTCACGACGGGAGCAGCAAAAGGCACATGTCAAATAAATACCTATGTTGGTTTCAAGCTGAAAAGAGTCTAAATATAACTCAAAAAGACAGATGAAGTAACACCACGGAACTCCACAATTCTACGAGCACCAAGGCAGACACAAGTACAGAGTAAAACTTCCGAAGAATGTGTTAAAAAAGAAGAAGAAGAAAGTCTTTGCAGGGAGCTGGAAGGACACTCACATGTGGACAGAAACACGTCTTTCCCACTGGAATTGGATCTGCTCGTCATTTATTACTACACAAGCTTCTGGTCACAGACTTTCTTCAGACATGGCAAACAGAACGAAGAAACACGTGGGTATAGGAACACTCCTGTAAAAAGCATCAACGCAAAACACCTGCCTACCCTGCGACCATACTAAAGGGTATTGTAGTCTTTTGGCATATATGGACTACAAATGGAGGACAAGAACACGATGTTTGAAAAAGAGGAAACACATTTAGGAAAATACGAACAAGTGTCAAATATGTATCGAATTAATCTTCAACTGATCCCAAAGCTGGAAGAGCCTCCAAAACATTTATATTCAATCAGATTTATTCTCCAGATCTCCTTGTTTGTGTAGTTAATGCAACATCTCTGTCAAGGAAGAGTAGGTCTTTGCCGGAAACACTTTGTCACAAGGTAACAAATAAATAAAAACAAATAAATAACATCTTACTGATTCAAAATCTTTCACCTGTTCTTGGATGTGAAAGATAACTGGGTGTTTATTGCTCGTTTGGGGTAAGGTTCCTGGCCCAGGTCGCTGGGCCGACAGCCGCCCTGTCCACAATGCACCGAAGTCCTACGGGACCTCCCACAGGTAGTGAGTCCATGGAAGGCGGTGCCGCCCTGAGTGGAGTGTAATGCATCTGAAGATGTTTTACAAGAAAAGAGGAAAATAAATTCATAGAATTTGGAGACATTCAGTGTAATAATTCATTAAGACAGGCCACACATTGGAATAAAGTGTTTATATTGTGCTGTTACTCAACAAGACTTCTTCAGCAAATTTCCAGATGTATTGCGTTTATTTGTCATCCTGTGAGAGAGTCATTGGGTTACAGATATCAGCAGCATCATTTCAGCTGCTGAAAGTGGAAACCCATCGCGCTGTGTGGAAATCTTCGTTCCATGATGGAGTTCCTCCACAAAAGACATCTGCAAATACAATTTATAATTCTCTCTCTCTCTGTGCACATAATGGTTGTTCTCCAGGCCGATGTTAGAAAGGTTGCATGAGATAAACGTTTTGTTTTCGAAGCTGATGGTGTTTATGCACAGAGAGTTTAACCAAATTGTTGCTGATTTGAACACATCCATACTAGAATCATTATTAATGATTTTGTTTTGATATTTAAAGAAAATTACAGACATTTGCATCACTTTTCCATGCCTTCATGTGGACAGTGACAGTATGAATCTCTCATGATTTGTACCAAAATCACAGTACTAGGATCAAGATGATCATCAGATGGACTGTAAATGATGTTTGATATATAATGTATAGCATAAGCATTTGTATGTGAATCTAATCTATCAGGGAAAGTTACAGTAATTACACAGTGACTTACTGCTAGGAAGCACTGCCTATATGTATGGATTTAAAAGATTATATTATACAATTACAATAACTCTATTTTAGCAAAAATACAAACCATTTCTCATTATTTCTCTTTGCTTTAAATTTCAAACCAAAGAATCCATTAGAGAAGAAAACAAAAGCAACACTTTATTCAAATCAATTTTATTAATTGCATGTATTATAATGTTTCATTACTATCCCAATAATTATTAAATATCACATGAAAAAAATGGTTACATTATTTAAATTGCATCAGAAACTACCACACATCAAAAAGCTTGAACAATAAGTAAGAAAACAATTGTTGTGGCAAGATTCTCTGTAGGTATGGTAGCAAAACTTCTGAAGGTAAATACCATATCATGCTAAATAGTGGATGGAGATTTAGAAACTTAGCTTGGATTGCCAAGATGAGCTTGAAAGCAGCACAGCAATGTTTTCTTTTCACAGTGTGAATTTTGGTATTTTATCCTATGGGACAGCACTACAGCTTGAATATGACAGACCACAAAAACAGTGACTGTTAAGAAAAGCAGTTTCTTGGACAATATACCGGGAACAGAAATATGCTGAGTACTAAGGACAGAACACAAACTCCTTTCACAGTAAATACAATATAAAACAATACAGTATACTTGGATAACAAATATTTTGAGTTTATAAAATCCCATTTTATCCTTATTTACAAATGTTACCCCTTCCACCTTTCATAGATAACTTCTATAATTTGAGCTTTGGGTTGCTTTTTAGCAATCTGTGACCCAAATTCATGAGTGGCTGCCAAGAATCTCATCCAAATTTATGTCTTTCATCCAGTCATCATTCCCAGAGCCAGACTTGAGCAGAGAGTCTATGAAGTCTGAGTCTGTGTTGATCCCGGGAACTGTGTTGTCTCCCTCGGGCAGGAAGTCAAAGGTCAGGTGGTTGGCTCTGTTATTCTGGTAGCTGCTAGAACTGGGACTGGGCTCGGCGAAGTTGCCTGCTGGTACCCTCTGTTCAGGAGAGGCCTGGTTCAGGTTTCCTACTGCTGATGGAGAGCCCATCATTGGTTGGCTGGGTCTTGGGCCTGCGTCCCTTATTGAAGGGTTAAGAGGGAGCATCCCGATGTCTGGTGCCACCTGGTTTGGAGGGCCGATATGCCTATGTTGGTACGGATGGTTTGGCATGTCCAGCTGTGCACCCTGTGACTGTAGTGGATTGGGTAACCGCCTAACACCAGGTCCAGTTGTCACTTGCTTGTTGGGTGAGCCCCAGCCCATGTTGACATTTGTCATCAAGCCTCCGAGGCCCTGTCCCTGTACCCCTGAGGAATGCAAGTCAGCTGTCGTTCTCGGATGTTGTACACCTGCTACATTGTTCATCCCAAAGGAACTTCCTTGCGTGTTTGGTCCCAGGAACCTAGGTTTATTCAGACTTTGTACAATTCGATTCTGATTGTTATGCTGCTGGAACTGGCTGATACAAGAACTCGGATGACAGTCAGTCCCCATACCAAATCTGCGGTCCGATGGTGAGGGACTCATCTTTGAACCCGACCCACTTGGGAGGTGACAAGCCATGGACTGCAGGTCATTCTCTGGGCCGTTGCTGGAGGACTGGGAGGAGTTTTGACCTAAAAAGACACCATGAAAAACTGATTACAATTTTGGTCACTTATTAGCATTAATTTCTGTCTTATTAAAATGTTCAGTACCTGTGAAGATGTTTCCTTGCTGAAGTCCCACCATACTTCTTGACTGCTTATAATCGGGTGGCGGTCTCGTGAGATGACGACTTAACTGATCATGTGTATTGTCTTTGTCCTAAAAAGGAAAGAAAAAGTTAATACTAATCATGTGATTAATTATTTCTAACAAACTCTCTGCTTATTAAAAAAAATGAAAGCTACACAATGTAAATGTAGCTTACTGAATTATTGATGGCGTGCTGTTGTTGGTTAAGCTGTCTCTGCATGGCCTGAGTTTTGGCTGGGCCTTTCTGCTGGCTGTTGGGTGCTGGGGGACGTGGCTGCGACTGGGCTGACATGACTCCTAAGCTTCCATTTGTGGGCAGCCGTGGACCAGGAGGAACACCCTTAGAAGAAGACACGTGATGGTTTTACATTAGTGTCAGTGGTGCTACTTTTTCATTTTTAAATATGTCTTTTTGCCTCCTCTGCTAAGTGCCTGTGAAAGCTGTGCAAAACCAAAACAGTGCAGTAATATAAGTTGACCACTAGAGGGCAAAACTCTACAAGACATCATAGATCTGTGTCAAAGATGCTATTCAACCTCCAGAATGTGGTCAAGGCTACTCCCTCTGCAGACGAAAAAGGGAGACTTTTTTTTTTTGCAAGGGGGAGATCGAGCCCTCCTCAAGGCCTGCTTCTCCCTTGATAATTGTGTCTAAAGAGAGTGGAAAGAATCCCTGAGACAGCAGGAAATGTGTGCCGATGGGGAGCTAAGTGCCAGCATCATGACTACCTCCATTTAATAAGCTCTCCTTTACTGATCACTCTGTTGTGTTTGGCAAGAAGGCATCCCATCCTCTAGAAACCAATTTGGCTCCTGACACTATCATACTGATTAAAACGTTGTAGTCGACAGCACTCAACTGAAATGGAGACATCTAAACTAGCTTTCTATTTAAAATCTTGTTTTGAATGTATGCTTTTGCAGACTTGCTTTCACCATCATGGGTGTCTGAGATGTTACATATCCTTTTAATGCATATTTTCTTAGCTTTTTTAGGCAGCTGTGCATGGCCTTCCTAGCAGTCCAAGTAAAACCTGTCTTTCTTCTGGACACAAGAACATTCGTACTACGCTCAAGCTTCTACAAAGTGCAAGCATTTGTCATGAAAGAGGTTAATGTGCACCAAATCCAAGTCAACACACGCTGTGTATACAGTGTCAGTCATTGTGTTGACTTAAAATATTTCCCAGGGTGAAATGGATTAAATCCAACAGTGCATTTAGCAGAAGCTATTACTTAGAGGACAGATTCTTTGCAGAGGACGAATCTCTACAGGGTGGTGACTTTGTGGTCCCAAAAGAAAAACAGAAGGAAGAGAGGGAAGTGTGTGTATATGTGTGTGTGTGTGTGTGTGTGTGTGCTTGTACTTCTATCTTTGTGAGGACCTTCAAGTTAAAGTTGTAGACCTTATACAGTGAGGACATTTTGGGAAAGTGAGGACATTTTGGCTGGTCCTCACTTTCTGACTCACCTTCAAATGGCTGTTAAGGGTTGAGGTTAGAATTAGGTTTAGGGTAAGGGCTGAGGTTAGGCATTTAGTTGTGATAGTTAAGGTTAGTGTAAGGTGCTAGGAAAAGCATTACGTTGATCAGTGTCCTCACAACTATAGTAAGACAAGAATGTGTTTGTGTGTGTGAATGATAATGATTGGGGCTGAAATATGGAGAACTAACGAGACAGGATTAGAGAATGAGGGAAGTTGAAACTCATCAGAAGTCACAAGCCATTTCACATGAGCTAATATTCGCCTTCTCTGCCTGAGTTCAACCCACACAGCAAACCAAGCATGGCAATGAGGTTACACAGGGACTAAAACATCAAAACAGCGGTTTCTCCTGTTACGCTAGAAAGCAGAGTCACTGGCTTTGATTCACTGTATCCAGTTAGTGAGACTGTGAGAAACTGTGGCCATCATAGACATTTTCCCCACAGAGGTACAGTGGAGAGGGCTTCTTCCATCTTTGTTGTAAGACAAACCCAATGAGGGTTGTTTTAGCATGTACAACTGAGTAATCCTCTCTGTCATCCTGATGTGTCATAAAGCTGTTTTCCATGTTTTCCCCCCTCTCATTCTTCACAAGCTTGTTGTAAATGAATACCACATGTGGCTCGGGCCTCAGAGAAGGAGCAGAGTGATTTAGTCTCCCATCCTGCGGCAGTGCAGGCAGCTGACAGTGATCCAGGCCCAGCCTTGCCGGCTCTCACACTGCACTTCCTCCAGTCTGGACTCAGGACGCTGTCCCTGGGGAGTGCCTCGGCATCTGGACTTGGCCGCAGCTCCCTTTCCCAGGAAACAAGTACTCCCTTCACAGCACTGCCGGAGTGACCTGGTAGGCTCAACCCCCGTCGCCCAGCTCTCATCCTAACTGAGGGATGTGGTGCCACAAGATCATCACACAAAAGTTGAGGAGTCATTATTTACTCTGTAATTTGGGTCTCTGCATTTTTAGAAAGGAGGGTACATCTTTCTTCACAAAGTAAAGTTCAAGCTTGTGTAAATTGAAAATTATATTAGCTGAAGCTAATGAGGTGATAAAATTACTGCAAAGTGTCTGTCTCCACTTGATATAACAGGGTTGTGTTATGCTGAGCAGATATTAGTCACTCTGGATTAGACCAACGTCTGCCAGATGTAAATGTAAATCTGTATGCAAAAATACACATATATTAATTTGTCACTATACAGAGACTAAAAATGAAATATACAAAAAGATAAAACTTTTTTTCCTCTACTTAATCAGAATCATTAGATGCTTAAAATTATAGAACTGAATTGGTGAAGTGAAATCTGTCAAGACACATTAACACTTTCAGTATAACAGGTCCGATTCCCATTTTGAAAGTTATTTTTTTTGCTATATTAAACTAAAAGATGGGTGAACAGCTCAAAAACACCTCCGTTTGTGCCTAAAAACCATTTTACATTTCCTTAAAAATGCCCTTTCTGCAACTGCATGGATGGCTGAAATTTCCATACAGATATTTTACACCTTTCTAAGTGGCAAGAATTTAAATAATTATAAAGAAAGACGACCTGCAATCACTTTGAATACATCAGGAGAGTTTTTCTTTTGCATAAATCCAGCTTAAATACACAAAATCGGTACAATACTGATGTGACTAGTGGCACAAAACTTGAAACTGTCCTTGAAATAGCGTTGCCCACCAACAACACTAACTCAGGTTTCATAATGCATTAGTGTGCATCTCTATTGTACAGTATGTTGCCAGAAAGTGTATTCATACTTTAAGTGAGTGAGGTATTTTTTGTGTGTGACCTCATAGTTAGAGACTTGCAGAGTGGTGGATTTAAATTTTGACATTTTTTGACTCAGCAGAGTATTAAACTGTATGAAGCTTCAAACTAGCACCAAAGCTCACATCTCTGGCTGTTTTAAAAACAGCTTCAGCTTCACTCGGTGGGAGGAAGCCCGCTGCTAGTCACTAGTGTTACACAGGGGATCAGGGTACTCTTTCAGGACCTTTATTTTTGTGGCATTACTAATTCAATTCACTGTGGGAAGAGACTCCACTCCTTTTCTCCTCTCTCTGAGCTGTCCCTTCCTCATTAGCTGGACTTTTAACCCTGTCCACGCTGACTGCAAAAGACAAACACCATTATCAGCCTTTTTTAAACACGCCTTCTAAAAACTATAAGGTGGCTCTTATTTCTTCTCCACAGTTCTTACACTATCATATCCCTAGCTTTATGTTTGTATATGTTATTTGTTCAAACAAACTGCACATTATAGCACAATGTCTTTGGGAAAGTTGTCTCACTAAATCTTTACCCCTTAGGAACTCAAGCATAGCTTAATGTCCTCAGCATTTTAAAGATCAGAGGTGACTGAGCTTTTACTCTCAGGAACTTTGGGCTTTTGAAAAGTGTGTTTTTTAAATAATTTATCAAAATCCATTTAAGGCCTTTTCATTATTTGATATCCAGCTCTTCTGAGTGTCTCCCATTTCCCTGTCACTAGTTATTTTTAATTATGTACCATTTTTTAATTCCTTATAGTTTAAGTTTTTAATGTGTTACATTAAGTTTAGACCACAGAAATATTATAGTTAAGAATTATCATGAACGCAGAGTAACACTAACACTAATGCTAATGCTACTTCTGACATAACCAGTAATTTTATTTTGATAAAAATTTTTACTAATATATTTTTTTAATAGAAAATAAGAGATATCGAGAATTGGGGTCGTTTGGAGTCTTGAAAAATGTTTGTTGGCTATGACAAATTATTCAACAATTTAAAGATTTCCTTTTTTTTATATTTGTGCCTCATGCATTCATAGAGAGCCTGTGATCATTAAAATACTTTTGCAAAGACCTTAAGCAGGTATTAGGACAACCAACACGAAGAGGCACAACTGCATGTTCTGTTTAGAGTGTAAATGGCTCTCTGGTATAGTGGCAAAACTGGTTCTGTTACATCCATGCCTGATGATGTATCTGTCATCCTAGCTTGTTTACCTCCATGTCTGTATAACTCCCTCCCTCTCTCCCTCCTCTCACCCTCTCCCAGTCACTCAAGCACTCCCCTTGATCTGTAGAGGTTATGAGAGCTCTCTTGTGTGGCTTGCATTATCATTTCACACAAAGACAGCTACAGATACTGTTAGTGCAAAAATGAAAGAGGGGACGGTCTAAATCTCCCCAATCATAACAAATCAGTGATTCAACCTCCGGCACCAGGCTAAGCAGATTACTGTCATTTTCCACCACTTGTCCCTTGTAGCTAACAACCTCCAATTAGCAAATCCCGCTGCGCATATCTGTGCCCTGACGGGGAGCCACCATGACAAGTAGAGAAATTAAAAGTCCTGCATGTTAATCTACCATGCTCTGGCAATCTGTGTCATCGTCAAAACACTTTCAGGGGAAATACATATTCAACAGCAAAGACACAGCAGCTAGAACAATGACAAGAAAGTCCCAAAACAAACAGCACTGCATTGTTGCTGTTTCAGACAGCAGGTTGGCTGCTACGAGCAAACTGAGGAAACCGATTGATGAGGAAGAGTAAAGTGAGTTAGTTTGACGGTGCTGTGTATCATGGTACTTTACCTTCAGCAGATGAAATCACAACGTATGCTGTTATTTATTTTGTATAAACTGTGTAATAAAATACATAAGCCGGTTGTTTAACATCTGCAACAAAATAAATAAAATCATACAAGAAATAAAAACACATTTGGGTAATCTTACAGAAAAGGCACTTTCAGCTTCTTACACTCTTTATGATTAGTCAGATGTGTATATTTAAGTCACGGCACAATCCAGAGTGGGACACTCCGGATTATGGTTATTGCCACTGACTAAACACATACCTCTCTGAGCTGAGCTGATTATTTTGCAATTAAAAATCACATACATGAAGGTCTCATGAAGACCTAGTTGTTGTTTACAGTAAACTTGGATTCCACGCTTCTCTAACTTTGCATATTTAAAAAAAAACAAAAAAAACTGAAGGAAATTTGAACTGAGCCCTTACCTGGCGCTGTTGTGACAGTTTGAACGGCAGCCCAGCAGGAGCAGACTTGGGTTGCAGGCAAAGAGCCCCTGACGTGGATATCTGTTGGTTGTGGAAGTGGAGCGCTGAATGTGGTTGATTCTGGCTCGTTGAAGGAGACTGTTGCTGTTGGGCTGAAGTCTTGTTCACTGAGCTTGCCATGATAGGCATCGGCTGACTGGCAGAATGTGTCGCTTTGGGGCTGAATTGCAATGTGGGCTTGGTGCTGAGAACCTTCATGTCCAATTGATGGGAGCCACTGTGGCCGTTTGACTTGAAGAGGCAGTTGTTGATCCCTTTACTCTGGGTGCCGATCCTCTGTTGGCCAAGCGGGGCCGAGCTAGAGACCTTGTCCTGGAGGAAGGTGCTGGTGGAGGAGTGGGTGTTCATGCCAGGAGCCCAGCTGGTCAATCCCACAGGTGGTGGTTGGTGGTGGTGATGGAGGAGGGAGCTCGGCTGCTGCTGGTTTGCCGCCATCTGCTTCAGTTGCTCTGCATGAGATATTTCTGGCCAGCAGGGCATTGCTCGGGGGTGTCCTGCCTGAGTGTTAGCTTTCTGCGACGTGCTGGTAGAAGAGGTGCTGGTCAATGTGAAAGAGGGCCCTGCTGAGGCTGGTCGAAGCTGAGGCGAGCTGCCGTGAACCTGGCCAAAATCTGGGGAATGCTCTGTCTTAATTGGTTTCTCTATTGGGGAACAAAGACTAGCAGCTGCACCTGCTGAGCTTGGTCGACCTAGATCCAAACCGAATGCATCATCCTGCTTAAGCATCTTCTCAAACTCCAAGTCATTGAGCGGGGGCACCGTCTTTGTCAGCTCATCAAACAGATCCTGGAGATCTGGGTCAATCTGACCACCACCTTCATCTTTGAAGTCAAAAATCATCTCTGTGTTTGACTGGCCACAGGACTGGACCTCAATGGGCTCTTTTTTCATTTCTTTCAGGGTCATGTTGAATATATCTGACCCCACTCCGTGAGGCATCATGTAATTCTTCCTCTGCATTCCCATGGCTGAGGATCCTTGAAGAGAGTGAGACTGGGTTAGGTTATGGTTGCAAGGCCCATGCCCCAGACCACCAGTGTCCACACGGACCCTCTTAAAGTCAGATCCAGAGAAACCGCAGGAGAGGCCATTCTGCTTTGGTATGTGTCCTGGTGCATGTCCCTCAATCTTCCTTCGCAAAGATCCTTGAAGCTGCAAAACACAACAGAACTGAATTTTAAAAACAACTAGGAAATAGAAAGAAAAGCCTTCATCTCCCCTTCAGTTAATTAATTTATCACTTACTTTTTTCAAGCGTTTTTTATCTTTTACTGAGTGAGTTTTTCACCTTAAAAACAAAAACAAGTGGTTATGTTTTGAATCTCAATACACAGCAAACCCTGAAGAAAACACTGTCATAACAGGACTTTAATTATTGCGCTTGATTCAAAGCTGTCTTGTGAGCCAATTTAAATCATAGTTCTGAGTATGGGTGCATTCAATTCTACATCCAGCTCAAAGTATTACCATGTAAATTAATCCAATTTCACAATTTGCTCCAAGGCCTATAGATGCTGTACACTTGACCAGCTTGTGAAATTTAGAAAGATTACATTTATTAAACGGTGACAGTGTTTTCATTCAGTAGAATAACTTTGATTTTCTAACAGTGATGATGTCTCAAATGCTGCTCTCAGATTTAAATCACCCAGTCACATCACTTGGTGAGACCATGCAGATGCATTCAAATAACACATTCAGAGCTTAAAATATATAATTTTAACCACATGAAGTGCTATGCAGCACTGAGGGAAACGCTGCTGCAGCACTTAGGAAATTGTTTTTATATAATGTCGTTTGAGCGCAGTGAATGGGCTGAGAAGATAGTTAGGAATCTGATACAGTCGACAGACCTCAGAGAGAAGAATAGGGTCTTTGTCTGTTTCCCTCATTTGCATACATTATATTTTCGTCCATTGTGCTTCGTTAGATAGCAGAGTTTCTCCTTTGTGGCTGAGATTCTGCTTAACATGCTGGTGCAGATATCTGACTTCCTTTTGTCCTATCCCCATGTCTTCATTTAAGGTACTAAGCACATAGCCATGACTCACAACTCTAACCACTCAGTAACACCCCGTGAAACCGAAGCATTAAAAACTGCTCATCTTACCATAGCGAAGCCTAGATTATTTATATTTTCAGGTATAGATGTCACTGTCATTTCATTAAAATAATGGAGTTTCTTCATGTGAGCTTTTGAGTCATTACCAACAACTCACTGAGGCAGAAACTGTATATGCAGTGGAAATCTCAGGCAAACTGTTTTATACACATAAAAGTGACTGATTATCTGACCATCTTTTAATGTGGTGCCTGCATGGAAACAAAATGGCTCTGACTGTACACCAACCTGATCACAGGAGAGGAGTATCAGTGTCTTGCATATTTCACTGTGGGAACAAATTTGAGTCATTTCCACCTGCTGGCATACATTGCATTAAGACTGATAGCCTGAGGGTTTGGAGTGAATCCTGTAGTTCCCTACCTACATTTGTACTCCTTTCGTGTCAGTGTTACTTCTACTAATGCTCTTCACAACGGTTCAGAGATACATCCTCACATTTTAATCAGGGCACAAACCTCACTGTGACACTCTAAGCCGTCCATATTACAGCTAATAAGTGCCTGTGCATTTCACCATATTGGCTGGATGTGGATGGATGATAATGATGATTATGTTGATGGTGTCGCACTGAGAAGGAGAGGGACACTGAAATTATCTACTGCATTCAGAGGATCGTACTAGTGGCTTCGCATTTAGCTTAGTAAGCATAAACTGTTATATTTAACATTAGTGAAGACCATTTTCAAAAGCATAATTGCAAATAGATCATTTTCCAGGTAACCATTCAGTTTATTTTAGTACATTAGTAGAATCTACTCCCGAACACTTGAAACTTGCATGAGCTCCGTGACAATGACCAGTTCAAAGGCAGAGGACAAATCCATCAAGATCAGGGCAAAAACAAAAGGAGAGCTAAGGTTCGGGAGACAAAGTAAAGCAAAAGTTTGTTTGCTTTATTTTTTTGCCAACAATGTAGTGTCACTGTGTAGTACTGCAGCTGGAGACAGAATCCACTGATTAAACAGATTAAATTGGCTGTTTCTTACGTTAACATGTTCCTGTTCCACATGTGACTCTCAGATGTCTTATGTCAGAATGTCGTTGAATGCACAGTGATTTTACAACATGGTCCCTACATGAAACTGTATTATAACATGGCGATAATTTAATTTTATGAAATGAATGTATAGAAATGGAGGGTAAGAAATTACTAATCATTTTCCATGAATAGTTAATTAATTAACTATTAATGTAAAGTGCATATTTGTTCTTACTGGGCAGCCAAAAGAAATGTAAAACGAGTAGTAAGCGTAGCGTAAGTCAGCCTTTGCTGAGATTTCTATGTATTTTTAAATAAAATATTAGCTCAGTTAACTTTGTATGTATGTATGTGTATTAAAACAAGCAGAAACTGCATCGTTTGCAAAGAACTATTTTGACGTTAAATATACTTTGACACAAAAGCAAAGCTCAGCTGAAAAATTCTTAACTAGAGACCAGAGAGAAAAATCCTGTCCGATGACGTAATGACAGCCTGGTTGGATGAGGCCAAGTTAATACAGAAAATTACAGACACACATACAGTTTTAACTTGGAAATCTTCCTCAAGTTCATCAACAGTATGTCTCATTCACCAGCTTTTGCCATCGTCACTCGTCACTGAGATTCAGACTATTAAACGTTGTGCCTCTCCACATACGACTGGACATCTGTTTTTCTCCAAAAACAGATGAAAACAGGCCTTTTTTAGAGTGTGGAGCTCATGCACACTTTTTCTCTCGTTCCAGAGGGCTCTTTCTGGAGAAGGCAGACAGGAGTACTCCTCATGGTTCAAGGCACTGTCTGAGAAAACACATCATGAATAATGGAACGGACAGTGGATGTGTTGCAAAAAGCCACTGTGAGACAGTGTTGCCTCACTACTGCCTCTGTGCCATTTAAAAGCAAACTGTGGTCAAGAGTAGTTCAGAATTCAAAGCAGAAGCTTCTCAAAACGTTTTGCGGTTGAGATTTTGTCCAGGTTAGATCTCATGTGCATCCTGATACCATACCATTTGGGTAAAAAAAAAAAAAAAGGGCTACTATCCAAGCTTAAACACATATTTTCTTTTACATTTCCAACAAATAAAGGATCATCCTGCTCACTCAGTGCTCAGTACTCAAAAGTAGTGGCCTCCTAGCTGGCCTGAAATCCTCATGACAGATCTCCAAGTGATCTGAAAATAGATTTTTTGATTAACATTTAATGAGCTTAGAAGCTCTGAATCACTTTGAAAGTGACTCCTGCTGCATGAGAAACTCAAACATATGTATTATATACAGCCCTTCTTAGACATGAAAGCATAACTTCGTTTTCTGGTTGACAAAATGTAATTAACCCACTGTCAACGTCTATGGTAGCAGAGAGCACAAAGTTCCTATAAGGATTTTATTAATATGAAACCAAGGCTAACAAAGTAATTAGTTTTACTATAAGTTATAAAATCTCTCATCTATACTATACAACAAAAAAGGACTAAATATACACACGTATAAATGTGTTGAGGATAACAAAATGTAACTATACTTTAATTGACCTAGCAGACACACAATTACCCAGAAAATGATTTTAATAAGTGAAGCCAGAGCAGATTTCATTTTTGAAAATAACCTTTTCAGTGCTGCTTACGGATGCCCTTTGACTGTGGCAGCAAGGAACCTGACCTTGGCCATGTCAGCAGAGGCTATCTATTCCTGGGAGCTGGGAGGCTGGTAGCTTGTGTGTGTCATGCTGAGCAGTGTGGTGACGCTGAGCACTGTGGATGGGGCTCGGGGTGAGCCATAACAGGGATGCAACACCAGGCCTCCTGGTACCATCTGTCAGACCCGTGGCACAGCCCTCAGAGCCATGCATGCTTCAAGGATATAGGTTAGGAAAGTGTTCGAAGGTTTTGTGTCTTCTGTGCATGTGTTTGAGTATGAAAGCGCAGCTCAACAAAAGCTTGAGCTCACCAGCCTTTAATCTATTCACCAGAGTCCTGAAACATGTTGCAATCCGCTCCTGCAAGAGTTAGAAACCTTCCTCTCGGCATTTGACATGGAAAAAACAGCCCCAAAATAAAGGAATAAATACGACTATTGTGTTCCTAGGGAGACATAATATTTATGCGGTTCTGCAGGTTGCATACTGTTGCAAGAGGGGATTTCAGCTAGTGTATTGCCAGATAAGAAACAAGAGCCCTCAGACTAGTGCCAATGATCAGCTGTCATACAAAATTCAGCTATCTGCTTGCAGAATGCTGACAAAGTGTGGAGGGCTCAGTTTAATTATAGGGTTTCCACTAGCTGTCTAAAGCTGTAAGTCCTGATATATCCAGAGAAACTGAATCAAACATCCTGGATAACTTGAAGGATAACTGCAAGGTAGGGAAGCTGAGGAGCTGAGACTGCAGCAACACAGTATGTACATGACCAGGTCAGGAGGGCTGTCAGACTCTGATCCATCTTTGCTGTAAAACGTTTAATTTTTTTTTTTTTTTTTAAGTTTGTTGTTTGTTTAAAGTTTTGTTGCTTGTTTTTGTTACGAACATGTAAGGTTACAGAAAGGTGTGCACAATGTGTTTGATACTACAAAAACAACAAAAGTGTTACAGGATAATCATTATTAGATGTCACCACCAAGAGGAAGAACTGAGTGCTGACAATTTTGCACTTTTGGTTTGGCTTTTTTGTATTTTTTTCAAGCTATAATCCTCACATACATTTAATTAAAAAAAAATTATAATAAAAGATTTACATAGCGCTAAGAATAAAGGAACTGATATCACTCTGAGGGGTGCACTGAGGCAGCAACAAGCAATTGTGACAGAATTTATATATTTTTGTGCCACATCGGCATATATGCTGTTTTTTATGACAGTCCAACAAGAAACACTGAACTACATATCTATTGAAGTAATGTTTAGAAGAATAATTAGCTGCCTCTTGGAAACCTTGGCAGCTAGTTTTAGAATTAAAACAAATTTCAAGACATTTTGTTGGATAAATTAGAGGCTGACAAAATGATAACATCAGTAGGCCTGATCCGTTTTTACACACTGAAAATCAGATTTTTCCATTTTTTACTAAAAATGGAATAACAGAAGAAACATATTTAATCTGTTTCTATAGGGCATGTGCCATAAGGTTGCAGAGGGATGTGAGCATAGGTTCATAGTGTACTTTCCTAATCAGGCTGGCGCGTGCTGGGACGAAGCAGCACACTGCAGAGGTGGGCTACTTTTGGCTCATCAGCACTTTGCATCCCCACACTTCCTGACACAGTTGTATTAGATTGAGGCTGCCCTCCAGAGAGCAGGCAGGAGAGAAGGATGAGCAGCAGCGGCAGCAGGAAAAAAAAAAAGAGAGGCAGCTTTGTGGCAGCCTCTGGGAAATGGGAAGAGATGATAAGAGCTCCTTTGAAGAGAAATCATCCATTATGTTTACTGAAGGCAGATTTTTTTAACAGTTACTGTAGCTCAGCTCCAACATTCCATGGAGAAACTTGCTATATTTTAACAAAAGGCAGCTTGCACACAAAAAAATCCTGTTGGAGACACTTCACATTTAAATATCAGCTCTCCATTATCCAAATGCAAAGATTAAAGCCAGTATTCCAATAAGCCCTTGCTTTGGCATGTCCTTTCTTCAGAATCAAACAGATGAGTTTAATATGATATCCCCAAGGCTAAAAGAGGGAGGAGGAAGCAGCTCCGAAAATATGCATGGATCCCAGAAGAAAATAAGAGGGGCCCCTAAAAAAAATAAAAAGTAACAAGCAATACTGGTATTGCTTCAATCACCGGTCACTATGCACCTATTACAATGATGAGAGACCTTAACTGAGGGTGAGCAGACAAAGTATGTAAAACCAATCTTGGATAGCTTCATCCATTTTAGTTATCTAAAACGCAAATTATTCTTGCCCTTCCCAAGTAGTTTTATTGAGCTATTGTAGATAATATTCCCTTATTATATACTGCCGTGAGGTATGTTGAATTCAAGAGCTGCGGTTCCTGGCCCCTCAGGTTCCCAAGAATGCAGGACAGCAGTGAAGTGATCCTGGGAACTAATATGGGGTGTGTGAGCATGTGTTTGAGGGGGTGGGCAGACTCTGTCAAGGCATCAGCGCAGCACCAGCTAGGCCACGCCACTGCAGACCTACCACAGGTCACCAACATCGCAGTGACAAGCTGTCACATCACATCACCCATGGCCATGTGGCTCACAGAGCTCCTGACACTGCTGTCGCCTCTCATCTACATGTCATTCTTAACCACAGAGACATTTGCTGAAGAGGACTGAGAGTTCCCCGGACTCTGGAGCAATCCCGTGCAGCACGTACCACTGTGGCTAACAGAGTAAAAGGGATCCCTTCAATAAATGATTTAAACCTGAAAACTACAGGATGTGTTCTAATTCACTGGACAAAAATCATTTGAGGGTTCCAACCACTGGCCCTAACATAATTTTTTCTATTAAAGACAACTGCCACCTTTTTCTTCACATGGTCATTGAAACGGAGAGAAAGGCTGGATGGACAGGAAGATATACCAGCATTTAACAAGGCCAGAGCTGGTCACAAATAACCATACAGGGCTTCCCGTTCAACTACATAGAAGCTAAGCTGCTATTGTAGCTCAAAGGGTTTAATTTAGTGGTAACACAAGCTCAAATTCTCATTGGTCCAACACGCAAAGTTGTGGAAACACCCTCTATCAGCTCTTGCTATTACAATCCACTTCTAAAGTGCTACATGCTGAGCACCAAAAATGACAGGACATGATGTCTCTACCATGATGACAGGTTTCCTTCAATCACTGTACGTGCCCCGTCTGTTTAAGTGTGAGAGGTAGGAGGTAAGAAACAATTTTCAAGCTGGGACACTGCTTGAGGGTGTGAGAGGGTTAACATAAATCAAAACATTAAAGGATTCTTTCCAGCAAAGTCTTAAGAATAAGAAATTAACAATGCTTGCAGACACCAGAGGTCACTGTGAGCATGAAAGGATCAAAGAAAATTTTGAAAATGAAGTTAACAATCCTGGATGCACTTTAAGTATTGGTTATTTACAGCGTTAGAGAAGGTAAATCAGAACAATAATAGCACTGAAACCTGAGTCTTTAGGGAGCCTCAAGCTATATGACATTGGTGAACATATCAGTAACTGTAGGTTACACTGATTTTTTTTTTTTGTTTAACTATCACATTACACAGAAATGTAATGAGTGAAGAGGTGAAACTAAGACATAGAAATGAGGCCACAAGATAGACGGTTCGATTTTTGCTCCTCTGAAATCGAATCCCTTGTTAAACACATCTAAAGCTCTCCAAGCATGTTTGTAGCCTTAAAAGGCCATTGCCATACAACCGCAAGTACCTTTTTCCCAGCAACTGTCAAACACAAGGCCTGCCTCCGGTCATGCCACAGGAAAAGGCCCATAAGCAGGGAACAAGTTCCCTTCCTGTTTTCAAAGACGATTCCTATGGCATGCAGAGTCGTTTCCTGCTCACTAGGCTCATTTCACCATCTCAAACATCTGGCTGCTCTTCAGCATGCAGCTGCAGCACGGTGAGAGCCAACAGTGCCACTGCTGAGTTGAGCAACACAGGCCATTCCAGTCATATCTCTAGCCACTAGAAAGAACACCATCATCTAGCTTCATTAGCTTATGCGAGGCATCCTAACAATGTCCATTATTAAGCATCTGCAGTAACTATAGATGAGATTATCTTTAATGGTACCACATTTATTACTTAAGATCTGTTTATGTCCTATCATTTAGCTATTTGGATTATGAATTTCTTGATGCTCCTTTTCAAGTGCAGTGACTATATGTCCAAATCAGGGAACAATATTCGTCAATATAGGATATGATTGCAGCAAAGTGCTCTTTAGCAGCATTGCTGCGGCGATTTCCCACTGAATCAAGGATCCATTTTATATCCCATGGGAAACCTGGGCTGAGTGGTTAATGCTGTGCTAATGCTGCTTCACTCAGCCAGGTCTTGATAAGCCTCATGCTTTTAGAGAGGGGAAACACATTTAGTGTTTTAAACCGCTTCAGTGGAGAAAGCTTGGAAAAATCCACTAGTTGAAAATGGTGTACTTGTTGAGTTTTGTCATCTCTCTCAGCTTTCACTTAAATTACACACACACACATTAGGACAGGCGAGCAGTCACACTAATCTGCACTCATGCTCTGAAACAATCCTCGGCTAGTTCGGTTTGAAAAGGGACTGCTGCAGCTAGAAAGTAAGAAGAAAAAATAAATGAGTGGGAAGCTTTGTTTGACTCCCACTCCTATCAGTTCTGACATTCCAAATAAGGTCTGTGTAGACTAGCGCTAGCAGAGACAGACACAGAAAACACTGCAGAGCTCTCACCAACTCCAACCAAGGAAAAAGTGTATGTGGAGGGGGAGCATCGGGGGATCATGCAGCAGAAAATATGTGACCTCTAAAAATTTATCAGCAGCCTGACATTTCCCAGAAGGACAAAAACAAAACATCACATGATACTGATATATCTTAGATATTAGTTAGATATTATCACCCATGAAAAACAAATAATTCAGGTCAATTCAAGATTGTTTGCCCTGATTCCCGATAGCTGTATTCTAAAAACAATTGGTTTTCACACTGTGGAGACTGGTGAGAAGTCTGTGGATTGACTTTGCTACGAAGAACATGAAGCCCATGGGAATCATCTGGTAGAGCTCTAAATTAATAGCTACACTAGGCAATTTTGAACACTGCTGGCTCCAAATGTTGGTAGTCTGCTGTCTGCTTTGAACCCAAATACCAAGAAATCATGAAACATGCTGTCAGTTAACTGCATATGTAATATTCTTTTTTACAAACCGAGGCCAGTCTATGATCATGAAATTTAAAAAAAATGTAGCAAATAAAGCAAAACACTGAACAAAACTGAGTGCATGCGTGTTGCTGTTTGAGAGTTTGACAGTTTTATTTCTCTCTTTAAGTACCATTAATCAATATTTTTATATTAACATTGAACCAGATTATTATAATGTGAAAGGACTTGCCCTTGGTAGTGTACCCACACAGAATAATATCTCATTGTTTTGGTTAGAGCACATTTACTGTTTAGTTTGGTCTCACCACTCTCATCAACCTTGTTTCCAGCAGCAATCAGCCATTTTCGACACATAAGCTCTGAGAAACCCTTTTTTACATTACCTTCCCAGCACCAAACATCAGACAGAGAAATAAACAGACTAGCTGGTGAAGAAAGTTTAACATCTAACAGCTCAAGAGTCACATATTTTTAGATGGTGGAGACCAAAACAGAGATAAAAGGAGACTGAATACTGGACTTGAATCTGTCATGGAGCCAGAAACATAACTTCAAATTAATTCTGATGTTTTAATTGAATATGTAAGTAGGCAACTGTTTGTGAACAAATTTATAAGGCGAAACTATGTCGACTGTGTCAATTTTGCCCCCCAGTGGTTGAAAATGGATTAATGCAATTCCTCCCAGTGCACTGAGAGATGCCTTCTTAACTGCATTTGAGCATTTCAAGGGAAACGAGACACTCTTCTCTACTGTTGCCCTAAATTTCCACTAACAAGAGTAGCTTTTCTCTAAAACTAAAATGTGTATTCTTCTGTACATGTAGAATAAAGACATTTCATTCCAAGGGTTGCCTAAATTGCTTTCCCACTGAGCCCTGCAGGTACTGAGCTCACAAGTGTCTGGGCGAGTGGTGGCTCCCACAGTGGCAGGGAGAGTTCAAGGTTGCAGCAGAGCTTATGTCTCTGAGCAAGTTTCTGCATGCTGGCAGCTCTTGTGTGTGTGTATAAGTGGGCCTTGTGAACCAACGCTTTAGGTCTTTTTACATGTCGCAGCTGGTGAGAGAGAGAGACACGGTGTGCTCTCAAGTAATCTGCCCAGGTGGAAAAAAACAACTTTCCCATAACGTGATAATTGACATTCATTCAAAGTTAAGGGAAACACAAAGAAACCATTGTGATTTCAAACTGATTAAGAGGATTTTTGCTCATCAAGGCAGTTGTGGAAAGAAAAAAAAAAAGATCTCCTAAGCATCCAATCTCAAAGTCAAAATAGTAGGTTAGCATAGCAGATAAAAGCAGCTCCTCTGTACCTACAGTGCCATCTGGTCAAGCAAATATCTAGTCCGTCGCATGGAAATAGACAAACAGTTCTTGATGGTGAACATTTTGTCAGGGGTTTAAAGTCCATGTCCCAGTTCCACTACCACCAACCACATACTCCATCCTCTCACTTTTCTAAATTCTTCATACCTAATTAAACATGTGAGATGAAATTTTTTAAGAACTACAATGAAAAATACTATTCAGCTGCTACTACTTAGAACAAATCAGTAAACTCTCAAGTACCTTGTATTAATGCACCCCTGATGTTACCCAACTGAATGGACAGCGAACCCTCAAAATGCAGAAAAGAAAACTGCTCAGACGTGGGACGCACAGCCATGTGGCTATCATCACAGCATCTGCTGAAAGAAGAAAGCTTAGAATCTGGCCAGGTTCCCTCTGCCCATTCTGTAGGAATGGGCTGTGGAACAACAATAACCTAACCAGACAGAGGCTGTCACATGTCAGATAAACCAGTAGATTGCAGTAATAGTAGGAAAATTTGAAGCGGGAATGAAAATACGAGTTAATCAATCTTTCACTTCCTGTCTACTCTGCACAACTTCCCCAGCCAATATAAGGTTCTTACTGGTCACTGAGCAAATCTGAACATTTGTACATGGTACATTAAAAAGTAAACATTTCGGAAAAGTGTGAATGGCATTAGGTCTCTCTACAAGCCATTCATCATCTTGTGTGTGATTCAATAACAAAATCCAGTGGCAGTGAGGAATTTTAGTTTAAAATGCAGCTCTGTATGAGCTTACCTCTGTATGCTGTACATAGAAATGTCATTCAAACAAAAGCAACATCTACCTTTGCTGCCAATGTGATGAGATTAAGGATATCACATTATACATTATGCTGCTGTCACATTAAATTACACCCTGTTGGGTCAAGGCTGTATACATGGAACTATCTGCATTTCCATCCCAGGATATGATATTTGGTCTGGGTGGAAGAGATTATCCTGCTTGCTTGTGTGGATTTCACAGCTCAACTGGCAAGGCGTCCCTTCACTAGCTAGACAGCTGTTTTTTTTCCCCCTTCGCTTTGACTACTTCAGGCAAAACAGATGAGCCTGGTGATTCAAACTCAGCCAAGGCAGCATAATAGCGGGGAAAATTCCCTCTTACAAAAGGAATTAATTCACTGGGAATGACAATGAGGACAAACGCCGATAAACATAAGTGTCAGTATTTTAATCAGTGTTTAAGTTGCTCTGGAATAATGTACTAACTATTAAATATTAAAAACATTTAAATACTATCTATTATGTAGGTCAGTGACCATCGACGGACCACTGGTTCAATTATGTAAAATAAAAAGTTTTTTAAAAAGTTCTGTATTGAACGTCACTGTTACTGTAACAGGGACAAACAGAATAGTTGATGGAAAGCATACAAAACTAAGCATGTCAGCCAATGGCAACTGATGTTCCGCACCTGCAGGTTTGAGTCAAACCAGTGGTACATGCCAGTACGACAGACAATACTGCAGCTCTAACATTGATTGCCTGTAGGTAGTGCAAGTGTTAAAATTGTTCTTTGTCTATAGGAGGCAACATCAACATGTCTACATCTTCAGGTTTAAATAGCTGCTGGTGCTGCTATTATTTTCCTTTTCTTTCCAAACAGCTTCCATTTATGGAGAACCTGCAGTTTACTAAATGCTAATGTGTTCGTGACTTACAAAGCCAGTTCACATCTAAAACTGAAGGCAATAAATTTCTTAGTATACCATATCCAGATATCAAGCAGTATCAATACTTGCATTGACATATTTTAAGTTTGAAACCAATAATAAAATTCAAAGATTTAAATCAATTCACATCAAACTAAGAGGCCTAGAGTCTAAAAATCATAGTGATAAAACTGAAGTGCTAGATATTGACAATGCATCTGAGTATTAGCATGTAACTTTCATTGTTACAGGACAGTGTTTACAGAAAATATTCTACAGTACATGATAGAAACTGTTTCTGCTCTTCAAGGAGATACTCCACCCAACTAGGGTGATGGAACACATGAAGTTAGGAAAGTGTGCGCCTCAATTAATTTATCACAACTGACCGTGCCTGTATGTAGCTGAACGACAGAACACCACGCCGTTAGGTTATGGCATAAAAAGGCTGGCTTTGTTGCCGGATGTGGGAAAAACATCCAATAGACTCTAAAAAAAGCACAGGAAGGAAACTGGGGGTGGGGTGGCAGTGAGTAGCAATGGGGGTGTGGTGGTGGAGAGTGGGAGTGAGAAAGGAATGTTCTCTTCACTCTCTCTTTCTCCTTCTTGTTATCATGCACATGCACACATAAAAACCCCACTTTCTCACTAAGAGCTATGAAAAGAATGCAGCATCACGGTTTTTCTCTGTAAGCAGGACGGCAGGAGAATGAGCCTTTACTTGCTTAAAGACTGTTTGCCATCTCGATTAAATATGAACAAGTCAACCCAAACAATTATTATACTTTTTAAATATTTTTTTAAGGTATCTAATATTTCATCAAGGAAAATGTTTCTTTCATTTAACTCACCTCATCAATTCAGCTTGGTATGGTCTTATGTGTCACTCTTTGGAGCGACTGACACAGTGGAAAATTGATGGAGAACAGTTGAATAATTAATTGATTAATGATCATTGGGAGGCAGCACTTGACTGAACACATGCTTTCCCTTCTTGTGCCAGATATAGTCTGATATGACGTAAGTTCTAGGTCTGCTTCACCAACATAGGTTTAATCAGAATTTGTTCTGTTGTAGGCCACTCATGTTGGGTGTAAAGGCCAACAAGTGGAATACATACATGATCTGCTCTTGCCCCAGCTTTCCCACATTTTGATGTATTCTTTTAAATACTTGAATGTTTTATAAAGATATCACACATTATTTAGATTTACTCCACAAGCCAACTTAAAAGTCGTTTCCATGTAGTTGTAGGTTTCAGTTCCTTAACTGCTGTAAGACTCGTTCTCGTCTTCTGGAAGCAACATTCACCAAGTGGCTTTACCAGATGGCTTTAACATACTTTGTACTTTTTTTGAGAGTGGAGAACATGAGTTGAAAACCTAAAGGGGCAAAAACAACAATTAAAGAGAATTAGGAATCCTTTCTCTAATACCACAAGAGTGTGCAAAGACCTCTCAAGGACAGGAAGAAGGTGAAAATAAAGGAATTCCCTCCCTTAACTTCCCTTTTTTATTATGGTTTTTATTTTCACTTAGTTTAAGATAAAAGTACACTTAATAACCACGGGAAAAAAAAAAAAATCTCTGACAAAGTGACAACAACCCTAAAAATGCACGATTTTCAAAAAGATAGTATTTAATCCTATTATATAGCATGGGTTTCAATTTTTCTGGCTACTCAGTGTGTTTGCCTAATATTTAAACTTCAGGATCAGGGTCTCCTGCAACTGCCATAAATGTTATGCAAATCACACAACAGCTACCTAACTTGAACAATTTTGGCCAGCGAGGAAAAAACCATTACTTTGAACTAGAGCAACAGTATATTTGAAATCAAGATCATTTATCAAAGCTGAATCATCAAATCAGTTTCCAGTATGTGCCATGAACAGCACAAGCTAAAATGAACATAAAATAGCCACCAAGCCATGCTGCACCCCTGTCACTGTAGGCCTGCTTCCTGTTAAAAGCAGATTGTAGATGATTCGAAAGGGCGGATAGAGACCAGAGATCCTCCCCTGGTTTTACCTCCTGCGTGTGCTGTCGATGCAACAGCAGTGTCTGTGTGCCTCTAGGCAAGGTGGAGGGAGAGCAGGCGCCAGAGCATAGCTCAGGACCGTGACACCTCACCACAGCAGAGCACTAACAAACATTCCAGCTGCCACTTCTCAACCTTATTGGCAGAGCTAAGGCAAGAAACAAGACCATCTATGTTCCTCCTCTAGACCCGTATCTGATGCTCTGGACATGCTGGTCGACAAGTACGAAACATATGAATTAGGATTTGACAGCTGTGGGATTTTTAAGTCTGATACAGCACTAATACCTGTATTTTGTAATGAAACAGTTGACAGCCGGAATATTGTGATTGATTTTTTAGTTACTTTATATCAGACCATAACTAACAAACCAGCAGTTTAGCCAGATTATCCATCTGGAGGTACAACTGAAAGCAAACACATTCCTAATGTCATTAACAATCTCTTACTGAACAGGGAAACTGTGTGTTTGCACAACTAAGGCAAGTAAGGTAGGTCAAACTTAAACTGTGATGGATGTTTTCAACAAACAGTTTGAGTTATCATTTTACCGTTTGCCTTTGTTTTCTCCTGCATATAAGTTTGGCTCACCTGGGGTTTAGTTTTAAACCTGTCTACTGTTCAGATCACTTGTTTTTCTTGTCCAGTCTGACTCTTGTTTTTGGCAGTGTTATCGTATTTCCTGATAAATCCAGCTTTAAAACCAAAAGAAACAACATTCAGAACTATGAAAAAAAGATCCAAGTTGTACTAAACCGGAGTTAAAGTCTCCAGCAAAATCAAAACTAATTGCTTAAAGTTGACAACACCGAAGGTATCTGATATTTCATAAAATAGCAACATCGGCTCAGTGTGTTGGTTCAACTTCAATTCAGATGCTCATGTTAAGGATGGGACAGCATTCATCTTGTGTGTTTTGCCAAATATTGTCACTGCTGAGACTGAGAAGGACATGCACATTAAAGACTTTTTCCTCAAACAAAAAAAAAAGACGAAGAAAATGAGATGTCAAGCACTAGAGAAAAAAAAACTGTAATAATATATGCGTGTGCTGAATTAGTTCTTGACATTCATTTCTAAAACAGTGTCAGCAACATTTCAGGCATGCAAACATTGTCTATATCAAGTAGGTTTATGACTTTGACCTTTCATATATTTCACATCTACAATATTTCCCCAAGGACAACTGTAGCAAAGAACAGAACATTACCACGATGCAAATGGAGTTGAACTATGACTTAGACCCCAGAGCACAGGAGCAGGAGGGAGAGGAGAGAAGAAAAAGTGAATGCTTGTGCCTCTTTTCAGCACTCCGCAACTTTGGAGCCTGGGAACTTCAGCAGCTTGGCCGGGCTCTGAGAAATATCCTGAGCTGTAATGTAAACATGTCTGAACCCAGTTTAACCCGGCATTCTGTGCAAGGGGTTTGCCAGTGACATCAGGAGCCCACTTTCTCATTTCCTGAGCGGGGTAATGACCCTGGGGAGAATGGGCTGTTTGAAGTCCTGCAAATAAAGTTTCTTTGCTCTGAACCCAATTGTTCCTCAGCAGAAGAGCGAGATGGCTGATTTAATTTGTGGTTTGAATAAATAGGTCTTGTTGTGAACCTATGAGGCCCAACAAGCCTGAAGTTAAGATTTTCAGAAAGGTGAGGACAGAAACATTGTATGAACATGGTAACACATAAATGGACACCCACACCCACTTCTCCAGTGGCAACTGTGATAATCAGATCTGTTTACAACATCAGCTACACAAGTCCAGGAAACTGTGACATATCAGGTAGCTGATTGTCAGATAAGTGTGAGAACAGTTATAGATAAGCTCCTGTTTATCCAAGGACACAACTGTTCTAATTCATCTAAAAAAAAAAAAAATCAATCTTTTATAGTTGACGAGTTAGTGCACAATATGAACACCAAAACCAAACACACATCATTAATACTGGGTTAAACCAATGTCTATTTTCTAGGCCTTTTTCTTTTTGCAGCAATGTGTTTGCAATGTGTTTGTTTGTTGCAATCTGTCCCCTCAATTTACGTTCCATGCACTGCGCATAAAATACACCTGAACATGCTGGTTCCCACAGGGTTCCAGTTTCAGCACTGGGTAGCAAAGTACTTGTGGAAAGACACTCCAAGCCCCCACCCCCGCCCCCGCCCCCGCCCCCCGTCGTCTTTTGCCTCACAGACAATCCTGCCCTCTCTTCAATTAAGTCAAGCAGGAAAAACCTGACAAACCTCAAAGAGCTCTCTCAGCAGAAGAAATCACATCAGGCATGAACGGATACCTCTACAAGGCCCTTCTGAAGATATACATGTACATAAACATGATCCTCTCCTTATTCTTCTTTTGCATAAATGTACATGTCTAAATTCCTGATGATGAAAAGTCATGAAAAAACATGTTTCCTCAGTCAAATGGTTATAATAGCTACAATAAGCACAATATATTAGTCCTCCTAAAATTCCCCACCGACTGCAGATGCACAGATGATATTTTTTTTTTGTGTCTTCAGGTCCACATAATGCTTGGAAATTCAAACAGTGCTGGCAACAACGGGAAGCATGCTGAAAGCAAATCAACAACAAAGGGATACAGTGGGGACTCTCTAATCCAAACCCCTTGGGAATGGAGGTATTTTAACCCAGTGAAATGTTCACTTGGATGAAACACTGAATCCTGAGGTAATTCATATTCAAAACATGATCTACGCATATTCACAAGAGTCTATTGCAGAATCTAATTTGCAGTTGGAGGATCAACAAGGAAACTTAAACAATTGTGAACCATTTTCAGAGCTCAGTTTCAAATTTAATTTTAGGTGAATTTATTAGATTACAAGGAGTTTTAGATAAATATAATAACAGACACATCTGAGGCCACAACTAACTAGCTGTAAAATGTTAGAAAATACTTCAAAATGCTTAAACATCCTTTTCACAGTTATTATTCAATTAACAATAACATTAAACTGAGAAAACCAGCAAATTCTCACACTAGAGAAGATGAAACCAACGTCAGACAATAATTTCCTGTTGATCAACTAAATAATCAAATGTTTCAGCACTACTAGACAAATAACATACTTTTTTGTTTTTTTTTTAATCATATGAGAATAAACAATGCCAGACAGATATACATGACCTGTTATTCATTACTACAATGAATATAAATGAGCAGTTTTGACACACAAAAACAACAAAGACTGCACCACCAGGGAGGAGATGTTGCAAGACTTATGTTGATCATGTATTTTCTACAGTGTTAGCACGGTATCTGAAGGTAAAAAAGTTACCTTGCAATCTCTGCTAGAGACCCTGGGCTACAGCCAAGGACAGCAACCAGATATCTATGGAGGAAAGGCTCTTAAACCAGTATGGGTTGTGGTTCCAGTACAACTACAGGTTAAATTCACCCTAAAGACCAGGCTGTTATATGTATATCGTACAGCAGCGGAGCAAACCTGGCCCACCTGGATTGTCGGAGGCCTATGTTCCTCTGAGCATGTAAGCACTTACAGTGTATCATCCCTTGAAGACTGAGGATGTGATGGGTCTACTACATGATTTCGGCAGCACTCTTCAAAGACAGATACAGCCTTTCCATAGGCTGCTGAATAAAACATCAGGCATGTGCAGCGGGGTGGGTTTTGTGTGTGTGTGTGTGTGATGGGTGGAAGGGTGGTTGAGTGGGTATGTGTTGGAGTAGGGAAGTGGGAAAAGGGAAGAGGGAGGGAGGATGAGGGGCTTCTTAAAACACCACTACTAGAGTGTACTGTATAACAGATGATCCATGAATGCCTTTGATTTGACACACATGCTCACTGCCCTGCTGGGTGTTTGGAAACTTCCATCGTTCTTAAGTCATATGTTCTTCTTTGTTTTCTTATGTTGTTGTTTTTGTTTTTTTTTAAGTATGTGTTTTTAAGTGTGTGTTTTTTGGTAGCATGGAACTTGTTAACAACACCTAAATTAGTCCAGAAAAAGAATGAAAGTGTGCTCATTTCAGCAGAAGGCAATACAAATCTTGCCAGGTACAGAGATGTCCCAGATTCACAGAGCACTATTTCCAACACGCTGCTGCATGACACCACATTTGCTGAGCCTTGTCTTTTTAAGAGAAATTATGCTGGATTTTTTTTCTTTCTTCTTCCACCAACATAACATTGAATGTATCATCCAATCAAAACTGGACATTTTTACATCAAGTGAAAAATTATAGGCTGATTACAGTGCAGATTTAATGCAGTTCCAGCCCAACAGGTCATCGTAACAAAGGAAATGAACATGATCAAACTCTTTCCACCTCTGAGTGCTTGGATTTTCTATAGAAAAATTGCATTGATAGATAATAATACAGTTCACATGACAGGGAGTACAATAAGGACCCTATACTTCAGTCAGGGAAGTTTTTATGAAGTACTAATAAATGCTCATCTCTAATCCCACCTTTACTCTGCTTTGCCACCAATACACCTGTGTCACGTGTATGCATTTTTTATTTGCACTGAACAAAGCCTTTAATTTGACATTCCTACTGTTCTCCTTCATTATCTGATACAACTTACACTCAGCTCATCTAAGCTTTTACTGTAAATCTGCTGTCCTGAACAGCCAGTGTCTCATAGGTCTTTTCTGGGAAAAATCCACTGGTGCACAGGAAGTGATACATATTTTCTGGCATTAACAACACTGTTTGGAGCTGGGTAGTCAACAACAGCTACCCGGCCAAAAGAGAGCCACAAAAAAAAAAAAAATCCACAGATACACAGATTGATCTCATGGAGAGACTAGAGACGCAGCACTACAACATCTGCTAAGGACTAAAGATGTCCTCAAAATCAAAAACAAGAATCTCTTGGACAGCCACTTAGAATTTCCTTTGACATACTTGGACATGAACCTACTAGGACTAATGATTTGTTGTAGATCCTGACTTCTGCCACCATGACACTGAATAATATTAAAAGCTGTAGTTTACAAGTCTGAAAATACATCTGCTATAATATTTTCAGTATCTGTAGTTATTAACTGAAAGGGATTGAAAAATAAAGCTCCTCTGAGAAATGTCAGCTATCAGTGAACTTTGTTTTGTGCCACTTAGAAATCTGGTGGCTGGGTTGGCTACCAACAGAAAAGCTTGTACCATGCTCTCCCCCGAGGACACAGCAATCATGATCACAAAATTTATGTGTAGCTAAGTTGTTTAGAACACATGTACGCTGATGTTATCATAAAACTATGTTTACTGGAGAATAGAGACATTCATTTCATGCATGATTTAGCCAGAAGATGATACAGTAGCTATTAACGAAGTCAGAATCAACATACTATCCAAACAAATGTCCTACAGAGGCAGTAATTTCCTGGAAACTGACAAGCCACAGCATTAGTCTTGTGTGTGTGATATTAACCTGCCATTTCCCTTTTCCTTATAGACAAGCTGCTCTTACGTAGATCTAGTTGGTGCTAAAAATTTATGAACTGCCCGCAGATATGATTGTGGAATGTCCAGACCATAATGTTACATGGTCCCAACTTGTATTACATAAGTCAGTAAATCTGGCTGATCTGTATCAGTAAGAAGCCACTGTCATGTTTCTCTGAGCAAAATGCAAAGATGATCCCTTCTGTTTATGTGGTTTCAATCAGAGGACACAACACTGAAGTTTATGGCTGGAGGAGCCATAACATCCACTTTGGAACCATGTTACTGCCTGAAACTAATAAGGAAATACTTGAGTACATGAGTATAAAAATAACTATTTTAAAAAGAACTATTAAATAAGCATCATCAAATGATCATCAAGCTTCAATCCTATTCCACCACATACTTCACTCTCATCACTGTGGGTATCATTTTGTTAAGTTAAATGTACTGCAAATCATAAATGGATATATAAATAATAAAATCTTTCAGTCTAACAAGTTTGCAGCATTTGCATAACGTATTATTATATTCTCAGCCATCTAGAGACCAGTAGTGTGCATTATCAATAAACACCATTTTGACGTAATCATATTTTTTCTATCTATCATAATAGCTAAACCATATCTGAAAACATCATGAAAACAGAGCACTGTGAAATTTATTACATTCTAAATGTAGTTGTATTTTGTCACAAAAAGTCACATTTAAATGACAGAACATTTTGAACACATATTCCACACCGAGAGATGCACCATACATAAGCAGAATTGGATTGTGGCTGTGTTTAAACCATATCTTGAAGACTAATCCCAAATAGAAGGAGGAGATTAACAGATGGCTTTACTACAGTATATGGAGGCCCATCTTAATGTCTTTTAATCAGAGCACTATGAGATGCTCGACTCATCTCACAGCTACAGTCTACACAATGAGACAAGCTTAATCGCATCAGGCTTACAGTGCAACTATGCTGTCAATAAACAGCACCCGCAGCAATTTCATTCCTCACTAAAGGGGACTTAAAGTAATTCAGCATTCAGATCAACTGACAGCCGGCTATCACTAAAAGAAAAACTTCGGCTTTCCCATGACAACATGGAAGTGATCTGTGGGCTGAACATGGATCCTTTCTGCATCAGGGTTGGGTAAAGCTGTGGGCTTCACTGTGGGTGGCCCCCATGGACCTGGGCTAATTGTTTCACATCACAGCCGAGCCAGGCTGAGATCAGACCACCGGCAGCTCTGATTCAGGCAGTCCAACAGCCAAACAGGGTATGCCAGGAAATACTTACAGTGCACACCCCACCCCACACTCGCACACATGCACACACTTTTCATCCATCATACATGACCACGATAGAGTACAAGGAATTTCTTTTTCTCCATGGTATTTGAGTAGACTGTCAATCCACTGGTCAGCTGGACGCTGTAGTTACCTCAGTGATAACTAATTAAGAGGTCATCACTCAAGTTGGTTGAACAAAATGTACTTGAAATACAAAAAGGTGTCACACAAATATTTTGCAATAAGAAGGAAATATCTTTGAGCTTTTAAAGCCCAATGATTACTTTTTTAAAACAGTATTCAAATATTAACTTTTAATTCAGTATTTAATACAGTGCTTCCCTGCTTTTTGACTCTTGACCCCAATAACTCCCAAGGGGGAAAAAAGGCTAAAATAGAGCAAAGTCTGAAAAAGTAAACCTAATTTTGTTTAGCAGAAAGTTTTTCCCCCCAAGGATCTGTCATCAAAAGTGCAACCAGTTGGAGTTCCCAGTTTTTAATTATGCATCCAAGGTGTTGCAACTGTGCCAAATTAACACATAATGCTTAATAGTATTTTGGCATTGTGCCTTCATTGGGTGGCCCAGGAAACAGGAAACACAGGGAGAGAGAGGAGTATGACATGAGAACCAGAGTTGACCAGAGATGAACTGGGGACGTTCCAGTTACGTGGTTTGAGTTTTAGACCACTTGACCAAGATGCATCATGCTCCAGCTTTTAAAAAGAGCTGCCGCGATGTGGATAACACTTAAAGTTGTGAGAGCGAAAACATAACAGGCAAACACATCAGCATACAGAGCACTTCGAGCACATGCTGCTCTAGGCCTATAGTTCCCAGATCTGTCACTAGAATGAGACTGGGAAATAACAAAATCCTCCCAGTGCACACAGCACTGTTAATCACCAGGCATCTCTCGCCTACTGCTTTTTCAAGGCCTGTTTGACTTTAAGTAAACACGTGCAGGAAATGTATTCAGTGGCTCTAAACATTTATATGGGGGCCTTGTGCTTTAAACAGTTTCATGGCCAGCACATCTTTCAAGAAGGTGCATAGTGAGCTATTTGTTAAATGCATGATAATAGGTCTTGACAATACATGGCATGCTACATGCAGCAAGGCCGTATCGGGCTTATGTTTGTTAAGCCTTTAGTTTCTGTACTACTCACTATCTGTATCGCTGATAGACAGTATAATATGGTTGCTGGATCCTGATCTGATGAAATTGAATGTCTGTACATTGTAATACAGAGCTAATGTTTTGTAAGCTCTACTCTGTGACCTATTTCTGTGATGAATACATTTTCTGATACAGGTATGAGGGGAAAGATTGAAAAACTGGTTGTGAAAAACAACAACCAAAAATCCAAAATATGAATATCCAAAAGTGTTCGATGAGTTCATGCAAGCATTAAGGAAAATGTGTTTATGAGTATAAGTAAGCGCTCATCTCCTCTTTCCCGTTTCTCCAATTTCATCTAAGAGAATATCCTTTGTTAATCTGGTCTCAATGAGCACTGTTGTTAAGTGCTGCTCAGTGTGCTCCCAGCCAGTCATAATCCATTGTGTTGTTTGCCCCTTACTTGGTGTACATTTCCATCGCAAATTCCAATGTGAACAGTCAATAACATGCACAGATGTGGCCGTTGTAGAAGCCTTACTTTTTAATTCAGAAGAATGTAGTATGGTGAATTACAGCTGCACACCAGGAAATATTTGAAACAAAGGTTTTGCTGTCTTTGTTGCCAGAGATGATAGAAAAATACATCTTTTCAGAATTTGGTTTTGGTTAGTCTACACTTTACACATTTTGAATAAATTCAAGAAAGAACTCTCTGCAGTATAAATGCTGGATAGATGCCTTATAAATGTACTAAAGCGGATGTCTGCATTTGCTGCTGTTCACCCAATCATCATGAGATGTGAAAAACATATTAACCTCAGGGTTGATATAAACACGTATGCCAGGACTTCATTTACTCCTCACTATCTTGCTGCACTCATCATTTTTGTGTACAACTCACTTCTCCAGAGTCAACATCAGTTGAAAATGAAACAGTGCATGATAATGATATTCCCTGACCTCTTTTAGACAGTCTGTGTAATCCATGATGTTGTGTCTTGCCTCCCATCATGTTCCACAGCTGTATTTGTACCTAAAATCATGAAAACAAAACACATCGAATGCTAGAAAGCTAAACTGCTCTTTATATTAGCACCATAAGTTGTGGAAAATGTACTTTTCTTGTATATAGAAGTGTTGATCAAGGCATCAGCTAATGCTTGACATGTGGTAGAGTGCATCCCATGCCCAATTCCAGTAATGACAGTAAATGAACTGACAAAACAATCATTGCTGCCCTTTTATGGCTATACTGAAAAAAATGACACTGTTTATTTTTCCATCCAGCATCTCAAGCAAATCTAGCGCAAGAACATCTGCAAGCTTTCACCCTTTTGACATTATACTGAAACACTGCTTGGGAAATAATTCATAGTCTTGATGCTGAACTCCCTCATGCCCAATGAAAGAAAACAACAAAATAAATCTCACATCTTTCTGACTGTGCCCTTAACAGATGCCATACAGGAAGTCAGTCCTATCAGCACGAGCAGGCACACAGAAAGTCCTGCTGTGTCGAGTGAAGTCTCCCTACTCTGTGTTCTTTGCAGGGCTCTGCTGTTGTGGGAGAACATGCAAACTACACAGCCCTTTATTCTCAATGTACTTTGCTCTGGGGATTCTCAGAATTTACTAAATGAGCCTTAAAACTACTCAAATTAAAGTATCACACTTTAAACGGGATCTCCCAGAAACAAAGAAACAATGAACCAACTTGTTAAGAAACACTTTTCAATGACAGGCAGCATCCTCTCGAAAATCTGCCAATTAATGTGACACATAAAGGAAACGGAATTATCTGCACAGCAAAATGGGCTAACTGTGCACATTAAATGGGTTAAACAAGCCACAGAATGCATCTGCATCCCTCTGTTTGGATCGGTAGCACAGCAGAGATGCTGACATGGTTTGCAGTACATGTAAAACATCCTCATGGCCCAATGACCCCAAAACCATTTCCTCTGAATGAATTGTTTTGCAAAAAAAGCTTTGTGGTCCTGTATCATCCCATCTACTTCAAGGGCTCCTTTAATCAGCAAAATCAGAAACCTAGAGTTTATTACTCATGTTTTAAAACATTTCCTGCCTGTTGTGCATTTGGTCTGGATTTGGTTGTTCTGGAAGTTTGGAGAAGGCCTTAACTGTTTGTTTGACTCAAAGTAGAATTATGTTTGCGTGATTAAACATTACTTAATGAATTATCAGTGAAGTAACTACAGTTCTCAGCTGACCAGCAGATTGACACGTTGCTCAAATATCATGCAGGAAAAAATATGCTTGTAATCGCTCATGGTCTCAGTTTTGTTCTCATGAAAGTCCAGAACTTTGTTTACTCATCATCACAAGTGACAGCAGCCATAACACCACCATCCTCATCATCATCACCATAAGCATTACAAACATTGTTGGTGATCATGATGATTATTTATTATCATCACCATCGTCACCAAATGGGGTACCCCCAAAACTCACCGCTATGCGCGTGGAAATCTTCTGATCGCCCTCTGAGCCCTTTTGCTCTCCATTGGTCCTGCTGTACTCCGGAGGCTGCTGGTTCGATCCACGACTGCCCTTTGTCTTTCGGTTCCCAGGCCCTTGGTGGACTATGTTGAGCAGGTGAAGCGTACTCTCGTGCTCCCGGTCAGAGCTCTCGGCCTGACCCCGCTGGTAGCGGTTCTCGCAGGTGGAATGGTGCCTCCTGCACAGCTCGATGCGGGCGCGCAAACGCTCCACTATGGCGTTGTGCAGCTGTGGCACCGCTGAGCCTCTGGAGGTGGCCACCACCGGCCCGTTGCCGACCCCACTGGGCATAGTTCCTAAACCGACACCCAACATGGGTACGAATGCCCCTGGAGCAGACTGAGCGGGGGTCGCTTCTCCCATGCCCGCAGGTCCCCGACAAGTTTATAGAGACTGAGGTCCACTGAGCTTATAATGGACCACAGTACGGGCATGAAAGAAAACAATACGTATGAACTCGACTATGATACCATGTGGAAATACTAGACTGCACGCACAAACTCACAGGAGAGAAAGAGATGATGTAGCCTGTGGTATTTGTTGACAGATTTGCGCAATTATCTCGTTAAACTGGTGGGAAATTAAATTTAAACACACTTGCCTATAAAGTAAAATAAGGTCAGTATAAACTATACTACGCTCCACAGAGGCATTTGAAAGTCCCAGTGTTACAAAATTTTATTAGCGATTTCCTCCTCAAGAGTGCTAATATGTCAGCTTATAATTAAAACTGAAATGATTTACAAACATGAAAAGGCTCATAGATTCGCAGCTGGAATGAATCCGCTCTTGCTTAACGACTCGACCTCTGCTCACAGATAAATTACATTCAGAATGAAATCCCTCACTTCAGTTTCACCAAGGGGTACATCCCTGGCACATTTCAGCTCACTTTATCTCAAACGTGCCACACTTATTCAGCAGTCAAAAAACCAGTACGGCTGCCGACAATAAAAAGTAAGCGATCGGTCGCCAAAATAGGGAAATCTACCAACACACAAAACCCACTAAACTTCGAGACTCACGGCATTTTTTTTTTTTTAGGAAACGAGTCCTTTCTCTCTGTCTTTCTCTTCCCATCCGGATAAGAAGGACCTCGTTGGAAATTACAAGTCAAAAACCACGCAGTCAAAACGCTAGGAGCCGTTGCATATACCGATTGAGATCCGTCTCAAATAGTCCATTGGCAATCGTTTGTCCGTGTGGTGCACCGAGGCAATAGCGGAGCTACTAAACACAGACCCTCATTGTATGAACATTCCTCTTTTGACATGATACACTCATATGAATGTGGCTGGGTCCAAATGCACACTCTAGTGGAGCGAAGGGTGAACTGTCTTGCAAGGCATGAACTGTGACAGGAGGGGGAAGGAATATGCCACTAATGTTGCATCTGCAGATTTGCAGATCACACCTAAAGTCATATCAAACCTTGTCCACGGGGAATCAGTAGCTTACAACATCAGATATAAGTACGCAGATATAATTAATCTCAAAAGAGAAAACTTCTATTTGGTTGTAGTGAAGTATCTATATCTAATCTCCACACGAAGAAAATAAACACCAAACAAACGTGTTTATGCCGAGTTACAAGAAGAACTAATGCATTTCAAGTTGCGGGTCAGTTGAGCTCCACTGACACTGTATGCTCAGCCACACGTTGCCCTCTAGGCTGGAAAATAAAATTACACATATTATAACACTAAGAACTCACAGCCTATATTTTCAATAAAGGAACAAATATGAAGCATACTTACATAATATTTGCAGATGACCTCCTGTGCAGTTAGAAGGACGACTTTTATCCTTCAACCTGTCTGGAGTGAACAAGCACACAGGCCAATAAACCAATTAACCACTTCAAGTGGCTGATCGGCTCCTGACTTGCTGGTACACATGTTGTTCATATGAGGTTTCTCATTTTCTGGGAACTGAGAGCGGCTGCTGTGCATGAAATCTATATGAACTGCAAATAATCTCAGCAACATCGTAGACATAAATTTGTATGACTAACACAGTTGACTGCCTACTTAATGTGTATATCAAGACCTTTAAAGCTGAGGAAAATCTAGGCTACTAAGAACCTTTCAAATTAAAATATGGATTCAGAGAATTCAGTTGGTTTTGCCTCTGTTATAGCACCTCTCAACTTAATTCAGTGTAGCAGGCATACTTCCACTCATTCATCACCTGGTAATTTAAGCCTAGGGTCATAGGTGGCTGCAGACGTTCCCACCACGTAGTAGATGAAGACTTATGCAAGTGCACCAAAAGGTTTAGGCGACAACCTCAGCAATCACACTGAAACCGACAGAGACAGGATGCATGTTTTTGTAAAGCAGAAGGAAACCGAAGCACTCAGAGGAAAACCACAAAAACATGAGGGGAACATGTCCATGCTGAAAGAGCCCAAGAAGAGATATATCCCTTGACTTGCCTGGCTGCTCCTTTAAACAATAATAATAGTAATAATGGTATACAAGGGTTCATCACCCTGCCCTAGGCTGGGCTGCTTTGTCAGGGGAAGACAGATTGGCTATTGTGGTCACCAAACTGTTGACTCTGCAGTTATAGTACAATCTCTTAGCACACTCAGACCACCTTCCTGACCAGGAAATGATCTGTCAGACATAATAATCATTAGACTTACCCTCCTGTTTACTATCAGTCTTTAAGACAGGAGGTTATCATTACCATAAACACATGGGGATGACCATAGATGATACTTTAAAGAAAGTGAAATTCATGATTGTCTGCATGAGTCCTGAAGAACACTTTGCAGTTAAATAACTGAGTAAAAATGTTTTAGTCCTTTGAACTACAAGTACAGTGTGACTGACCTCATGTTCATGTAGAACTCTGCAGAATCTCATCACTCCCAGTTGATCTTATTGTCATACAAAAGTCAAAAAGAAACCCTACTGTGGTGCAACACCTGCAAACACTTACATCCATACAAATGAATTTTGGAAGGATGCATGGATCAAGTTAATCAGTTACAGTTTTGAAGTAACAATACGTAAGGTCAATACTGGCTAGTATCTGGTCAGACACTAGCTAGTATCAGTATCACTGTTAACCATGACAAAGGAGATTCATTCTGCAAGGTTTCATTGCACAATTATTTTTTAGCTGCCTCTCTTAATCAGGTAGTCAGTTAATTTTTCATTAAGGTCTTGGTTGACTAAGAAATGTTCAGCCGATTAGTCATTTATATTGTCTTTATGGGAAATGACATACTAGGGATTGGTCATTACTGGAGAATAACAGTCATATCTTGAAGCACAGTGGCATTCGTTATAGGCTAGTAGGCTTTCAGAGATCCTGGCGAGACAATTGCCTGTTTTTCTTGTATTTCGATAAAGGTCTAAAAATGTAATTAATGAGTAATTTCCAGTGTAAATGCTGTTTGGACCACCCTTCCTGTGATTGGGGGGAGCAATAATTTGTAAGGTTTTGACATGAAAATAACTGTCAATATACAGGCATGGAAAGTGGCTATTGTATATTGCTGTTCAACCACATGGGCTGAACAGTTAACTAAAACAACAGTAGCTTGTCATATAATACTTCAACACCAAGGGATGCAGCTGTTGTCCTATACAACAGGGGGCAGCAGACATTAAACTTGTTTGTGTTACAGGACCAATTAAAAATCTGTGGTGGTATCATTTCTGCCAGAAAACACTGTGTTCATTTATATTTAAAGAGGAACATCAAACTTTCACTTCTTGATTTATTCTACATCCACAGTTTTAGTCTACCATAATACAGGAATAACAAAATCTTGTATTCTTGGGAATCCCAAGTTAACTGTACCACGTTACCATCACACTGGCATTATTTGTCATATTGCTTCACAAAATCAAGACAGTTTGCATACATCAGTGTTAGTAGAGAGAAGGTTTCCTTGTTTGGTTGTTGTTTTTTTTCCTTTTTACAATCAACTCCAAAACACACAATAAATTAATAAATTAAAACACGAGCAATCTGCAAATGCTTTACAGTAGTAGCAATAAAAGTGGTTAAAAAAATGATCTCTACTAGTACAGTACGTCAACCCAGTGACAGTCTGACAGTAGATCTGAGCAGTGTTTTCAGTGTCGCCCAGTCAGGCTGTCATTTAACACACTACAATTCACAATCTACCACAACACATACACAGCTCTTCTGCTTACAACGGGTCTCTCTAGATAATAAATTACACATCCATTTCACTTCAGAGACTGACAGGGAGACAGGCTTTCCTTCAGTCTTTTCTTCCCTCCTTCGCTCTCGCTCTTTGTGAATAACAGTTCACCCAGGAAGGGCTTTGCCAGTGCAACTCAAACTGCCAGCCTCCCCATTTCATGTGTAGATCATAAAAATGGGAATTTAAAAAGGAATAGAATACATGTTGTAACAAACGTAGCTTAATTTAGCCTGACCCCGTTCTTATGAATATCACTTGCTTACACGTATCAGTAAAAAATAATGATAAAAAGAATACAAAAAGCAGTAAAAATGGTAGAAAAACATTAAGAAGTAAATCTTAATGAAATAATCAATAATACCATCTAGCACTGCTTGGCCACACTATTCATATTAAGATCAAATAGGGGTTCACCCTTCAGTGGTTCCAGCCCACAGTGAAATACTGGACTTAAGTTGAACGAGAAACTGATCATCACAGTTGTCCTAAATACAATATGGCTCTTCCTTGAATAATATGGCAAATAATTAAATTTCTTCAAGGCAAAATTTACAGTCTGAACTGAAATTAAAATATAAGGCAAATTAAACAAATAGAAGAGTTTAGGAAATTAAGAAAACATTCTTTCCTCAACTATTTTTAAGTGACAATGATCACTGGCAAATCTTCATCATGGCAGGTTGCCTTTACTGTAGGGCACTTTTTGTCTCAGACATGTGCATCAAACAGTCAACAGGATGTGCTGCAAATACGGCGTTCTAATAATAATTTACATTGAGGAAACAATTACTCTTCAGAGACGTAGATGTAGTGTGTGGCATATCAAAGACCGAAGAATAAATGAGTGAGTGACTGAATTCTGGAAAACATAAATATGCTATTCTCCTTTTACTTAGATTGTATTTATGGTCTTGAAAGAGAGAGAAAGATGGAGAGAGGGAGAGGGAGAGAGAGAGAGAGAGAGAGGATATCCGAACTCCTGCTGTATTTCTACTTCCTCCAACTCTATTATTTTCTCGGTCAGTGCACTTTTTTTTTTTAATGAAATATATTAGAATATTACCTGAAGTGAATCAGCCACTCAAGTCAAACCTACAAAGACACAAGATACTTCTTCTTGTTTGTCCTGTTTTCTTCATTCAGTACATTTGGACATTATAGGATTTCTACCTGTATTGATATAATTGACCTGCCATCCAGCCTGACAGCTTTTAAATATGGTTTGGGCTCATACTTAATTGAAACTGAGGCAACAGTCATGCACAGTTATTGTTAGGGCTTCTGACACAGGCATTTGTATCGCTGTATTTTTTCCCCCTCCTCTTACCAGACATGCACTGCTAAGCTGAAATGATTGCCCGCAGTGAAAATAATCTCTTTGCTGCTTCTGCAAGACTCAGCACAAATGATAGATTGAAGTGAAAAGAGAGAGTCTGCCTGCATGCCAAAATTGGAGTGCATCTGTGCAGCTGTAAGAGTATGTAAGCATACTCTTACAGCTTATTAAAATGGTTATCGACCAGTTAGCCTCTGCTACTGTGTTAAATGGCAGCAATTGGGTAAATTATCTGCCAGATGCAAAAAAAAAACCTGATAGACGACTGCAGAGGTGGGTGGGACAGCTTTGATGAAAAACCTGCAATTCATAAAGGACGGATTAATAAGCAAGGATGATATTTTTCATACACATTATCATTAATCCATACACTGTCATAACAGTCTGCATGAAGAGCTTTGGCAGGGCGCTTCACCTATATGGCCTGATATCCTGCGTGTTAGCAGTGCACTGCGGTAGTAATCGTCACAGAGAACAGGCAGAGGACAGGTTATGGCTTTTTGTCCAAACATTTCAGTCTTAAACAAGCCCGACCAGTATTCAAAGTAATGATAGGAACATGAAACTGGAGATGCTTGACTTAAGATTGGAATTTTGTTTTGTTTTTTTGTCATTTTTTTGTCAGTCAGCCAGTGTCAAGACTTGACCCCCTTGGCAGGTTCAGTAGACTGCCGCACATCAGTCCACTCTTGCATGGTGCTTTGCAGTGCCTGGGTCTTCTCCTTGTCGACTTGCACATAGTCCACCTTCTCATCAGAGGTCACAGAGGATGTAGAGGGCTGTGGAATGATAAATAAGGCAGAAGTGAGATTCTGGCCTGAGAGCAGACTGCACTGTGGGAGAAATAAGAACAAATGCAGTAACAAATTAAGTCGACAAAATCATCTGTTTACTTTTCTGTGTGGGCTGGGTGACCCAGGCTGGAAGTCCAGCGCTAGGTAGTCCACATTGCCACACTTCCTAGGGGCTGGGCTGCTGGTGCCACTCACGGCTGGAGAGGTAGACGCTGGGTTCTGCTAATGGGGACAGGAGGGAGGTTTTATTCACATTGGGTGCAGAGAGTTAGTGTAGCATGCAAACAAGTGGATCATTAAAACACAGAACACAATGTACTCTCCTGATCTCCCCTCCAGCTATTGGGACTCACCATAGCCACATAATTCTCCTCACTGTCTGCAGAGTCAGTGCTGGTGATGCTTTGTGTAGAGATGGGTCGACAATGCTGGGAGGACATGGAGTTCATAGCAGGCCTGAAGCAAAGCACACAGGACTGTGAGTGCTTCTACCTTCTGACCTCAGGCAGAAACTAAATACAGCACCAGTCTGTACCAAACTGTGTGTGTGAGTAGCCTTGGGTAACCTAGCCTGAATGACTGATATGAGACTCACATGGGCCGTATCCAGGACATGGTGACTGGGCTCTTAAATGGCAGCTCATCAATGATCCCATTGTTCTTCAAATCAAGAGGTGTTGGCTTCGCTGTGGAAAACAAGACCAGACACTGTCAACAAAAATCATTGTCTTTGTAATACAATTAACAATGCAGACTTTAGAGCTGATTTGGAGCCAAAAATGGCGATTAAAAAAAATTAAAACCCACACCTAGATCAGTGAGAACACTGCTGCCAAAAACTCACATTTCCTGTTAGGTTTGAGGTTGCGGTTGATGGGTGGTGGTGTAACGTCACTGAGACGACTGGGCCTGTGACACAGGGAGGCGCTGCTTCCCTTACGGGCAGGTAATGTTGCAGAGAATCCTGGGAAATCAAAGTGATGTGGCCCAGGGCTCATAGGGATGTAGATATTCTTAGGACTGTCAGCCTGGGCAGCGCTGAATGGCGAGGAGCCAGGATTCATGGGCACGTAGTTGTCATCTGAGTTGCCACTGTCTGAGCGAGTCAGAGGGGCCTTGGTTCTCTGGTGTCAAAAGACACAGAGGGCACATGACTCTGTTAAACTCTCTGGGCTCAATATTACAGGAAAACCGCATCACTCAATTAATTAGAGTAAATATGTCAGAAATGCATCTTCTATCTCTGCAGTTTATGATTCTGCACTGAAAGTATGTATCTAAGGAGGGAGTTCAGTAAAAGGGAGACAGTGACTCACCAGGTAGGAGCTGAACCCATCATTGACAGACTCCACAGACTGGCCTGAGTTGTTGAAATGGATGGGACGGTGATGGCTGTTAGTTTCAAAGGAGGAGCCTGTGGAGAGACGCGAAGAAGGAAATCAATATTTACCACTGCAATAAACTTTAAAAGGAAAAAAACTTCTCCTAAAGTGAAATAGCACAATTCCAAGCCTGCATGAGTCAGATATTGTGTCCTAATCACTGCAAATACAGGCCAATTTAGACAAAAATACCTGACATTTCAATGAGTAAACTTGTGTTTCTAATGAAACAAACAGTACATGAGTGACATTTAATTAGATGCTTCACTGGGTTATAATTAGTCTTTTCAGCACAGGTGTGTGAACAGCCTGTAGCCTCACTAACAAGGGTCACAGGTCAATTCTTGCCTTGGATATACGAGGACTGGGCACAGACTTTACCAAGCACAGAACATATCATACTAAGAGGCCATGCATTGTGTCTGCGAGTGCTTTTTTTTTTATTGCTCATCAGCCTGGAACGAAACATTCTGGAGAAGGCTGTATGGCTTGAATTTCATTAGCGTCTCAACAGAACAGTGTCTGCTAGACTGGCCCCTTTGTTTCTGCTCAGCTGCTAGCGTTAAATCAGTAAAATGAGAGATAGAGGAAGAGGGAAAGAGTGAGAAAAAGTGGGGGAGGAAAAGGAAGCACAAACTTACAGCAATACCACAAGAGGATGGACTGATCAAGTCAAACTTGCATTTGAAACATGAAACAGGTAAGATGCATGATTTCAAAAGATCTGTGTCAGTCAACTGAGGGTGTATTTAAAGAAACAAGCTGCATTCAGGAGGAACATATTAGGACAGCAGTTAAAGCACTAACTGTAGTCAGTGTACCTCTGTGCAGCCTGATGTTCTCAACAGCGGGGAGAGTATTCCTGCGTGGAATAACCGACACTGCAGAGGACACTTCTCCGTTGTGGCTTCCTACTGATTGGGGGCTCCCCCACTGCCCCTCTGACCCCTGGCTGGGTTTAGGGGGCCTGGGAGGAGGAGCACAGGAGGACTCAGAGCTGGAGGGTGTCAAGGCATTGTGATTCTTATCAAACGTCCGGGGGATCTGATAGAAGGAGCCAGGTGGCGTAGGAAGATCATAATTGTCAGGTGGACGCTCATTACTCTGCATGGTGGCGAGAGCGTTGCAGGGCGTTTTGAAGGTGTAAACCTCCTCATTCTCCAGCTCAGGCTCACCTAAACCACTGTGAGCTGGTGCCTCAGAGCTGTAACCCCGCGGAAGAACGTAACAGGCCTCCTGGGATGAGTCATCATGCATTGGTAACTGGTGTTTTCCTGGCTTGGGCAGACTGTAGAAGCCATGCAACTGAGCACCCATGCCATTTAGACAGTGGGAAAAGCCATGGGAGAGTTTCTGCACTGCAGAGTCACTCCCCACAAACAGATTGCTTCGTGTGGCCTGGGAGAAACTGGCACTCCTGCAACATGGACAAAGACATACACATATTACATCTTCACTGTGGTCACTTTACACAGAAGCTAAATGCTCTCTTATAGATAGATGTTTTTCTCATACCTTAACACAAGCCTATCTCAAACAATGGCGAAAAATGGTTGACAACCATCTTCCTTACAGTTGCATTTAATGCAGTTTCTGTGTACCTACCCAGATATCCACTAGATGGCACTGTAGCACTTCAGAGGCAACTTCACCTCTATAGGTCTCAGCACATTTGAAAAACAGCACACACCTGCATCAGTGCTTGAGCACCTTTGTGCCGCTATAGCATAAATATTCAATTTCAGAATTTTTTTAATCATTTCCTTGAAAAGCTGAATTGTTTACATGTTTTCAGTATGTTGACAGAGAGAGAGAGCATCCATGTTAAGAGGGAGAATGCTATGACTTTCCCACAGTTTGTCAGCCACGGTTTGGAACCCTAGGGACATGCCTCATTTATTCTTGCTCCTTTGTAGGGCTTGACCTTGAGTGCAAACTACAACAACCCAACAGCTTAGACATTTCTAGCCAGTTAGCTGAGCAATGGCCCAACTTAGTTGGCCAATGCAAAGATATGAGATCCTCAACGAGTCATTGCTTTATGTCTGTTCTAATAATGCATATGCACGTATGTGTTAACTACACTGCAGGCTTTTAATGATTATGCTCAATCTTGATTATAAATGTTACAACTTTAAATGAATAATGGATCAAAGTAATACAATTAATATTGGCATAACATTTTGCTCCCTCTGACTCCATTTCTTTTTCCTGTCAGATGGCATGCTGCATTTAATCAATTCTTCTTTTTCTTTCTCCTCGGGATTTCACTCATCAGTCAATGATTTTGTTCATCATTCTGCCGTCCATCACTGTAACTGAGTGGGGGCTTTTTGCATAGATTAATTCATACCATTGGTCATCAGACCAGTTTTATTCTGACGTGATTCATACCCCGTCACCAGATGCCTGTTTTGATTAGCAGACCCATGGAGTAGAAGCTAGTGAAGGAGTGACAGAAATATCTGCATAAAGCTGATGAGATGGAGCGTGAGGTTTGATTTCCTGGGTTTTGAGAGGTCCAACACAGCAGATTTATGTGCAAATCGTGTGGCTGAGAGGGCAATTCTATCCTGGGTGAGTCTAAACCTATAGGAGTGATGAATTGCAGCCTCAGCCTCATTGATCATCTACTGTGCTGGCTATCTACTGAATGGCATCATTATTAAAGCTGCCTTTTGATTCTTGGAAGTGGGTATGATGGCAATGGGGGGTGAGGTGAATGTTAATGGAAAACTCAGGACTGCATTTAATATAAACACTTGCTCCCTTTGTTCTCCCACTCAGCATATAGCCACATAGGCGTTCATGTCCATGTACATAGTGTTTTATGGTATTTAATACAATGAATTAACCAAAACAGGCATTTCCTTGTGACTGTTTCATCTTTAAATAATTATCAAAATTGCAAAATAAATTACATATTTTTAGCCACCCAGTTAGCTCAGTTGGTGGAGCACCTGCCACAACCATGGAAATATTTCTTCAAGGTTATCTAGTTCTCATTTTAGACTGTCTTAGGTTTAGAATATTTACTTCAATTTAATATGCTTCAGTCAGAGCAGTTGTAAAATGCATTATAATCTACAGTGTTTTATCTCACACACACACACACACACACACACACAGCATTTAGATAATTTTCCCCCTCTAACAGTAGTTCTAACCCTTAGGGGCTTCTAAGCTGAGGAAGCGCCATAAACCTGTACGTTGACCTGCATTAACGGATAACAGGAAACTGACACGCCAGAGGGTCGTGACCTTTACCGTGCACTCTCTGTCTTCCTGCTCATGCACTGGTGGAGGAGGAGGTAGTCCTGGGGTGCACTGTTGGACAAGGAGCTATGGTGTGTGTGACGCACAGGCACATCAAAGGTGAAGAGGACTGGCTGGCTGGAGTGGATGGGGGCAGAGGACTTGCGTTCTCCGGTAAGAGGGGCCATGGAGCTTGTGACATCTGGTCCGACAGAACGGGGCATATGGTGTAACCTGCCATCTGCAGACAGGAGAAATTGAAGTTATTGATTGTTTAACCCATAAAGTTTTTGTTCCCCCAAAACCCAACTTGTTTTGAGAATTTAAAAGCAGTTTTCTGCAGACTGGACATGATGTACAATCTTACGCGACAGAAAATAATCAGTCAAATAATTATCCCTTAAACATTCTCCTTTGGTTATCACAATCCCTGAAGTCAAAGGGCAGTGTGTAATTCATTTGAGGGTTTAAAGCCTTTACATGACCTTGCTTTGCATGGAATCTTGCATTCAATAGCTTTCAGCTGGCTCTCTAATCAATAGAGAAGAGGGATCTGTCTCAAGGGAGGAGAGAAAACAGTATCCTTCTACTTTTTTGGGCTGCAGGGTGTGAGTGGTTCAAAAAGCACATGATCCAAGTTATCCTTTTTGACCAGGGTCAGTGTGCTTTGTTTGATTTTATTGAGCTGACCACTGTTTTGCACAGCGGGACATTGAGAACAACATGGTCTTACAGTTGGTCTTAGTTTCTGTGTGACATCCCTAATATCCGCATTGAAACGCTACAAAGAAAAGGCAAATCTAAGATGGGGATACTGCAAATAGACTGGGCAGGAGGCCAAAATGAGGAGGCGCACACTGAGCTGTTGGAGTAGAGAGTGGGCGGACCACTGATCCATCGACCCATGGTGCTGTGTGCAACACTAGCTGATGGGAGAGAGGAAAAAACTCATCTTTTGTTGATTCTAATCTCTCTCTTTCACTGTACCATAAATGCAAGGGTTTGCTATATATATATATATATATATATATATATATATATATATAAAGATATAGATATATAGATATATATATATATATAGATCACAAGATTCAATGCAGACCGAAA
>JBBMJY010000026.1:8086873-8125280 GCA_037833715.1 Toxotes lorentzi | reverse complement strand
TGCAGACCGAAATCATTATTTTTTTTATAATCAATTATCCTACGGATTGTTTGTTTGATTAATTGTTTAATATAATATGTCATACAACAATGAAGAGATCAATTTTCTAAGTGATACTTAGAAAATCCAATGTTTTGTCCAACAAACTGGAACCCAAATATATAGGCTATAAAACAGAGAAAAGCAGGAAATCTCATCATTTTAGATAAATTACACAAGCACTTAACTGTCAATCAACCACTTCAACTCTAATTTAAGTCGTGTCTTAAAAATAACTTCCCACTTTTCACTTTTTCTAACTGACGCACATGAATTTTCCCTACATCATTCGCTTCCGCCTTTATCAGACCTTTACAGAGCATGTTATGGGTCAAACAGCCTTTTAAGAAGAGGCCAATGTTCTATGAGTCATGATGTGAGCTGACCATACAGAGGGACCACAGCCACTGGGAAAAACAGAAAATACACACAAATGTGGTGTGTGAGCATTTGTGTATGCATGTGGAGTGGTTGGAGGGCGGGGGTATTCTGGAGCCCAGTCAGCTAAATGAGGTCACATCCATGCCTGGGGGGAAAAGGCCTCCGCTGTAGGGTCTCCAGGCCAGTGGACATCAGTGAGATGCCCAGGCCCCACAGCCACACAGGCAGGGACTCCCCCCAGTGATCCTCAATTACACCATTGTTCAGAGTGATTCCACTCTCCCTAGGCTGTTTAGGCATCATCTCCTTTCTCCACAAAAAGCTTTGTAAAAGCTTTCATCCAATGCGGTGAGTACTAGGCCCCACTAACATGGGTAGATATATTGATTTATTGTAGAAAGTTCCTCCGCCCTGCCAGAGTGGAGAGCTACATGGGAAAAAAAAAAAAAACAAAAAAACAAGCAGACTTGATGACTTTAATGCAGAGGAGACAACAAAAACTCAAAATAGTAATCTTGTTCATTTTCATCGAGTATGTGAGCACAAGAGAATGTTTTTCTGTGTGCACTAAATATTTTTCGATTAACTGCCGCACATGACATGTCAGGATCAGAAGGAGATGAAAGACGACTGGTCCAGTCTGCTGATCGAATAGCCTACATGGCTCATCACAGACACTAATGGGTCTGATGATGTATGTTACCACTGGGAAGCAATTCCACCAAGTCAGTAGAACCACAACACAGAAATAGAGAAAAGAGCAGAAAATAAAACCACTGAAATTTTCCCCTAGGTGCTTCCAGTAATTGTCCTTGCACTGGCTAATGTAATGTGACACTCCATGTAAGGTGGTAAAATGTTTATTAACCAAAGTGAGAAGTAATTTATTATACTACATCCTACAAAGAAAAGTAATAAAACTGGGAGGGAGTGGTACAAGTGAAATAAGTTCTTTTATATTTTTTGTGTTTGAGGCTTGATGTGATTACCAGAAAGAGGTTTTTTTTTCTACAACTAAGCTGAAACCTCGACATCAAACAAGAAACTTAAAAGAGACAAAACAGTTCTTCCCACGACATTCCTCTGCTTGAAACAAACATCAGACTAGCAACGCATTAAGAGACCCTTTTCGTTGGTGAACGACATATGGCTATTCTGGGTCAAAGAGCTCCTAAGTTCATGAGCAATCTTCCAATTATGCTCTATAATACATCACCTACTGTCTCATCTGCTCTGTGACCATAATCTAATAGAAGCTGGCTGCTGGTCTCAGGGGGCGAAAATTAGAACCCTGCTGGATCACTAAGGACAAGAACGTCTTTGTAGGGTGCTCATTTCCTCTCAGTCTGGCTAGAATTAGACAAGGACATATGATAATCTAATCTGAAATGAGATTTAAAAATAGAAAATACCACTGACCTATTGAATTGAAAGGGTGCCTGATAGAAACATGAAGAAAGGGGAAGGATCTGAATTTTCCCAATACAGAAGTCATGCTTTTCATCAGGACTGCAATCATCCCTTAAATATTCCGTCAGAGATAACCGTCTAAGATACATGCTGTCCACCTGCCTTCAATTTGGGCATTAGAAAAATGCAATTTCCTTAATGGTTTCATAAGAGATTGTACTTAAAAAATATCGCCTCTGGGTTGAGATGGCTACAGTGAGTTCTGCATGTTATCCTCAGATATGTCGAGGCTCTGAAGGGTGGCCTGGTGGTGGATGAGGCCATCTTCTGACACAAACGTCAGGCAGTAGGTTTGATCTCCCCACGGATACCATTTCAAAGTGCCCTTGAAAAAGCCATCTACGTGTGCAAGTCAACCTGGAAAAGAGCACCAGCTAAATGATCCGAGCGTTAAACTGTTTTCTTTTCAGAGCTGATTCCAAGTATATACATACTATTTGTTTCCCTACATGGATTTGCCAGACCAGAGGCTCTTTAAAGGAACACTGTGTCCCAGGAGGCCACATAGTGGAGTCCATTTGCATGTGTGGTTAGAGGGGGTTGGGAGCTTTCAATGACACAGACATAACTAGATAGAGGAGATGCTAGCTGAGGCAGAGATGGGTTAGGTAAGCACTGAGGAGAGCTGTTGAGCACTGAGGGAGCATGACGCTTCACAGGAAGAGGGAAAATGGCATCCTCGCTCTGCTAGTTAGTCTGAAGTGAACAAAGTGACATGGCTGTTTCATCCTCTGTTGAAAACAGCTCAGAAGAGTATTAAGCAGAGCAGACACACAGGAGCATTCCCTGATCACATTATTCTCCTGTGCCTGCTCGCTCCACAGCATCATGTGAGCACCACCCCTCGACCACATTGCGATATCAATTTGCTGCAACACACTGAACTGATCAATCACCTCCGCTCATTTTCAACGCTCTGACCTCATTTCTGCAAGGTGATGGGCGGATAAATACTGTAGCTGTGAAACAGTAGGGAGGACATGAGATGGAGATGAAAAGTTGAGACAATTTGTGGTGGAGGCTGAGTGTTAGTTTTCATCCTGTCATCGGAAAAATGTGAGACTTACCTGGAAAGGGCTGAGCTGCTGCCTGCAGCCAACCAAGTCAAAAATAAAAGGATAATATGCTCTGACAACACAGTAAATTACAGAATGGGAACAAGCTTGGTCTGGAAACACAGAAGATGAATGGAGAATGTGATACTTGTGTTTGCTCTCAATTGCAGTATACAGTGTAGTAACTCCATCAGGATACTCTACACAATCATTCCAATAAACCTAAGTGTGTTTCTAAAGGGTGAATACAGTTGGCTGTATCTATTTCTATGATTGCTTTTATATGCAGCCTGGTCACATCTGTTAACAGACTATGCCGCAGTTCAGTTGGCTGTGATCAGACCCAGGTTACCTTCATGTAAAGAACAAAAAAAACTCTACATTGTGGTCACTTTGCATTTTAGTTGTATAGGTCTGTACAAATTCTGGACTGAATCGAAAACTGACAAACTGAACAAAAACGGAAACCCAGTGAAGTGATTAGCACTTTGTGGACACCTGAAATGTTTTGGCAGACTGAAGTAAAAAAAAAACCTTCAATCAAATCAGTTCTAAGACTTCAATTTTCTGTGATAGTTTATCCATCTTTTTAAGGATGCAGAATGTCCTGTACTTTACAAATACCGTAGAATGCAGCCACGCTGTAGGGTCTGTTACCAGCTGTCCACAAAAACTTCAGCAGCTCTGCAATTACACTTTCACCTGTGCTAACTCCACCATCCCACCAGTTACACTGTGACGGAAGAGGGAAGCTTCTTTGCATGACAGAAAGCAGATTATAGTCCAAATTGCTGATTACAAAATGAAGACAGGTGTAAACTTCTACAGACATCAGCTGAATGGCATATAAACAGTTGGCCAAAGGGAAAATCCCATTCCAAAATAGTCCATTTGCAGTTTCCATGTGACTGCAGGTTGGATGATAGCCTCCATTTAGAGTTATTGGCTTTTCCACAGGCCGTTACTGAACCAGCCATTTGAAGAGTCAGGCTGATGCTAACTTAAAAATGAAAAATTACTACACGTAACGCCAGACTTTGTAAACCTAAACCCACAAGGATTATTCCCCAGATAGACAGTGGACTCCAGATATTCTAGGATGAACAAGGACTGAGGGAAAAGTAGAAAAACAGTGATCCATGGATGAGGAGTTATGTATGTGGCATAAAATAACTGAAATCAAAGACCGAACTGCAATGTCAAGCAGAGTTTTATAAGATTTGAAACAACATGAAGAAACAGATTGATTTCATACCTTGCATTTAGTGAAATTCCTGCCTTGTCAAGGAAGGTCTATGTGTTCCCCGTACCAGTCACATTTTAACTGACATTTCATAGGCACAGTCACTATTGAAGAGAAAAACAAACACTAACCACAGCTTTACTATCTTTCATGTAGGTTCCTCTTTAATCATTGTTGGTAAGTTTAGACTTTCACTGAGTACAAATCTCTCCCTTTCTTTTGTAAGCATGAGTTAAAAGGGAAGTTTTGAGTAGATTACAATCTTTCCTCCACAGAAACATTTTTATTATTTTGGAAATTGGCAACTCCAGTGAGATGGCAAGGCCACGATCATCATGAAGGTGATTACTTTCACCAAGATGCTTCTGTAAGCATTTTTATACTGAGATCGACAAGTCATCCATCTGTCTTCATAACTGGGGTTTGACGTGAATTCCCTGTGAAAGATTTTGTTTGAATAAATGTAAGCTCTTTTCAATGCCTATTTGACAAAAATTACTGAGTCTGCTGCTGGAAATGCGGATTTAGTAATTATTATTTTTTCCATCCCTCACCATCTTAAGGGAAACTGTTAAAAAGAAAATATACTGACTTTTTTTCCAAGGGACAGGCAGGGAAACAGACAAAATGAAGAGGAGGAAAACAAAACAGAGTGGGTGCTGTCCTGCAAAAGATGGGACAAAAAGGCAAAAAAGAGAGGACTGCTGACAAGTAAGAACCTCATCCCTTGGTTACGATTATGCTTGTCTGTGAGTTCAAACAGCCAGGAGAGAGCAGAACAAAGCCCATAATTGACGAGATGATGTTCCATTCATTAGATTGTGCTCGGGGGTGGATCTCCCTGGTTGCAGACACACGCCACACACCCATCAGTATCTGATAACAACTGTGCTAACACCCATCAACATATTGTGAGAACTAGAAAAACACATAACTTGGTGCATGCATGTGTAAGGCTATACTAATCCCATCTTCTCTCCAGTTCCTCTTGAAAAGTCCTCCTTTTGGCTGTCAGCGATTGTTCAAAATTATGTGAGTGACACAGCTGCATTTATTTATGTCTATTCATTTGTTGAGTTAAAGGATTAAAAAAAGTGCATCTAAACATAAACACAATTGAAACTTTGCACTTCCTTGAACACCTACGTTCTATTTATTTATTTTAAGAGGCAGAAATATCAGCGCTCTTCTTCGATGATTTTAATGATGGGTGTGCACACTGCATTCTCAAGTCTCTGGTTTCCAGCAATCCTTCAGATGCTGCCAGTGGTATAATGGGATGCACAGCAGTGGCAGCAACAGCAAGCCACCCTAAGACAGCTCTGTGGCAGCAGAAACCTGACCTTCCAGTGCCATGGAGCCTCATTATTTCACCAAAAATCAATGCAGACAAAGGGCGCTTTGGGAAGGGAAAAGGCAGACGTGCTTGTGCAGAGGGAAGCTAAAGGAGAGGGGATGTGAGTGTTTGTATTTATACGATATATATGCATGCATGTGTTATCTGTTTATACATTATATGCATGTATGTGTCCAAAATGATTACACCTTTGGTCTGTTTTTAATTCCTTAAATTCAATGAAAGGATTGGTATATACATTTTTTGGAGATACTTTATATGTTAATATCTTAATATCTAAGCACATAAAACAGAAACTATCTGCATAACCACTAAAAGGTCATTAAGGGTGGTTATTTTATTTATTCATTTATTTTGTAATTAGGGTGATCTTAGGCTTTCTGTTTTCACATTTGAGAAATAAAACAATTGCAAAATAAATGTAGTCTTTTAGGACCTAGAATGGTGAACAACAACACAAATATGTCAATCTCAGAACTATCTGTAAAATGCATGTGTATGGCTGTATGCGTGTGAGAAAGAGAAAGAGAAAGAGAAACACATGATATATAGTGAAAGACGGAATCACAGACAGAGAGTTGTTTTCAAGAGTTGTGTAACACTGAAATGGCATTTGCTGCCCCTGGCCAACTTTCCTCACCATCAATATGTTGTCAATGTGAATCTCAGATACCCAGGGTGATGTGTCTTGAGTATGGTTGACACCTTCTGGCTCAAGTACTCTATCTGCATAACTCTATATTTGTCCTTCTTCTGTTTGTCGATTAGTGTAATTTCCATAAGAGGAACTAAGTTACATTTTTTTCCCAGCCTGGTTTGTTTTCCTTCAGAGGTGTAATTCCCAGTCTGTTAGGTGACGCACTGGCTCAGATCTGCAGCTGCCTGCCTGGAGGAAAACACACAACGTGTCTTTACTGCTAAAAGAGGTTTGTGAATAGTTCTCCTCTGTTGGTTCCAATTGCTACCTATATATCCAAGTTACTTCATCAAACTATAATTACAAAACCCACAGATACAAGATATAGCTACTAAAAACTCAGCATGTCAAACAACAGCTAATGTGTCGATGGTGTGAAACTGTGGCTCAGCTCCATGAGCACTATGTGTTCACGGGTGTTGTTGAAAATAGACTCTTTTGCTACACGACTGCAGTAACCAGGGAGCTTTATTTGTTTTTCTATATCTAATCTATAATATACCTGGATTATAGTGTCTATAACACATGGCTATGGTTAATCCCTATCCAAATTGAGGGACTAGATGGAGGGTATCATATGATGTGAAAGGTTGAAAAGCTCTGAATTGTGCAAATGAAACAGACTTGATGAGAACTATGATCAAAATGTATTTTAGCTGAATTATAAAACAGGTAGCTTCAGACAGCAGTGTGAGTAGTTTTCCAACTGTGTAAAAAGACCTATAAAACATTAGCTAGTTATAAACTACGCCACCGTTGATGAAAACAGTTTAGAGAAGGTGAACATTTATTTCCACCGTTACAATGACAACTGACACCAACTTGATACCACGCAAGGGAGCAGGAAGGAGTTATTCAGAGGAATAGAAGGATGGATCTGCATCTAAGTCAACAGCTCATTCCTTGGAAAGGCCTTCCATGCAAAGTCAGTTTTATAAGGAAGATGTGTGTTGTGTGGACTGATCTTAAGATGTGTGTGTGTTTGTGTGTCTCTGTGGTCGCTGATAAAGACAGACAGAGAGAGCTGAAAGGAAAAGGACAACAAGAGGAAGAAGCATGTCTATGCGGCACAAAAGTATACATGAGTGAACAAACACTCTGCTGGTGGCTCTTTCATTTCAGAGCAGCAGTGGGTCAGCTCTGAATGCTCTTATTAACCACCTGAAGATCCATGGCTGCTTCTCTCAATAAATGTCTTTGCTTTTCCACATACTTAAGACGGCAATAATGATGTCATAGGGAGCCAGCGGTAAATTAAGCAGCTACGCCCTTGGGGAACAGATGTATGAAAGAATAACATCTACAATTCTCCCTCCAAGATGTTTAGTTCACAATTTAAATATGCGCACATGGAAAATTTAAAAGCAGTACGTCTATTACTTAAGCACTTGAGAATATTGAGCACTATGACGTCACTGGAGGTTTCTATCTTAAATTTTTCTAAGAAGTAAGAGTTCAATAAAATTTTCCCAAAAAATATTTTCACGCATGTCTACAGCATTGAAATACTTGAAGGAGATGTTAGTTTTGGTTTGTAATGTGAGACAAAATCAGTAAGGGTTTCTCTGGAAATTACAGCCCTCTGGCACAAATTATGCTGAGAATCATGACTTTGCATGGAAGTTTCTCACAAACAGCAACTTAAGAATTCAGTGAAAACAGAATTACATAACCAATGAAGCCTGATGTGATGTTTACACTAAAGGGACTACAATCACTAATGCAGCTGTCATGACATAAACCCTCTCACTCCTCCAGTGCATTCTCCCAACCACACCCTTCTGGCTACAGTTGATCCAAACAGGACCCTGCTAATTATTGAACTTGGACCGGGGGGATCCCCTCACGATGTAAGCATCATTACACTCTCCACAGATGTTTTTTTACTCCACACCTGGGCATATTGCATGTTACAGATGATCAACCATGTGCACAAAGATTAACGTCCACCACTGCCAGATGGTGCGAAAACAATAGCGTGAATGCAATCTGGAAAGGCAGGAACAAGAATATGAGAGGAGCTTTTTCGCAGACTCTGATGAAACATACACTAAACTGAATATATGTGGTCAATTTCTCATGTATGGCAGGGAATCACATTGACCTCAAGACCTCACTCACTGCTGCTTTGAAGGAGAAGAAGAAGAGTTAAGAGGGCTTTGTGTTACTATCTTTTATTTTGAGTCATCACTTTGTCCCGGACAGAAGCAGTTTCACATATGAACATTACTGAAAAAAAAAACAAAAAAAAAAAAAAACATTATAATGAGCATGTCTTGTCTGATCTGGCACTCATTTTTTTTTATCACTGGTACTCCCCAGAGGTAAACAAGCCTTTCTCATACACAAAAGATCTAAAACAAGCTGTGGCAAAAACCACAAAACTAAAACTAAGCCTCTGTGTCTGCTGCTAACTTACAAAATGGCCCATATCCAGAGTCAGAATTTCCATCACCCTGAATACAAGAGGCAGCGATGAGACCCTTCTTTAACAAAACAAATGAAGAGAAAAATCAATAACACTCTCAGACTGTGTCCATTTATTTGGCAAGCATGTTCCTATTCCACTCGCTCAAATAACAAAGATGGAAAAAAACCATAATCTCCAATGATATCATGTGGCCAGACCTCTGCTGCTGAATTTTTGTGAAAACTAAGATGGAAGCTGTTCCAAATAACATGGGAAAGCATAGTGGGACACAAATAAAAAGGAAGTGTTATTGTATTTTGTTTTGTGCTGCTTATATGCCATAAACATCCAAACACAGTAAAGATACAGTAAATATTATACTGTATATACAGCACATATTGTAATGTTTACTTAGCCCATTAAATGTCAGACAAATAGTGAAAAATGCCCATCATTATTTCTCAAAGTAGAAGGCAATGTCTTTAAATTGCTTGTTTTCTCTGACAAAAGCAGAACAGTTTCATAACTGAAAAGGAAGGCCAGCAAGTGTTTGGCAATTTTTGCTTGATAAATGGTTTGATTAATTAACTATCAGATTCATTTATTATTTTCTGTTAACTGATTAATCCATTAATTGATTAATTATTTCAGAATTACATAATACTGGAAGCATGACTTTCTAATGTACAAACTATTTAAGATTATAGTAATCGCAGACCAAAAGCAGATTTTTTAGCTAAATTGAAAGAAAGATGATAGAAATAAAAACTTAAAAAATTGCATTCTTTAGTTAGGTCCCTTCAGCCCATTTCAGATGTTTTTATCAGTTCATTTGACACTCGCCAACTAAAGTAAAAACAGAGATGGAGGAGAGGTAAACAGAAACACTGGCATAGTGATAGAGCAGCAAGAACAGGACCTACCGTGGTTGTCATCCGACTGGTTGAACCCACACAGCTGGCAGATGGAGCGGACCCACTTGTTCATCTCTTCCTCAGTCTCAGCCACAAGATAAAAGGTGCGGTCTGAGGTCTTGATGTCAAACACGAAGCTGTCCTGGAACTCCTTCCTCTTAAAGGTTAGGCCAGCGTCCACCTGCTCACAGCAGTGCAGGTCAATGACCCGGATGGGTTTCTTGGAGTGGTCGTTCTTGTAGTACTCCAGAACATCAGGGTCACCGCTCATGCGCCCACTGCGAAGTATAAACCACCGTTTCTTCCATGCCTGGGAAATAAGATTGAAAAGGTAAGAATATGACCACAGTACACAAAAAGAAAGTGCTCAGCCTGTGACCCAGTACAGCCACATTGGATTTCATGTATGTGTTGAGAACTTGTATATCAAATTTAAAATAAATCTCTTTGTAATTTTAAATCATCAACAATTATACAGATTAAGTTTGACTTCTTACTGTGCGCGATCCCGACCGTTGCCGTGGCAACAAAGTCAACAGTTGGACTTCGGTTGTGGTGTTAACTGTTGATCAAACAGGCTTCAGAGAAACTACAGTCTGCTAACGTGAGCAGGTTACTGTGCTTTAGCTCACATGCGGTTGTGTGCGGTTTGTGCTTGTGTTGGAGGCTGTGGGGGTGAGGCAGCAGGTGTCTACTCCCTCCCAACGTATTTCCTGTGCCGATATCCCTACTTGAGCGGAGAGAGAAGCACAGTTCCTCTATAACAACTTCATAACAAGACTCCAGGCTCCTCCCACTTCCAGAGCTAGTGAATGACACTTCTTTGGTCCAACCAAAATCATGCTACATCTGCATATGATTGTGTCACTGGAGCTGGAGTTTCCTCAGAGTGTGTAAATAAACACCCCTGGTCATAACCGCATGAAAGGCAGCAGAAATAATAATGCAATCCAATAATGGGAAACATACAATGTAACATGCTGATTTCACACCAATAACACCATTGTTGTATTTGTCAACTGGAAAAGCACGAACGAAGAACAATGGCCTTGACTGCAACTGCTCCATATGCTTTCCCACTGGCCGTCTTAAAGGGACTCTGTGTTCTCTGTGCTCAGAGACAAAAGAGGAAGATAGACCAGGAAGGGAAAGGGGGAGTAAAGGGGAGTTGAGGGGGGGCTTTTGGACATCTGCCAGTGATGCACTTCCGCCAGGCAATGTCTCTCACATGCAGGCTGCTGACACACAAGATCCTGCAGGCCCCTCTCTCTCCATCAACACAGACACTGCCACAAGGCTAAATGCACCCTAACCAAGCGCCCCTTCCCAAGAAAAAAAAAAAAAAAGCACCATACAGATGCACAAACGTCTGTGCATTTCAGTAAGGTACTCTCTGTACTTCTCAGAGATGTACTCCTGTCCCTTAGAAATATGCCTGCCAAATTTTCCTATAAGCTATTAAAGCTTAAATCAGTGATGCTGGCTTTATGGTATTGTGCATCTGTCACACTGTCATGTCTTACTGGGGACACTGGGACACATAGAACAGAACCATTGTTAATGTTACACCTGCGTGTGTCCTGCTATGACAAGTCAAAATGTCTGCTGTGAAAAAGGCTTCTTCAGAGCTTTTCTGACTTTGCATAAATCCGTAATTAAAGAGTGTGTGGGGCTGTCGAATGCCACTCTTCTTTTTGTTATCTTAGTCACACAGGTTTAACCAGTTAATGCTATCTACAAGGAATCATCCAATAAAAGTTCCTGCCTCTTCAAATGTGTTTAAATCTAAAAATACAGGTTTTCCCAATTTCCCAATATTCTGACATTCTGATGAGCTTCTTTGATGCCAAAGTGAACATACAATGTGATCAATCAATCGCTGTCATTTGTGGTGTGGTGTCTGACAAATCATGATGCTTCTCGTTTCACAAATCAGCTACAACATATTGTTCTTATCAGGAGCTTCAGCCTTTAAATCTGTAGCCTTCGTCTGAAAGTGCACATCTGCACTTTTCCCCTGAAGCTTAATTTTAAGTTTCAGTACTATTAGCTTAAACTGATCAACAATTAACAGCATCATTAAGATGGTGCTCCAACAAATGATTAAAATGTCAACTTTGCATCTTCAAATTTCTTTTTTGGTCCAACTAACAAACAAAAATATTCAATTTACAATCACAAGGCTCAAAGTTTCTTCCTGTTAAAAGGGAGTTGTTCCTTGCCACTGTCACCTTCAGTGCTTGCTCTGTTGTCAGGTCCTGGGTCTCTGTAAAGCGCCTTGAGACAATTTTGATTGTGGAAGGTGCCACATAAATAAAATTGCACTGAACTGAATAACAACAACAAGTTTCAGCACTTTGTATTATAGTTTGCAGTACACTGTTGCTTTAAGTATCTTACCCACCATATTATAATAAAGAAAATCTTAATATGGTGTTAATAAGTAGTGTTTAATTATGCGAATGTAACATAATGACTCATACACTACATTTTAAGATTATATCCATCCTTCCTTATGCAAAATGTCACCGAAGTTTTATTCCATCATGTAGGCAGTTTTGTTTGGTTTTCCTCCGAGAAGTCAACACAGCAAAGGCAGCAGCAACGAGTTTTCTTTTTTTTTTTTCCAGGAAGTGCCGATTTTGATCTTATCTTTGGGGTGTAGTAGTAGTGCTCCTGACGTACAAGACTTTTTCATTTTATTTTCTGTCAGACTGATACTCTGATAAAAGATAGAGGCGGTACGGCCTTAATAGTGTTGATAGTAGAGCCTCGCTGCTGTGTGCGCCTCACCACTATCTCCAGTCTCAGGACACAGAAGTGTGAGCAAAATAATAGGTTTAATCAGCATGATCTGAAGAGTTCTGCAGTGGTGTAAAGAAAGTATTACATCATTTCTCACTATGGGAGGTTGATATTAATGTCCACTAATGCATCTAATATTGGTAAATTGTGTGTGAATTTCATAAAAGCCATCACACTACTGCACAGAAACGAAGACAAAACGAAGCTTTTTTTTTTTCTTTCTCCAAGTGCAATGGTTTAGAGCCATTGCACCATTCAGAGGGAATCGCTATAACTCTTACAAACCCCATTTAAATATTATTGCCTTTTCTGGAAAGAGAGAGCATCAGTTAATTGAGACCTGGAGCACTGCCCAGTTTCAAGAGGTCAGTGTGACCCAGCTGGGTTATTCCTGGCATACTTCAGCTGCAGCCAGCATATTAACCCAGAACAGCAACAGCTCTCAACCACAAAGGAAAGACAACTCATTTAGGAGGCCTTATCATTTTAAAAATAGAATGAGCATTTCCACAGGAAAAGCAGTTGCTGCCTAATTCAAGAACAAAATAATTTACAGCTTGGTTTCACTCCGTCACACACCTCCTCACAACTGGCAGTGCAGCTCTTCCTCCCTCTCTCTCTCTCATGCACTCTTTCAAATTTGAGCAAACTTCCCCTGTGAAGTAAATCATGGGGGAGGAGGACACAACAAAATGAGCTAACCCACCCACCGCCTGTCCTACAGAGCATGTCTAAGCCCATCGATCACTGTCTAAGTGCTGGGAAGTGAAGGCTGAAGCTGTTAAACTAGGCTGTACTCTCCCAGCCCTCCAACTTTCCCCTCCCCCTCATGGCTTTGGTTTGAGCTACATCACTGTTCAAAAAAAAAGGGGGCTTAGCCTAGACACACTGCCCTTGTTAACAAATGGACTGGACTGTTCCCTGGACCACTGAGAGAGATGTAAGCTAGGCTGCTAATCACACTCCCAACTAACACCAACTAATACCAAAGAGTTACGTTACGTGAGAAATATGTCGCAAACAACACACAACATGTTGTTACTCTCATGTACTGTCATTTGTTCATCATGTTCTGCAGTCAATGTGAGTAACAACATGTTGTTACTCTCATGTACTGTCATTTGTTCATCATGTTCTGCAGTCAATGTGAATTCTTTCTGCAGATGAGATCAAAGCAGAATAAAGGTCAACTCTAAGCAGAAAAAAGAGCAAGGCACCACCATAAAGCACAAAACATTGCACAAAAATATGTCAATGAGAAAACAGTGAAGAAAACTTCCCAAGATTTAAGTTTAAAAACCCCTGTTATTTGCATACAGCTCTACGCTGTAAAAAAAAACCAAAAGGATTGCCTGCAACCACTTGAAGCTCTCCAAGAAAAGAAGAAGGGCAGCCATCCATATCTATGAACACACAGCGTCTAGTCCCTTCAGTCTTATTCAATCATCCCATAAAAGCTTGATCTTACCTTGTTCCAACAGTCTCATTTATCTTGTGGCAGCCAGTTACAGATAGAGAGGGACTAGAGTGGGGTACAAAGGATAACACGGCTGCATCTATTTTAGAGGACTGGGAAGGAAAAACCTCCAATAATAAAACAAAACTGCACAAAACAATCTTTTGAGTGAGTTTGCTTCTCAAAATAGGATCAAAACTAGTTTGTCTTGCCAATTCCTTTTGTTTCTTTGCATGTTGATAAGTAGACATGCTTTGCTCTATTTCTGGCAGTCACCAAAACAAGGATACAGTGGGAAAACAAACAAATTCATACAAAAGCTCTCAGTTCACAGAAATAAAAGGGATACAATTGTCTGGTATGTGTTGATAGTCCACGAAGGCTTTATACCACATTTTAGTGGACACGTACAACAGCTGATAAGTTGCAGCAATCATTTACTGTATTTGCGCTTATCTAACACAACATCTTTGAACCCAACTCATCACTCTGCTGTCCCAGCAACACCGACTAATGAAGTTAGAGATGGCTGTGGCCTAAACTATTATCCAAGGTGTACCTTTTACAGCAATAGAGCAATACACAATGGGTGTGTGGGTGTGTGTGTGTGTGTGTGTGTGTGTGTGTGTGTGTGTGTGTGTGAGTAGTAGTAGTAGGCTGTGTCAACAGGCTGGCTGATAAGCATCAGTCAACATGTTTTTAAATGTGCGTGAGCAAACATCCAAGCTAAACACGTATGTTATCCAAGTTAAAAGGTTAGAATAGTCTTGTTTACCTGTACTCCTATTGAAGCAGGAGAGGAGGGGACAGCAGGTTGTTGTCTTTGACTCTGTCTTCTCTGCTTTACCTGCTGCTGCAGCACACACACACTACACAGCTGCACAAACATCAGTTTCTCGTCTATTACCAGCTTTTGTAAAGGTCATGCGTTGTGGCAGGGCGATTTACCTCTTGTGGCTCTAAATGCTTAGCTACAGTCGAACTGGGCGCCTCAGGCAACATGTCTTATGTTTAATCTGACTGACGGCACATCAGAGCTCAAACTCACAACAACACTGTAATGAAACTGCATAAAAATACACTGGCACTTGGCCAGCACTGCTTAATTACAGTAAAAGATGTGTTGAGAAGAATCTCATCAGTGTTGTAAGGGGTGGGACCTAGCATGCAGAGAATGAAGAGGGGGAGGAAACGCGGTCATCCGGCAGCCCAAGTTCAGTGTGAACGTTTACATATCCAGAAGCTCTATGTAAAAAATAAATCTATAATCTTTCTATTTTGACAGCTTAGGATTTCAATCATTGTTTTATTTTGTATTTCATCAAGGCAAAGCTGCTACTGTTAAGACAGTATTTAACATGTAAAAAAAAGAGTTTTGGTATCGATACCAAAACCAAGGTATCGAATTGGAACTTTTAACACAAAATTTCAAATGATACGCCACTTAACTTAATAATAATAGCAATATTTTTACCTTGCCTTTACTATGTAAAGCTCATTGAGATTAAACTGTATTATAAATGATTCTAAAAGACTAAACAACTGCTCGTATGTTAGCATGATGCAGCTTTTAATTTCCCTCACCCTGAATGGTCACTGGCTTAAAATAAGGACAAAATAAAGACCAAATGAGGAGTAAAATAAAGCACTCATCCCACATCTATTCTATGTGGGTTTTGTTTCCTCACTTCTCAAAGTTAGCGAAGAACAAAAAAGGAATATTTAGCACATCAGTGACTTCAATTCTTGTGCCTTCTGGTGGCTGAAAAAGGCTAAAATTTCATCTTTCCAGAAATGTCCTCTCAACATAGGAACAGCAGTGAAGACTTTGCAACGCATGAATTAAAAGGTGGGACTGCTATAATGGACATGATTGTATGAGTGAATTCCTAAACATTTGCTAATGTGCTGAGAAGAGACAAAGCTGGACGGACAATGACGACAGAGCCCTGATTATCTAGTCCTAATCAATAGCGGGTCACACGTCAGCTCACATTCCAGGAACAAATGGGAGTTTCAGCCAGTGAGTGAATGCACTCCAGTTACATTTAAAGAATAATTTACATTTGAAGTGAGAAAATTCTCCATGAAAAACAGAACAAGAGGATGCTTAACCCCTCATGTAGGAGCTAAATAGTCCACTGAAAATCTGTTTGTCTTCTTTTGTATGCTTGACAGGTGTCATGTATCTGTATTTACCTATATGACATCAGTTTATGTAACAGTAAGTTTAAATAAACTACAAATGGACATGAGAGAGCATGGGGAAGTTCCTTGTACATCTTACAGTTTACACAGGGCTACATCTTGGCTCTGAGTGAGATGTTAACCAGACATCTGTCCCAGACAAAGTTTATAATGCACGTTTCTGGAGCATTTCCAGTAAATTCGGGTCGCAAACAAAGCAGGAGTCCAACGGTGTGGCAACAGTGTGTGGCCATTTAGCATTTTCAGCAACTCCAGCCCATTATCTGTCTCAAGTAGTGAAGAGATCCAGATGCTCCTGGGTTGGACATGGCTCTGTCCCATCCGTGTACCCAGAGAAGTAAACATGAAAAGATGTTAAACAGAGTTTCTGATAGTTTAAAACTACAGGAGTTTAAGTCCAACTGATTAGCATTAGAACACCGCTGCAATTTAAATCAAACTGCTCAGGTTTCCCAATAGTCAAAACACTGACCTTTAAAGGCCGGCAGCTGCAAGACATAACACATAGCTACAGATAAGACCCAAACAGGCCCATAAATTCTTGTGTGTTAATAAAAAAGGTGGGAGGTTAGCCATGGAGAGCCAAGACAGACAGGGTCCTCACGGGGGTAGAAACACTTAACTCTTGATGTTTCCCTCATGTGTGGAATTGCCAAGTTCACATTCTCCTTTTAAACAAGACGTCCGCTTTGAAATCCATTTAGTGCACGGAGAGCAGAGCCTGATGTGATTCAGCTTTCATGGCATTATAGCAAATATGATTCCACATACAAAGCCATCATATGACTGTGATGGAAAGCTCCATTCTACAGGTGTGATGATGATGAAAAGGGATGCTTCGTTTGGTACCTACAGTCCTCATTCACTCACTTCACGGGGGCAATGATCTGCGAAATCTGCAGCACATCCTATGAAAAACAACCTCTCAAAAGCCCTCAGTAAATAATCAGCCTCAATTCGCAGCTGAATACTTCCACCATTAAGAAAATGAGTAATCTCTTGCCATGTCTCCCTATCAGCAAAAGCCTGGGCTTATTTAGCATGAGCCCGCCCCCCGACAGTTTGACTAACGGGGAGCATTATCTTTAATCAGAACTCTTTGTGTCACTTCCCCTGCCTCTGCCATCTGCTGCAGCTCATACGTGTGAGGGTATGGGGGGTGATTTTACATAGAACACGACGATTAAAACAGGGCGAACCACAAAGTATAAACATTCAAGGGGAAAATCTGACCTGAGCACCTTAATTTGTTGCACCATCACTCCAGCTCAAACGTCACAGTGCCGGTGAGGCTACTCTCCTCACCCAGCTGTGTGCACCATGACGTTAGCAAATACACTGAAAACATATCATGTAGCTGGAACGCACCAGAACATAAAGTCCACAGTACATACAGTAGTTTTCATTAGTAATGTCAAAATGACTAATATATTCATCAATTCGGCATGGAATATAGGTTTTTGCAGCCTGAATAATTTCACTTTATGAAAATGCGCCTATTCAAAGGTTAACTGTAATCAATCACTGATTGATGCATTTTTAAATATTTTATGAAATTATATTTACATTTTAAATATACTGTTCATGATATCTATCTCAGATGACACACATATCAGCCAAACCTTCAATAGTCTTCATACCAATTATGTCACCAGAGAACCCTGGACTCACAGAGTTCAGTGATCGGCATCGTTGTCTATGCTGATTGTAGATGATATTTTGTCTTACTGTGTTCTGGTGAATTCTGCATTTGTACTCTGATTGCATGACTCAGACTTTATTCTTATCTGAGCATTAATTGTAGGAAATTTCAGTTCCCACAACTATAGTGCAGTGACTCACTGTCTGGATCTTCGCAAGAAACAATTCCCTAGTTTAAGCAATGTTGATACGACGTAGATATAGTTTAATAATCAAAAAAAATAATTCTTATTAATATGATGCAATTCACTTTCATCAGCTTAGCTACTTGTATGGTTAGAAGATTTCATGAGAAAACTGATTTAAATATATCATGTAACCACTTGCTTTTTCCACTGTATCACTGCTTCCTTAATCAGATGATTTATTAGTGCCATTCAGGGAAACTTGTGCATGTTCATGTCTGTTTTCTGTTTGACTACTATGACCACCTGTACCACAATCCCAGCCAAAGGGCCAGAACTTTGTTTACATATCTCCAACTCCTACAAACTATCACACAAGTGTTTCACATGAAATGGAAAGACAGCACATCTTATCACCTCAATTTTGGCTGTGTATATATATAATTCTAACAATAATTCTGATGCTATCTTGCTGATGATAGCTATTTAGAAGTTTTAGGGAATTGTTTTTCAAATATAGAGATTTCAAATATACTATTCATGATAACTGTCAAGTCACATTTATATTTTATGATGCACCGGCTTACAAAAGTCACACAGTGTCCGTAGCTGGATCAAACAAAGACCAAAGTGACTGTCGGCTCTCAGCTTCTTAGGGCTGTGAGCAAGTTCCAATTGAAGGACTGTTTTTAAAGTGCGTTAGACATTTTCAACACTACTGAAATTTGAAATCCAAGATTTTGGCCACTGCCATTTCATTGCAGTTCTACTGTGTGTTTCATACCTTCCATGAGAGAGTTAATAATAAATCTAGTCCTGTTTCCAATAACATATTTTTAGGCCTCATACCAACAAGCTGACAAATATATTACGCACACATTTTACCAGAATAATTACAGTTTCCTTCTTCCTGTTTATGTATGTATATATCTAGCAAGGCACAATTCATGTGCCTAAAAATACGCTTTAAAGAGGGAAATAATAGATTCTGCTTTCAAGATATTTCATCTAACATATTTAGATATGTCCCATCCATCGCCACCTACTATCATGGTGAATCTAAGCTGAACCTGGTCAAACAGATGTGCTCAGGGGGCGTGAAAAAGGCCCTGGCACACACCTGGCAATAAAGTGTTTCTGATTCTGATGTAGAAAAGAAACTGAAAACACAATCCTTCAGTGGAACAACACTAAACTACACATCAATACTCCACTTAGGAGGTGTGTTAGGCCCTTGATAAAGAAGAAGCACATACTTGGGTGGACATGAAATAAACCATATGCTGTATCTGGGATCAGTGGCCATTTTACTCTGTTGTTATAGTCAGACTATCATCAAACTACAATTTGTAGATAGATAATAAACAATGTCTATATACTATTTTCTAACTATATATAGTTAGAACAATATATAACTATATTGAGAGAAACAAAAAACAGAGTCAAATTCCTGATGCTGTTCACATGCTGGGCCGATAAAGCTGATTCTGTTAGAGCAAGTTGTAGCCATAACAGCCTACAATGCTTCAAATACGGATGTTGCTGCAAATTCTAAAATGTGGTTCCGTCACACACATCTTCAACCCGGCAGCACGGAAGATCTATGCAATCACCACAGTCTCCAGGTGGGCACCCAAGATCAGAGTCACTGATTCAGTATCCAACCAAATGTGCATGATCACTATCTCCCCTTCTATTTCTGAGTCATGGCAGAAAAGTGCCATTGCTGAACATTATGATGTCAAAGTGAAGTTGACCTTTAACCTTCTAGATATAAATTGTCAACTTTTGTCGTAATTAGCATGTGAACTCTTAAGTTGTGGCCAAAAATGTTTTGTGAGCTCACTGTGACCTTGACCTTTGACCACCAAATTATAATCAGTTCATCCTTGAGTCAAAGTGGACATTTGTGCCAGATATAATGAAATTCCCTCATGGTGTTCCTGATATATCACATTCACAAGAGTCTTGACTTTTGACCTTTGACCATAGCTCTGAACTCAAAGATGAACTCAATTGATACTTGAGTTCAAGTGAACATTTGTGCCAAATTTGAAGAAACTCCCTCAAAGTGTTCTTGAGATTTTGCGTTCATGAGAATGGGATGGACAGACGGAAAACCTGAAAACATAAAGCCTCCGGCCACAGCTGTCACCAGAGCAGAGGCATAAAAAAAAAAAAAAAAAAATCAATGGGATCTAATTTCCTTCTGAATGGCACTATTTTAAGGTCAGCTGATAGACTCTTGATAGATGGAAATACATTTATATACTCACAGACCAATTTAATTTATTTCCCTGTCATGAGACCTCTGTCCCAACACTTCCTGTAGGTACCATCCAAAGGAAGTCTGGCATCTGCTATTGGTGCAGTAATTAAGTTTTGGACAGAAAACACACCGGCTAAACCAGAGTTCATGGCAAAGGACAGGATATTATGACAAAGGTTCAGACGAGGCCACCACGGGATACTTACAATGAATGTGAATGAATGGATGAACTTGGGTTTGGAGAAGAAAGCTTAATGTTGTGACAAAAAAATGTGACTTTTATGCATTAATTTCTTATGAATGTCAGTTAGACTGTTGGTCTATGCTCTGCTGTGTAAACTGATCTGCTGAGCATTGTAAGAATACACTGGTTTAAGTTTTAGACTGCCAATTGCAAAAAACAAGGAATGTGAGGTCACCCTGGGTTCACAGAAACAGTAATAATGTGAGTTTTATGCTACAAAATAATCACTTAATCAGACTAAAAGAGATTTTTAACCTCCATGAGGCACTTTGCTGATTTAATTAAGTTAAAATCAACAGATTAACCAATGAAGATTATCACAGGTTGCAGGCTTATGTCAATCACAAGGATCCCTTTAAGTGAACATATCTAACAATAATAAACTAATCTGACTTTGATACTGCAGTCACATAAACACCCCAGTTTTGTAGCTTCTGGGGAAAGGCCCATATGAGGGCCCACAGATAAAGTGGAACAAGGAAAATGTCTGTTTGAGAGCTGGGTGTCTGTCAAAGCAGGAACTGGGAGGCGTTCTCAGTTGACCTCTGAGGGCAAGGACTTCCCAAAGCCCCTCTGCAAAACAACAGCAGACCCAGCAGCTGACATTGGGACACAGGCTGTTGCTGCTCTGCTATGCTGCCTTGAAAACTCACTTACTACCCCCACCTCTCTTCCTTTCTCCTCTTATGTACCATCCACAAGGGCAAGATGGTAAAGCCCTTTGAAACTGGCTGTGGGAGAAAGCAGAAGCAGCCATGATCACCTTGCCGATATGATCTGTCTGGAATGTGGCAATGCTTAGCTGTATGTGAATAGACACGTTTGTGATGTCAGATACAACAACGGACAGATGGGAGGGTTTAGCCAACACTAGCTTCATCCCGACCTGAGAACAGGAATTAAATTGTTTACAGTATGACACGTTGCATGTGTGATTCATATTGTGCATGCAAAGTAAGATTGATACATGATTCATTAAGATGACTTATTGTTAAGCATATGTCAACACTGGGGGTCACAAAGAGATGTGCCTATCGCCTCTTCTTCCTATAAAGTTCTTTTCCTATAAATTTGTAACTTATAGCTAAGCTTTGATTGCTGTTTCCTTTGTGCATTACAAGTCAGGAAGAAACTATGGCCAACAAACCATTTTATCAATATTTAGATCTGACAGGTGATAGCTTGTCAGCTAAGCAGCAGCTACAAGTAAAAGATTATTTGGGAGTTAATGTAGCCAGACATGATGAAGCACATTGTCCGACCACTGACTGATGAGTAAAATAACCTTAACAGAACTATGCAAGAGGCACTGGATAAGTGCTGGATTAGTCAGTTGTTTTCATGTTCCTTCTGCTTATTCTGGACATTGTTCAAAAAAAGCATCCAAGCCACTCCCATCTACCCTTAAAACACTGCCCACCTCTGGAGCCTGGACCGCCCCCCACGAAGAGATAAACTCCAACTAAGTGATTCATTTAGCAGCTCTGAGACAATAGTGTGCGGCTGTTTTCCTTGCAGAGATGCAGCACGAGGGAAAAGTGAATACACATAGCACTGCTATCACATGTTTTCTGTTTTGTTTTTGTTTTGATTTTTTTTGGGGGGGGCACAGAAAGTTTATGTTCATCATGTGTTTGAGCAGCAAGGAGCTGCTGTAGGAAAAGTGAGTCACTGCTTAGAGTTAATCACATTTGTAAACAGTTAGAAAACATTTAACCGGGACTAGTCATGCTTGTTAGTGAGCATAAACTTGTTGTCTCCTGTCTTCACCACGGGTTGCATCCAGGCTTTAACTGCCACAAGTGTTTTGCTCCCTGACTTTGCATATGATTTGCATGCCAGACCTGCAGTGGTAGTACCAGTTTTTACTCTCTCCTAATCTTGTGCTGGATTCTACACCGCATTTAACATGACTAGCTGTACGTCATATTTTCAGAAACTGTCCGTGGAAAGTCGCAAGAGACTTTTTTAAAAAATACAATAACTTATCATTTTTCTAACTACTGATTAACTGGCTTAGGAAGGACTTGATGTTAGACAGGGGTGGAATATTGACAGGAAATGTGTTGTTAAGGATTAAAACAGCTTTTCATTGTTGCAAATAATCTCCTAAAAGAGGCACAACAGTTTGAACAGTTGTAGCATTTCAGTTAGCATGTCAGTTAGAGCTCCAAAACAATACATTCTTTACACCTCCTCAGCTCATTCCAACATAATGACCAATCAAACTTGCTACCAAGTTCCTTGAGAAATGCAGTACACCTTCAGGCTGGAATGTCTGCGAGTATGTGAAAGTAGTATCTGAAAATATCCTCTACATCCTTCTACATTAGGACATCAACTATGTCAGATGACAGCAAATCTGGTGAGTAAATGGCCCCGATTGTCCGAAGCCTGACTTTAAGTGGAAGGAATTTCAGATGGACAGATTATCGCACTCACAAGTCTGCCTGTTCTGGACACTGCATCTCATGACACTGTTTTCTGAGACTGGCTGAGACTGAGTGTGTGTGTGTAGTTGTTTATAGGTTATTGCTCAGGGTGAGAAGCAGGGTGAGAAGGGCTGAAAGGCTGCTCCCTGCTCTCTTGCCTGAGGAAGGCCATTATGTTAGCTACGTTATGCCCAGTGAGGGGCTTTCGCTCTTGTTGTTTATACAGTACTGCTATGAACAAAGCAAGTTTTTTCCTCTGTACCATTGCAGCTGCTCTTCCATACTGACCATGGTGGTCTCTATGTAAACATTAACCAGCTTTAAGTGGAAGACAATGAGGAAATGACAGGACAAGGGAGGGGGGGGGGCATCTGAAGACATTCAAGGATGGATTTCCAGATGAAACAGAGAGATGACATCATGGCAAAGTCAGCTAGTAGGAACATGGAGAGGCCTGGTAATGCAACACCATACATAAACAGTGGACAGCTGTATTTACAGGAGATTGTCTCATGGTTCTATCTGCCTCTATAAATCCTATTATCTGATTTGCAACCATTCCCCTGCCCAGCACCCAGCAAGAGACTAACAGCTTTGGCTTATAAAGCCTTATCAAGGCACTCAAGTGCTGTCCAGTTATCACTATTGTTCAGTTGGCTTGGTCAAGATGAAAACTAGTCACATCAGTTGATTAGACATTACCTCATCACAATCGGATAAAGCAAAATGGCAGTTTGTGTTTGTGTGTCTGAGAGCTATTTAGCCAAAATTATAGACAGCTGCCGGGTATTATACAGGCTTACCTCCATGCTGTCATAGGACCCCACAGTGGGTGGCCCTCCATGTAAAACGTGGCATTCAAAACATACATTTCTAGATTCAAAAGGATTAAGACAGTATTTCAAAATCAAGGGCAATATGTGGTGCCTCTTCCAGGTCACTATAAAAAGAGGAGAGGTTCAGATGGTGGTGGGATGCACCTGCTGCAACTGGACTGTAAATATCTGACTACATATCTGACTGACGCCACTCATTTGAACTGCAGATGAATAAAACACAAAGGGCAGCAACTTGAAAGAGAAAGAAACCAGAGAAATACGGTTTCTCCTACAGCAGTGAAACTCAAAGGGAAACAAAGCGAAAACGTCATTAACTCACATATCTTCTCAGTTTTTTCTCGGGTGGTGACTTTCTCAGCCAGCCTTGGAAGATGATTTCTCCGCCGCTCATGTTTGTCAGTATCTGCTGTTTCCTCTTGCTCTACAACTGCCGTCTGTCACTAGTACATGTCGGCTCCTGAAGGCTTGCCTGTTCAAAGTGCTGTCGGCGTTTGGCTCCCACTGGTGCAGTCCGCTCCCCCCATTTGATAAAAATTAGAGTAGTGCTTGTCGGAGATGTTGCCAGTCGCTCCTGGTGGTACTGGGCGCAAAACCCCAGTTGGTGGGGGAAAAAAGGCGCAACTCGACTCTTGGGGAATTACGCACGGCCAGCTGACGAAGAGCCGCAGGCAAACTCAACTGATGCAGGGTGAGGAAGTATCATAGGGTGTCTGCAGTTTGTTTTCCCAACTCATACCACGCCCACCGAGCAAAAAGAGGGATGGGCTGCGCTGGGATGAACAGGATGGGAGAACTGCTCGCCACAGAGTGGCTTAAACATCCCAAAGAGTTCAAATAATAGAGGATCGGCTTATACTGTTTGTCTACGTTAACGCAAAGCCGTTGTCAATGTAATTCTGTTTCACTTCAAAGAGCTAAACGTATGTGATTTCAAATTATTAAATCAATCTTGTGTTAAATGCCTTACCAAATATAATGAAGTTCCAATCACAACTAACGACGGGGATTTCTTTAAAATATTTTCTGTTCTTTGAAAAAGAACACGAGTACACGAGTCGCATTTTCTCAGTTGGATGGGAAAAAGCACCATCTCGTGGAAAGCTGAAATACATGACAGCTACTGAAAATCTGGTTTTTAAATGTGGAAGTTGAAAAGGTAAACCAGATATAATATGATAATCAACTAACCACTTCCCCGGGAAGTCACAGAGAATGACAAATTTCATTCATCCACTGTTTATCATAGTCTGTGTGTTTGAAGGAAACACAACTGAGGAGAGTTTAAAAATAAATTCCATTTATAGAAAGAGGATTTATAGTTTCAAATACCATATTACACTTGCGGATACATTTTACTAATTATTTTTAATGATATTTACACACACAAAAAAGCAACAAAAAAAATTACAACAATGTTGAATATCATATTTATTTGATGTTTGCCAGACAGCAAACGCAGACTTCACTGACTTGAAAAACATCTACTGGGCTCATAGAGTGTTTTATAGAATACAAGAATGGGAAAATCTAGGGAAAGGAATCACATCTTTTATGTTGTCAACACCGAGAATGCATTGTAAATATCGCTCAAATCCCAGTCCAAAGCCACCATGAGGGACAGAGCCAAAACGTCTCAAATCCAGGTACCTGCAAATAAATACAAATATCGTTAGAACTCTGTAAGGATGTTCCTTTAAAAATGAATATAAAATATAAAATAAATAAGTTTTTTTTTTTTTTACCAGCTGTAGGTGTCTTCTAATCCAACCCTGGAAAAATACGATAATTCATGTAAGTATGCCTTTGGTCAAAACATAAACTCAAAACCTACAATAAATTCTCTCCAGTTCTATTTTCATGTATTACCAATCCATGTGTAAATAACAAAACCAACTTTCTTTCTGAAGCTCACTGTGGCTACACTGAGAACAGGTGCTGTACATATAAGGGTTGGACTTAGATAAACAGGTAAATTCACCAGCGCATTGAGCTGATGTCACCTTTTGTTCACTTATGTACTTCTATATAAATTAATAATATAAATACACCATCGGGATTATGATTGATGTGAATGAATTTAAAGCAACTGAGCAGATACTGACAACTGAATTCTAAATATCTTCTAATACCCCTCATATGTGTTCTTACTCTTCCAGCCGGGCCCTGAGCAGATCCAGCCTCTCCTCTCTCAATGAGCCCCCACAGAGTTCTCCAACTCCTGGCACCAGAAGGTCCACTGCAGCTGCCTGCAAACACACAGTCATAGTCAGCTCAGATATGCAAATCGCTGCAATAACCTAACTGACATTACAAGGAGGGAAGTGAGTGGTTAAATTATTGATTCACTTGGCATTTTTAACAGTGTAACCACGTCTTACTGTATGCTGAGGATGGTCCTGGTTGTCTCTTGCATAAAAAGGCTTAAGATCATAAGGATAATCAGTGACAAAGACTGGAATGTTGCCACAATGTTTCACCAGGTACTTCTCATGTTCTGTCTGAAGGTCACAACCCCACTGTAGAAAAGAAGAGCTAAGGTCAACAAGGAGCTCGGTGGAATGACAGTGTTAGTAGAAACCATACATACAGGTACATAGATAGAGGTAGATGTCAAGAGAACGTAAAATCATCACCACTTACGTCTGTTGGGAAGACAAATTTCTGAGGGCTGCGGTTTAGGATGTCTATAGCCTCACTGTAGGTAATCCTAAAAGCAGATTGAGATGGTATCATTCATTCATGGCCTTCAACATTTGCCTTTATTCATGATCTGCTTTATTTTTATATGCCATGTTTAGAAAAACAGACTTACACAGGGAACTTCTTCTTCACCATAGCATCTATAGTGTCCTTAGATTGTATGGGTGATATAGGAAAAAATGTAAGCTGAGATCATAATGAAGTCAGATGAAGTTGTGGCTGGTTGGTATTAGGAGCCAGGTTATTTACTCAAGTTAAATAAGTGTCCTTCAAGACTTACCCTGTGTCCAGGAGTCACATGCTTGTGAAACAAATCCACCTCCTCTGTACAGTGAGCCAAGACATGCTCCGTGGCAGATCTGAACATGTCCTCCATGACCTAAGGAGTGGGCCCAGTTTAATAATTAAAGTTCTCCCGAACAACTGTGCACAAGAGCAACTTTAAAAGTCACATAAGGTAAGCATGCCAAAATGAATATAACACAATGGCTTTCAGAAAGGTGAGAAATCAGTTTATTGCATGCATAGAAATATATTGAGTGAAAATGAGTTAACAAGCTATTACACATTGGCCACTTTGATCTATATAATAGAGCAATACTGTATTTGAGGACAATGACATGGTGTACCTTGGTGAGATCCTCTAAGGACTGTGTGAAGGAGACCTCGGCCTCCACCATGTAAAACTCAGCCAGGTGGCGTCTGCTTTGGGAGTTCTCTGCACGAAAAGTTGGCCCAAATGTGTAGACCTTAGAAAAAGCCCTGCGAGAGCATGAGTGTCAAGGCACAGTGAGAAATGTACTTCAGCGCACGTGCCACTGAGGCAGAACACTGAACTGTGGCTGATCACTAAAAAATAAAATTCATATACTTTATCTCACCCTGACATCACCTCCAAATGAAGCTGACCAGACACAGTCAGGAAGGCAGGGACAGAGAAAAAGTTCTCATCTTTATCAAACTCTGGGCCCGACGGCTGTGGTAAAAGCAGAGGTTTTAAGGTTTCAAACAGTATCATTAATCCCTCCGTTCACATCACACACTGGGGGTAACACCACATATAAATCACTGACATAATGATACGTTTATAGCACAGTACCTTATGGACCAGTACCTTTATGTACATTTGTAAACACATCTTTAGATACTCACCTCAACCTGAAAGAGCTCCCCTGCCCCTTCACAGTCATTTGAGGTGATGATTGGAGTGTGAATCTGCACAAAGCCATTTTCCTGAAAACAAACAAACAAATAAATAAATACAGAAAAGTTCTACTCTTAATAATTCCTCCACTGATGTCCTCACCTTGAAATATGAGTGAATTGCTGTAGTGGCCTCACTTCGAATTCTCAATAGGGAGCTAAAGGCATTTGTTCTACACCTGAGATGAGGAAACTGGCGAATATACTCAAGGCCGTGTCTCTCTCTTATTTTAAAGGGAAAATCCTGAAAGGCAAAGCAACAATATTAAGCCACATTTCCTATACAATGACGACATAAAAAGGTTAGAACATAGATGAGGTGTAAATGCGAGTCTGTATGTGGAAGATTTGAGAGAACGACCTTCCTTACCACAGGATTACATTCTCCTACTACATAGATTTGGTCTGCTTCCAGTTCGACTGGCTGTTTTTGGTGTGGACTTTTCTTGAGAACACCTGTGACTTCAACAGCACTACCAAATGTGAGCAATCTTAACAAGAAAAAAAGAAAAGAGTTGAAGACAGAATATTTTATGTATGCGCATAGTTCGAAACAAAAGCACTTACGGATCACTCAGCTCTGAACCAGCAACAATCTGCAATGACTGCAAAGAGCTCCCATCGTTCACATGGAAAAAAAGATTTGACTTCTGAGGTCTGACAGAGCGAACCCATCCCTGCAACAGAGAGACAAATCAAACTACACTGAGCTGTTCCATCTAGTGACACAGAAATATCTTCTTTTTGCTTGCAAGCAATGCTCATAAACTGAGATGTTGGTAATTTAAGAATTTCATTCCTCATTCTTGCTCGATAGAATGTCAGCTAAATGTACACAGTTGTCTGCAGACATTTGGTCACTGCTGGGAAAATTAGATATTTTGTTACTTTTTTTAAGTGAAAAAAGTAAAAAAAAATAAATAAATAAAAAGTTACCTTTCTTCAAATGTTGAGAGCAATCCTGTGCACAAGTTTAGGGAATACTTAGCAATCAGCAGTGTTCAACCCTCCCTGACTTTCTTGATATTTAATGAAATCCAGTCTTCCCTCTACTCATGCTATAAATTTCCTGTTCGTGAAGTTCTTGAAATATAAAGTAACAGAGCAGTAACATTTGAAGAATGGCTCATTTTTAATGCCTGTCTCAGAGGTGTCCAAACTTTGGAATGATTTTAATTGGACACTTGTTTAATAAATTTTCATGTATAGTGTATTTGTGCAGGATATAGTCCATGTACATATCCCTGTTTCAGAAACAGATCAAGGAAGAATTCAGTAGTAAATGGTTTGCAGGAATTCTCTTGTGATACTGTTAACTGTGGTTAAATATAACTAAAAGATGACAGGGATTATTAAGGCAGTGGAGAGATTATCAAAAATGAAACACACTCTCACCTGCCTGCATATTTCCAAACCAGGCAGCATGTTACTGCATTATGGCACAGATTACCAGAGAATACTAAGTAATAATAACAGGGGTTAACGTTACCTGTACTTTGACATTTGCTCCCAATTCAGCACCTGAAAGTGCTTCGGATACTCTTAGTTTCGTTAGTGTCTTCATACAATAATGTCGAATACATAACAATACTCCCCGTGAGAACACTGAAGTGGTTGATGCAGCAGAAAGCGTTTTAGCTGCAGCCTGAAGCATTGTGAAAAAACGCTGCTCCGTCCGACACAAACACCACTACAAGCACAACACGCTGCGGCAACTTGAAGACACAGAAAAAAACATATTTAATGGTATTTTTTTAAAAGCTGAATTACGTTCTGCCTCGCCTTGACTTTCACGTTGTGCCACTTCCCTGACAGTAACACTTCCTGTTTGGCTCTTTCACCATTCGTCCAATTCAGTCACATGGATGACGCTGAACCAATCAGATTTCGGTTTCTTACAGCAGTCCTTTTCATGCTCTAGGGAAAGGAAGTTTTATTAACAGAGCTGAAAAAACCATTTCAGGGATCAGATGTTTAGGGTTACAATACCAACTGATAATTGACAATTTGACAATTTTGCATTGCACATGTTTTATGATTTTTTTTAATAATAGGAAATATTGACTAGATAAATATTCATTAAAAAACAAAATGTGAGTGTTGTCAAAAGAAGACTGGTATGCAAATGACATCACTTTTAAAAACTAAATCATTCAAGTCTGTTTGAGAGGAGAAAAACATACATGATTTTACCTTTTAACTGAATCTGTAGGTTAAATACCACAAACTCTGTTCTCTGCTCTCTAAAAAGTATTTACTATTCTGATGTTCTAGTCACTGCCTATATCAGCAGTGACCATGCAGAGAATCTGTGGAAATCTGGCCACAGACCCAGCTCCTTTCTGGATACGGGGAGAAATGTGACATATATTTTCAATAGGAAAATGTAACACATGTGGAGTGATTGAACAGTGTAATGAAGCAAGCAGAACAGCCATCACAACCACATGGAAATCTTGTTTAATCTTGTATGATTTATCTGCCGTCAGTGTGGGGTCCATTTGTGCATAAACCTTGTTAATTCAATACCCACAATGACACTTGGTCTATTCCCACCATTTGCTGCTGGAGTAAATCAGATCATGCCGGCAATGTAATAAGATGCCATAGACAATTATTCACCTGGTCTCGCCTGTCAGCTCTGGAGCCCCTGGTCTGGGTCTGGCAGCAAGCGCAGAGCTGGGTGTCTCCACCTCCGGCTGCTTATGACACATCATCATTAAACCCAACATGATGCATTTGAAAAGTCAGCAGGGTCATTGATATTAATTATCTCCAGCATGGATAGAGCAATTATGCACATGGTCTCATCTTAATGGGGAGCAGAACAATTCTATTTTCTGATTCATTGACAAAGAGGGCAAAATATAATGGGAAATTTGCTAAGGACATGTATGTCTGTATCATATGTTTCTGTGTCTTCAGAGCAAAGTTGAAACATGGTGACCTTCAGACCTACTCAATTCACCCATCATGAGAAATAATAAAACTGCACGTTTATTTTTTAGTTTTATAACTAAAAACAAACGATAAACAACAGAATAATAAACGACCCCTTAAGGAAATGTATCAAAATTAGCTGTATGCATTAACAGAGTAAATGAAATATGAAAACTACTTTCTCTGTCTCTCTCTCCCTAGTATCATCATATGTAATATCTTACTCTGCCACAAGGAAGCGCTGTAGCTCCATGAGACTTCACTCACCTTCCAAGTCTCCACCGACTGTAGATTTATTCTTTTACCCCTGAGCTGCCTCCAGTATATTATTAATTTGCGGCTCCAAGGTCTGCTGAAATGGAAACAAGCTGTCACTATTATGTTCTCTCTGCAGTTCTATCAAGAGTAACGCAAAGGACCTGCTGGCTTTCACTGGCAGCAGATAGTCCAGCGCAACAGTGAATTCACGTTGCATCCAGGAACTGTTTTCTACGCATCAATAGGAACAGCGAGGCTGAGGTACCCACAGTGTTCATCTGTAACTTGATTTGTAATTTCCCCTCTTTTGCAGGCTCGACACATCCCATGACGACTTGCATGTGGGAGAGATGCCTGATGCCGTGTATTTATATTTTTACAGATACACACCATCCCACACAAATCACAAGGCAATGTATGCATGAAGCAAGGTGAAAACAGCTTGCTCTGCTGTCTGTATAAAATTCTTGCGCAACTAAGAAAAAACACCCTAAAGTAAAACGTTATCCTGTTTACAGTCAACTTGTAATAAATCAGGAATAGAAGTCAAATGGTGTTCCCCATGGAAGATACATAGCTCTTTGTTCTGGGAGCCTCTACAGGTAGAGGAGTTGTTTGGCAGTGGCCTGACAACCTTATTTGGGCTTAACAACATGTTAAAATCAATACACGATTAGTCAGCAAAACAAAGGATTTTGCTGTAAAAGCTTGGCTCTCAGGAGGATCACTGAACTTAGAGGGCAAGTGCATCCCCTGCTCTCAGCAGGCCTGTCTGTCCAATGACTGCAGCACCTTATCGACAGCATCCCTTGCCCCTTCCACGAGCCTTCATCAGCTCCTCCAAATATTCTGCATTTTCAAATGGAAGGGTGCATTGATTTTATGTAACATGGCTCGTTAAGTGCTGATTAGACCATTATAGTGATGTGATTTCAGGGAATGGGTTTGGGTGACAGGCGCCAAATACAAATCAAAAGGAACTAACAGCCCTTACTGAAAGAGATTTGGGCTGCTGCACTGTTTCACCTACAACTCTCCAGTTACTACCAGAATACTGTGTTTTGATTCAGTTCATAACGGACCAGCTTCAGACGTCTGCACTTTAGAGAAAGTATCTATTAACAGTGTTCAAGACAGTCGCTGTTTGGAAATGATGATGTTCATCCATCACAGGGTAATCAGTTCCACACATTTGTAAAATCAAATTTGTTTACTTGTGTTAGTTCTGAAATGATTATTTGATTAATTCAGCAATCAAAAGAAAATTAATAGTCAACAATATCAACTGCTTTTCTAAAAAAAAAAGCAAATGGCTGGTGTTTCTCAAATGTGAGGATTTCCTGCTTCTTCTGTATTAAACCATACTAAACTGAAAATCAGGTTAGATTTGGATTTTGGATTGCTGGTGAGATAAACACAACAATCTTCACACTGGGCTCTGGGAAAGTTTCACTATTTTACAGGCTTGAGTCATCAATTTAATTTAAAAACTGATTTAGCAATAATGAAAATAATGAATAGCACTCCTAATTTGTTCAGTGAAACTTACAGATCCTCTGCTTAAAGCCAAGTGAAGAGAGCCCTGAAATCAAAATAGTAAATGAGGACTGCTTGACATCAGGTTTGACTTTCCTCACCTGGACAGACAAGAATAAATTAAAGATATTTAAGAAATGTTAATGGCGTTGTCCCCTTGAGGTTGTCCCCTTGGGGTACAGCTATAATATAATTATCATTTTTATCCTCTTCTTTTATTCAGCATGATTTTAGTCTATGTGCACCTAATGAGGTGCATTATGCTGTGCATGTATTTCCTCTCAAGCCACAAGAAAGAGACAAAATTATTTTCTGATCTTGATTTTCCTCAAAGTAAGCATGCTGTTTTCTTTAAAGGTTTAGTGTAAAAACACCTGCACTTCTGAAATTGCTGTTGGTGATTCTGAGTCAAACTCGACATGTTCCTGTGGAGCACTCAAACCTCCATATAATTTCAGAAGAAGAAGAAGAAGCAGAAGAAGAAGAAGAACAATATAGTTAAATGTCTGATTATACTATTGTTCACATACTGTTGTGTGCCACATAACTGTTTCTTTTTGCGTAACTGAGTAATGCTTTTTATGAGACATTGTTGTACTGACTCACAGTGGAGCCATGAAATCAGTAGCCAACATCCATGTACAGTACGTATATTTTGGGTAACAACAATCCTGCTGCAGTGAGGGTGATGATTACTGTGTATCAGGTTAAAATACATTTTGATTGAACTTAAGATCCAAACATAGAACACTGACAGATTTAGTGTTTTTTGAGGGGGTAGGATCATGCCATTAGGAGCATTAACAATATTAGTTTCAACAGCTTGTTGAGCTGTCACAACAGTTCAACACTTGAACCTCATCTTTTCTTTCAGGGAAGGTAGTCAAAGAAAAGACTTTCTTGAGATGGCCAAGAATAGATGGTGAAGAGCAGAAAAGCAGAGAGCTAATATCAAAATAATGTACCTTACCCCATAGTGTTATTCTCATCCGCAGACACATTGGCCACAGTCAAATGAAACAATGCATTCTCATCCACACTTTACAGCAGCATCACCTCCTCAGCGCCAGCTATAGGAGGATACAGTGTGGGTGCTTTCATTTAACTTCCAATAAGGATATATCTCCCTTATCTTCACCTACAGGACAATTTTCACAAATGGTCCTCAATGTTACCTCTGAATTGTGATGCAGAAATTCGTTTCGAAATTAGTTTTATCTAGGTCACCCCAGATAAAACTGGAATTTATTTTGTTGCCTTGTGAGGGTTACAGTATGAGAATGCCTATGTGGGTATACTAACGCTGTACATTCAGCATTTATTGCATGGTTGCCTGACTACATGTTGTCATAATAAAATATTAAAACTGTTTATATAGAAAACAACAAAGTCAAAGAAATTGTATTTCTTGTTTTAAATCTCTAAAAAAAAAAAGTTTGATGAGAAATCTAAATTTCTCATCAAACTTTCCTCATGTCATATATTTTCAGTAAGATTTTGAAAAAGGAACTGTCTGTTGTGAGATTTTTATGATCTGTAGATCCACCTGATGTTTGCACAAGTTCACCTTATCAGCACCATATACTCTACATACTTATTACCACCACCTGAAAGGTTATGAATTGCATATATCCATCCATCCAACCATCGGAGTATGAGTTTGCTTGTCCGTCTGTCTCTTTGTCTGTGATAGTAAACTGTATTTGTAAAAGTAGTGGGCAAATTGGAAAGACATTCACTGTGTGGTTTACTTATGTTGATACACTCATGACCTTTCCTTTACCTCCACAACAAACATTACCTAGGATAATCAATACTATCCAGCTAACTGGAAATATTTTTAAGTCTTATGGTCAAATTCTGCTCTCTGCTGAGTACCCTCTTGTTCAACAGGCATTTGTTTAGAGGGCAGATGCAATGTCCTATTTCAAGAATGCCAGTGAAAGGATCAACAATTCACTAAGAGCAAACTACAAATGAGCAGTGAGAGCTGTTCTGTTCTATTTGTGTGGGAGCATTCCTCCACAACCCTATCATTAATGTGTCCTTCCCCCGCTGATTTATTTCATTTACCTCCCCTGTTGAAGCAGGAACGATCTGATGATACAGTAAGTGAATCATAACTGGTTTCATCCCTGATAGCAAAGCATTATTGCAGTAGAACAAAAATAACTTACTACCCTTGACATGCAGTGTAATTTTAATTGGGAAACCTCAGCAGGTCCAGTTTGACATAGACTCTTCTGTAGGCAAGAATATCTGAAACGTGTACATTTAATCACAAAGGTCAGAGTGCTAAAGTAACTGGTGTGATACCCCTGGGGCAGTTCAGTCTCCTTGTCAAGGGCAGTTTGAAAAGTTAGATAATGTTCTACTCTGTTATAACACTGGTGTTCACAGTGGAACATGTCCTTGTTGTGTCCCACTGTCCTGCTCTGAAGGTATCTGAAACTGTATATTCTATTAGATGACATTAGAAAGAAGTCTCCTCTTCTTTCGCTTCCTTACAAAGGCAACAATTCCCTTCAGTAGATGTTAGAAAATGCTGTCTCAGCAGACGTCCGACCATAAATCTATGACTAATTACTTTAGTTCATCAAGACACCAACTACCCTCTAATTAGCAAAACAATGAATGGTAATGTCTTGGTTTTCCATGTGGACTTTTAAGTTACACTCACTCACTGCATCAAACTGAAGATGTAAGTATTCAACCAAAGTATTTTCTATTTTTTTGTGTATTTATGAAAACCAAGCCTGCACCCATATGATGTTATGTTAATTATACAACAGTTAAGACCTGCCTGAACTATCCCTTACATTTAAGGGGCTGTCTTCTTCACAGCCACTGAACAGAGGAGGTGTGAATTTCATGAAAATAACAACACCAAGGTAACAGAAACAGTGAAGTACACGCATGTTTAAGAAAGATTATTTTAAACATCATTTTAAAACTTTCAAAACTCAGTTTTTACAGCAAAAGTCTGTCCCCCAGCTGCATCTGATTTATTCATGCAGTCAGTTCCCATTCAAGCAGCTTTGCTGTGCAACAACAGACAGACTGAAATATCATCTTTTTTTATTTTATTTGATACAACAAAACACATGCAGTGTAACCTGGGAGTTGGCACTGTAGCTGCTCTCTTCCTGAAGCATTATGTCATGAGTAAAACAGCCTGTGCGTCGTGTGTTCAGCAGACATTGTTTCCTGGGCGATCTCTTTCAAGAACAAATATTTTTCAAATGCCAACTTTCCTTTATCTATTCATTTATTTCACGGTATATTTTCCTTTTTTTCTGTCAGGCTGTTATTGTTCATCATTAAGGGGAAGTAAAAAGCTGAACCAGCTGTGGCAGCAGCCTGCTCTTGAAAGTTGTCATCTTCCTCAGGATTTTTATGCAAATTTGATTATTTCTGACAGCATCCCCCTGTCCCAGTAAAATCTGTTATGGCTGCACTGGGACATCACTTATCAGTAGTGAGAGCTATTACTGATTTTCTGTTTTATGGCTTAAAAGGAGACAAAAAAATCAGCAGTATTGTACAGCAGCTACTTAAAAAGATAAATAGAGTATTTCATGTTTGCAAGTGTAGTATAGGAGCCATAGCGAGGGTATCAGTGAAAGCAAAGGAGTGTGCAGCAGACTTGTAATCTAATTCTGCTCTACTGCACACACGTAGTGGTCTGAGGTTTCCTGCCAATAAACAGTGAATTTGCACATGTAGAACAACAGTGTATAAAAAGTCCACATGAGCCAGGAGGGATGTGAGTCATCCAATAAAAGGGTTTTTGTATGTGTGTGTCTTTGTCTTCCCATGTCAAATCTAAATGATATTCACCATATCACAGAACAGCAGCACTGAAGGTTTTTTTTTTTTAAAAAAAAAACAAGATCTTTCAAATAGAAAATGACTATGAAAATCTGAAGTAAATTTTTTTTTCCCTGACAGAAATAATCATTGTGTTTTCATGCTTTGTCTGCAGTGTAGTGGAGTGTGTGAGTCAGTGTGTGCCTGCCTGTGGAAGAGGGATGTTGTTGGGGGGTCAGCAATTTTATCAGTACAACATTTAGAGAATATTTGGTTGGAAAAAAAATATTAAAGAAAACAAGTCTCTCAGTGAAATGTGCTAAAAATTTCTCCGCAACTTTAAAGTGTTTGGATTGGCAGGCTTATTTGTATGGGTAAATGAAATGAGAGGCCAGGCGTGTCACAGTCCAAACGCACAATGTGGAAATAAATTCCCCAAGGCTGATCTACATAATAGTTTTTGTAATGGGCCCAAAGGTTCTGTAACCAAAATAATTCTGTCAGAATGACTTCAGGCTTTGTATTTCAAACTGAAAAGACTCAGCAGAAGAAAAGAGGACAAAGATAACAAAAGTCCCTTCTAGTCTTCTGTGTTATTTATAAGGAAGGCATCATTCCTACTGAATTGCATTGGATTTCTATTGTCTGTGTAGAAGAAGAAGTGTAGAAGAGCATCAAATGCATAGCATTTACCTTATCACTAATATTTAATCTTCTCTTGAGCCTGGAGAACTCGGAAGTAAGCTCTTCCAAAAGAACACTAATATTTAATTTATCCTTTGATTTTGACTTAGTACAACCTTTGGTTGCTGCACTACAGGCCATGTACTGTAGTGCAACCACCAGGTTTACAAAGCTGTTGTTAAACATCTGTCTGATGGCAGATAGACTGTGTCTATGGAGTGTCCATGGCAATAAGGATGTGCCTGTGGTAATGAGCACTTTGGGGATTTTGTCCTACACCGGGAGGGGACCACGTTTTTCCCTTTTTGTCTTGGGCATAAAAAGGCCCTTTAGTCATGCTTTAGTCAAGTTTTTCTGTATTACCTGCATCACCTGGCTAAAGAAGGAATGTCATATATTGTACAGTTTAATAGTTTTGGCCATAAAGACAGACGACACATTTATGAAGTCTGAGATCTCATCCTCAGTTAGGGTTGGATTTTTTGTTTTGTCTGTGCACTTCATTGACTGTCACACATTTGAAATTTCCACCAGTGCGGTAGCTGAGTCAAGCTAGCGCAAAAGTTTGTGACTGATTGTCAGATCAGCTGTCGTCAGATCAGGAAGCTCAATTTAACTAATGACATGGCTTCCACAGTCTATAGGAGGAGGTATCAAAGACTTGAAGGTTTTGAACATCCTTACAACAATTTAACCTTTTGACCTAAAGAAAGCTGCCTAATTTAGAATACGCAACCTTTTCTGCTGCTTTATATATCTTTAATATGGCCTGCTGCTAAATACTTTGCAGCAGCTCAAGCCTATTAAATATACATATGCCTGGTTTCAACCCTGACAACAGAGTATATCCACTGAGGATGAATCTTATCTTTATGGTTCAACTTTTCTTCCATTTATGATTAACATCTTCTGTCTTTCATCACACTTTCACATGATGGAGAGAGATAGAGAGAGTTCTGTGGATGTTTTAAAACATTAGGGAAATTTTTATCCTAAATTGAAACTTTTTTCATTCATTCATTTTTTTTTAGAACAAATGTTTTCATACACATCTTTCCCTCTCTTTTCTATTCATTACTGCTGTTGTGCCAAACATTAAAGACAGTCCCTGACTGACCATGACTGGCGCTCATGTCAGAGACAGAAATCAATAACACCTATTTTTTCTCCAAAACAAAGTGCTACATGATAAGCTGTCCTAAGACATTAAGTGTTAGCTAACCTTTCAGCCAACTCAAATGCTCCCAGACACTTGGTTTAAATGGGTACTGATCCTCTGCTATGAACAGATTTGACCTTAGGCATAATTAGCCTAATAAAAGCATTAGATATGCTGTCAATATGATTTGCATAATGTGCAAAGGCAGTTTCATTCCTGAATGCAAACAGTGTCCAAGTGACTTAAAAATGCTGCAGTGACATTTCTCTGGGTCCTTTGTTCACACCTGTCAGGGGAAATGTGATGGGAGACGGCAGCTGCAGCTGTGGCTTCTGCCTCCAGTGAGTCCACCAAGACCACCAAGACCCTGCTGGAGTCCGGTACTCATCAAAGACACAAGTACACACACACACACACACACACACACACACACACACACACACACACACACACACACACACACACACACACA
>JBBMJY010000026.1:8065994-8079871 GCA_037833715.1 Toxotes lorentzi | reverse complement strand
AGATAGATAGATAGATAGATAGATAGATAGATAGATAGATAGATAGATAGATAGATAGATAGATAGATAGATAGGTGTAAGAATAAAAGCTTATGGGTGGTATATAAAATATTTTATTTTTATTTGATTAAACATCTTTAGTACATTATGTACACTAATAATGAGGTAATTGCTTCACATTCATTATCAATGGAAAACATCAAATCCATGATGCATCGAAGCTGTGCATGTATCACACATAGCCAAGGTAGGGGCAGAGGTGCTTGTCAGCAAATGCAAATCTCTCTGATCATTTGTGACAGGCATGATATTTTGAAAAAAGGGTGAAATTACTGTCTTCTGACAGCCATGCTGTGCCAAATATGAAAACAGGAATCTGTTGGTAACTGGTGCATGTGTATCTATCTCATTCCTTAAGGGATCAAAGCTTTGTATAGATACCACATTCCCTTCAGTCAAAATTAATACTTTGTCCTAATACTACTTGACAAGAGACACTCCTCAGGAAGAAAGAGAGATGTTAAAATGAGGAAAGGGATATGAAATGGAAGCTTGCCAGCACACAGCGAGACAGTTGCCTGAACACATCTGAGCAGCAACAAAAAGGCCCCTTAAACAGTGCACCGTCTTGCCATTGCCCAAGAAAAGAGGTTGAGAGCGTTCTGAGCAGTTTTTGTCAACCAGTCACATTCAAAGTCCTCCTGACAGTTTCTTATTCTGTCTCTCTGAGCCTCCATCAGAATGAGGCTACATGCTGGGGGATTGGGTGGGGTTGAGATTTGTGAAGCAGGCTGCAGTGACCAGCAAATCTGCCCACTCTTTGACATGACACTGCATCAGATCCCGCATGAAGAGGAAACATATGACGGGAAGGAGGCAGCTGCGCTGGTGGGCCCCTCAGGAGTGATGGCCTGGGGGGACACTTCACACCATGCCACTCCATGTTTGTTTACCGTGCCAACAGTGTGACCCGGTCAGCTATCCCAGGGGCGTTAGGAGGAAAGGGGGCAATGTCCTCCACTTTACTGAAACAGCCTCCCGGGACACTCCCAGAGAGGCATCATTCACATAGCATGGGGTGCAATCAGCCTCCAGCACAACCCCTCAAGCCTTGTGCAACACAAACCTCATCTGTCTGGCCCCTCACGGCATTTTTCAATCTGGGTGCGGATTCAGCAGCATGGCAAAATAGGGGCTTAAATGAAAAGAGATAGAAAGGCAGGTATACTTTTCTCCTGTATAAAATAAAGTGCCAAGTGTAGAGGATATATCATGTGTAGTTGTAAAGCTATATTTATGCTTCAAAGAACCCTACATTTAATTAGACTGGCCTGGCCATCTGCAGTGAGGATGTGTTAACCAGCTCAGGGCACCATTTTTGAAGCAGGAATTCCAGATAAGAATATCATGCCTTGGCTCATACATGGGGTAAAGACTAATTATCTCAATCTTTCCTTACATATCATTTACAGTACATACTCCAGAGGCATGCTGAAGGAAGAGCTCCCTCACAAACATGGGTAAAACCTTCAAATCTAGGCTAACGTTACTATTTAAAGCCTCTATTACAGAATTTTTAGAGGTATCACACTCTATCATGGATATTCTTAAACTTGAAACGCTGGGTTTGTAGCTGTGAAAATAGCTTTCTATAATATTATTACTCAAATGGATACATCCATTTAGTGTTTCTGAGTGAAGTATGACTAATTAAATTTTAACATAACACAAGTCCTTTTATCAAGTGTGGATCTAAGAAATCAAATGGTAAAAAAAAAATGAACACAACCTGATATCTTGGCTTTCTGTGCTCGAGTTACCCTCTCTACAATTATGGTAAAGGACTTTTACTTTAAAGGTCCCATAATTTAACACATATAGTTAGCTTTTGTGAGGGCCTTTCCTGTCCCAGACATCAGATTTTGCTACGGGGCAGAAGTAACCGCCCATTATTCCTCAGCAGATGCTCTAATTGCCTAAGCACAGATAAATCACAAGGTGGGATCAGGTTTGGAAGAAGACTTTAGCAAACAACACACTCCCTAACCCACTCACTCATTCTGCTAGTTTACTGTTAGATGTTGGCCCTCATGCTGCAGCTAAAACTCTAGTGGTACCAAAAAGTCAAGACTGCCCAAATGGCAAAGTTCTTGCTCTTTAACACAACTGCTACAAAAAACTTCGTGTCCTTAACTTACAGTTCCCAACACAAGTTTGTTTACACTGTCTTACCCTCCCACAGACAACTCAGCTGCCAGCCGCCTATGGGTTATCTGGTTTCAACACAGAAACCGGATCGAATTCTTACTGGCTTGTAAAGCTGGGTGGCCATCTTGTTGTGGGGGAGCTAGAGGAATGGCAGCAGTAAGTAACTTCATATTTTCACAGCTTTTATTTTACATCTCAGAGTTTATCAAATATATCAGCGAAACTCACAATATGGGATATTTAAAAAACTGAATCTGACACATCTCACAGAAATTGATTTCCTTGGCAATTAAACTTATTAAATAGTTTAGAAAGGCTAAAATGGCTTGTTGATAAATTTTCTGGCATTTGAAAATGCTGATTAAATAGTGAGGTGCGTGAACTATACAATGGCTTTCAGGAGAGCTCACTTTGTTCACTTTTTTGTGGTCAGGAAAAAAAACAAAACAGACACAACATTTATTATTCCCATTAACAAGAATATGAATAATAAGTATTAAGAAAACAGATGAAATGTTGCTGCTGCTTGCTGTGAATCTTTCAGTACCATGGGGGCGTGGAGGGTGGCGGGAGAGAGATGCTGTTTATTTCAGTAATAACAGTAATACACTTTATTGCTGACAGACAGAGAGAGCGAGACCATTTTACTAATCCAACCTGCTGAGCGGTACAGCACTGAATTCCTTTATGTTACCGTACATACATTAATTAACTATTTATTTTCTGTTTCACAAAGGTGAGAAGGAAAACCAAGTTGCTTGAGCGTGCCTCAGAGGACTGACTGACTCTTATTGCAAAGAAACTTTCATAGCTGCAAGAATGTATCAGCACATCTGATATTTAATAGTCAGTTAATGACCATATCAAACCTCCGCATGGGTATCAAAACCAAACATCACTCATCGTCATTATGATACTGCACCGCCATGCTTTGATGGTGATGGCAAGTATAGCATGCAAGCAAGTATCGTTATTAAAGTGAATTAGTGATGAATCACCCTCATGAATGAATCATGCTTCAGTAATACGCTAATTTTCCCCATGATCCATGATGGTGAAGATACAGAAAAATAGAAATGCATGGCAAAAATAGCATACTGTCAATATTGTAGAGACCTCCCAGAATTTCACAAATCATGTTTTCAGGGGAGCTCATGTATGATTAAGAGGAGCCAAGCTCCCCTGGCTCCCCTGTGGTTGGCACCCTGGTCTGAAGTAACTGCTGATTTCTTCAGAATTGCAACTGCATATCTGAAAAATAAGAGTGTTGCATTTATTCTTTATAATCTACAATGCTATTCCATCATATCTGCTCTCAAACATCTGAAATGGAAATTGCTGGGATGTCTTTGGATTAAATTAGATATTTTTCCTCTTGCATCTCCTTTGTAGATTGGTACCTTGGGTGAGTTCAGAGATTCTTTGTGGAGTGTCAGGCACAAGCAGCATGCATGAGTCAGCCCCAGGGGGCTTTGACAGTAACCCTCCCAAAGCGGTCTATGCTAGATGAGGACATAAGTAGGATTTCTACTGTTATGTTTATTTATTTATTTTTACATCACTGTTTTCTCAGTTTAATATTCCCGGTTTGTTTGCCTGCTTATTATGGTTGGTTGATCAGATCAGAGGTCACAGATTGAGATAACCTTGTATTGTATCATCCCAGAAGCCTTTAGGCTTACTAATAGATGAGAACACATTTTTTTTTCTAGCAACAAATACCCACTGTGTTAAGGTGGCAGCCAAAGTGTCACTTAACATGAATCTGACCTCCTGATGGGTGGCATTTACCAGTCTAGTTGTAACCAAACCCAAGACAACAACATTGGACTCTTTAATAATTCAGGTGCGTTGGAGGTAACTTAAAAGGGCTGATAAACGCGGGAATCAGAGCATGTCTACTACTTCTCAGACCTTGGCTAACGGTGTAAGACTGAGATGAAATCAATGGCCAGTGGTGGAGGGAATGGAGAGTGAATTTCCCTAATGGCAGAACAATTACAAGAGCTGTTTAGCCTGACCCCATTCCCCAGGATGAGGACTAGGGGCAGGGACCTGGCTCACTGGACTGTGTTTTGGCCTGATAGCTGGCAGCTCTTCTGGCAGTCTGGCTACATAGAGCATGTCTATTTGCTAATGATGTTGGAAAGGAGGGTGGTGGGGCAAAGATATAAGAAGGTGATCTGTGGTAAGGTGAAACGTGGGATAGGTGAGAGTGACTGGTTTACCTTTGTGCTATCCCACTCTTGTGTCTTGATCTGGGTACTGACTAACTCGTAGGATGGCTCCATGGTCTCTGTGCTTGGTTTTCGATAGCCAGGGATGACGTTGTACAACTGGAAGCCGAAGGTCACCAACCAGCTGTTCACATCTGCAGTGGAGGGATCAAAACAGTGAAGCAGTGGTACACAGTACATACATTTACTGTGATATTAATAGACAAAATAATTGCTGATTAGAATTAATCTGTTCAGTTTTAACAGTTGCGATTCTGCAGTCGAGTGGCTATCTCCTTGGAGTACTCCTCACTCAGTCTGAGCACTTGATTTGTTTGTGAAAGTGGACGAGCTATAATAAACACTCGAGATGGTGGCAATGATTCATGTCCACTCCTGCAGGTGCCATGCTAATGACACACAGCTGGGTCCCAGAAACGCTTAGTGACATCTGAGAGCGTCTGCTGTGCTGATAATTATATACTGTAATTTCATGTCATTTCAAGACTTCAACACAAGACATTTTGAAGACTCAGCGGGTTCTTCTGCAGTATTTTTTTTCTAACGAGATGCTAAGTTGAGGAAAATGACGTGTCTGAGATTCAAATCCATATGATCATGATAATGTGGGCCATGTAAAGCCACATATGTTGTCATTAATTCAAAAAATCACAGAGACGGCTACAGACATGACTGGAAGCAAAGCCTGTTAAATCAGAATCGTTTGTTTCTTGCCCCTTTCAATGTGTTTGTTATGGACAGCAGAATCATTGCTGTGACACTTGGGGGGGCAAGTTTGTCACAGACTGGCACTGCCACATTGTAGCAACTGACAGAGCTTTTTTAAATAAGCATTTGTTTGAGGACAATGAAAGGAGCCTGGTAATTTAGTGAAAGGAATGGAAATGTCAGTGCCATCAATCACAATTGAAGGAGACCCACTACAGTATATCTAACAGTCTGCTTAGCATTCTAATGCCAGTCAGCCCCTAATGGTGGACTGTGAAGCTGAACGCCTTTCTGTTTGGCAGACGGCTACATGGCTTTGCTGATCAGAGAGCAGTAGAAGGCTAGACTGCACCTGAACAAAAAAAGTACTATTTTTTCTCTCAGTATTGTCCACAGGTAAATGAATGAGGGACAAGAAGTAAAAAAATATATTATTTTACAGCCAACATAAGAATTATTGAGTAAATACAATGCAGAATGAACATGGAGCATTATATCTTCCAGTTGTGAATGAGATCTGGCTGACATGTCTGGTTTAACCAGTATTCAGTGAGTATCCTTAACAATGCTGTTTAACTTCCAGCCAAAGAGGTTGATTCAACTGGCCCTGGCGAAGGTTTCTATGGATCTATTGTGCTTTCCTTCTCCATTGGGGTGCTTTCACTGCCATTTACCTCCTCCCTACCACAAAGCAACACAGAACGATGTGATATTTCTGGGAAGGGACCTGAGTGTTCAACAACAGAGGGAGCTTTGCCGTACAGCATTGTTCCCTTTGAGCACTTTCAAACGATAGCCACTGGGCACACGCACAGGCACATACGTATGAATGCGCAGCAACACCCACACACATGCACTAGAGCAGAAAAACAACCTCAGTGTCCCAGTGAGGAAGCTCTTCAAAAGCTCTCTAGTACACTGCATTTCGATTTAATTTTGGCAGGGTCTGTTCCTCCATTTGTGGCTTGTTGTTTAGAATAAAAACACACCAAATCTGACATAAAAACCTAAAAAATGTGTATAGTTTGCGGAACTGGAAGGAAAAGCTGTTTCACACAGGACTGAGACTTAAGATATGGGGCACTCTCCTCCCCTTCCACTCACATAATTTTAGCAACATGAAAAAATGATATGCATTATTGATTACTCTAGTGAGACTCACTTAACATCTGTCAACTGCTATTTATATACATACAGTTACACACCTGTAAACAATTCAGGTAATTAGATTAATTTAGTGCTGCTTCCTACTTACTTTCATTTACAGTTGTTAGAGGAATACTTCACAGAAACTCCTGCCTTTGAGTATCAAATAGACACTACCTAAAGACTTGAACTGTGGCCTTGACAAGTTTGCAACTTGCTGCTTTGCAGAGGATGGCATCTGTGGTCTGAGAAATTTAACACATTTATGTTTTTTCCTCATCATTCTGTGGAGTTTTCTTTAAAAAAATCTCTGTAAAACATGCTGTGAACTTACCAGTCATGTAGCACTTAATCTCCTCATTGTTGCTGAGAGGATTGTTATTCTTGAACATGTACAAGTTGAATGGCACAATGTGGTTGCTGTTGAGACGTTTCCAGATCTCATGGTCAGGTGTTGTCCAGCGGCCAGCAAGGACATCGTAGTCCCGTCTGCCCATGTGGACTAGTCTACTGAGAGGCTCATACAAGCCTCCCTGGTAGCCAATTATGAGCTGGAGGCCGGGGTTAGTGTCGAGGTAAACCTCTCCAAATGCAGTGTGGAGGACCTGCTTGATCATGAGGCCTGAGCCACTGAACACGGCCAGAGGGGTGCCTATATTATCACAGGCCACATAAAACTCATCTCCACTGCTTAGCTCCATGGCGAATAGGTGTCCCTGTAGGTCATAGTACAGTGACGTGATCTCAGAACTGGAGTGATTGTACATGTGGGTGACCCGAGTGGGGCTGGATAAGTCAGCATAGAAGAACTGCAGGTGGTGGCCAATGCTGCTTCTGCTCGACACCCTCCTGCCCAAGCCATCGTAACGGTATTTGATGCTCCAGCCGCTCACTTTATTGTACACTTTGACCAGCAGGCCGGCTGAGTTGTACTCAAAGTATTCGCTCCCTCGCTGCTTGAGGAAACCATCCTCGTCCATCCTGTACTGGACATCTCCCAAGCGAGTAATGCGGTCTCTGATGTCATAGCGCAGTGGAGTGAGACGTGCGCTGTTTCCAGGGCTGAGCAGGTGCAAGTTGCCATTTAGGTCATAACTGTACCTCCACAGAGGCTTGTCGTTGATGGAGACTACCTGGAGTTGACCATCGGCATCATACTCATATGTGTAGCGTGTGGTGTTGGCATAAGGCCCAACCTTTAGTTCCTTGGCCACCACTCGTCCCATGTTGTCATATTGCACCATCATCCAGTACATGAGCGAGCGAAAGATCTCATATTGTACCTCCTTCACCCGGCCATAAGCGTCAAAGTGTTTGGTGTGGGTCATCACCGCTGTAGTAATAATCTGATTGATGTCATAATAGATAACTCCAAATTTGCCAAACTGCTCTGTTTTACCAGACACGTCATCATAGCGATACAAGTCGATTGGCAGTGGTGTTTCATTGATGACAGCCTGCATGCTAGTGACACGGAAACTGTTGTCGTAGACGTAGTCAAATCTGGCGTTGACCATGCCCTCTTCACTGAATCTGAAAATCTGCCTGTCAATCAGTGGGCCAATCTGACGGTAGCGGATGGTGCAGGTAAAGCCCTCACTCTGCAGGTTGACTGTCTTCAGCATGCCTGCCACCTCGTCATAGGAGAAACCAATGCGTGTGGTGTCGTAGAGAATTTCCAGCAGCTTGGCAAGCTTGCCATATTTGTAGATGACCCTGCGGCCTGTGCCCAGGTAGGTGGTCTGCAGCAACTGACCATCCTCGCTGTAGTCCTGGAGCACTGAAGCGTTACCTTCAGGGGGCTGGTAGGTGTTTCTGTAGTAGCCAATGGAGCGGGTAGTCTCTAGGGTCTGCCGTGCCACGTTGGGCATGGTCACAGAGGAGAGTCGGTCATTTTTGTCAAATTCAAAGATATACTGCCTCTGGCTGTAGAGCAGCAGTACCATGGACTGTAAAGAGAAGAGGAAACAAATACTCTCTTTCAGTAATTTCAATACGGTGTAAGATTTGTGATAAATTATTTGATAAATTAGCTTAGTGGTATTGCAAAATAAAATAACATTAAAACTAAAATAGGATATGATTTGAAAATAACCATTACATTATGTCGGGTATCAGTAATTATAATTACATAAGCATTTAAAATTAAAAAAAATTGGATGTTAATAATAAGTGTAGATCGTGAATGTACAAGATACTAGGCTGATATACCACAAAAGGATGAGCAAAATGTCAAAAGGAATAACAAGTCTGAGTCAGACCAAATCTAATTTCCATCTTGAAAGAAGAGTTGTTGATATTCCTCTGACATTAAGATTTCCTTAAGTGATGATTTCACAAACATGCTGTTTCAAGTTTCTTATTTGTGGGATCTTTTGATCCAAACAGTATGAGAGAGCGGAATTTTCCATTCATGCCCTTGGACCAATAAATTATATCTCTCAATCAGTTCTAAGGCTTTCACAATAGACTACCAGTGTCTCAGCACTCAGAGGTTGATGAAAGACTGTCTATAGACTATTAACAAGTTGACTGGCTGCCATTTTCATATATCAAGGTGGAGAACCAAAGTGCTTCACCTTTTCCCAACAATCTTGCCTTCAATTAGTTAGTAGAAAGTGACATCTCGCTCTGTTCTTCTCATCAGAATTATTTCAGGCTGAACTTTGCTGTCAAACAGAGTATAACTATACAAATAACAAAATATAACATCTGTGGTGCACCAGACAGGTTTTAATTACATTTCTGCTGATATCTGTGCCAGAGCCTAATAATGTAGCACAGATACTGCTGGAATATTACAAGTTAACTTTTAACTCCAGTCTAAAGTCTGCCGTCAAGGTTCTTACATAAACACACCTCCACAGTTTATCTGTTCAACGTGCCCCCACTGTCTTATATTACATTTTTATCTTTAAACCATTTAATCATCATTACAGTGCCAACAATTCGTACCTTCTCGAGGTATGTGTAGCTCCAGGATTTACCATCTGCAAATATCTGGGAGGTGATTCGGCCATTCTGGTCATACTCCATTCGTACAGACATGGTACCTCTTTGGATACCTGCCACATGCCCTCCGGAGGAGTAGGTGACATTGACACCATTCAGACGACTGCTTGGCGCCCACAGAGTGGGCCGTCCAGCATGGTCGTAGTGGATCCGTAATGTAAACTTCCTGTGGTCATCGTAGACCTTTTCTGTTCTTGTGATTCGATCAAAGTCCAGTGACAGCAAGTTCCTGTTATGAACCTATAGGAGAGGAAGCAGAGACACAGGAAAGTTTAATTTGACCACAGCAGCTCCACCAAGAGGGAATAAACATGTTTGGAGTCTTCAAATGACTGAGAGAGATTGGTGCACTGCTCTTCTGAGGTGGGACCTTATGAGGAGAACTTTAATCACAAAGTGATTATTTAATATTCTTCTTTTCACAGCTTTTAATTACAGCAGAGGAGCTGTATCTCAGGACTGCAGGAGTCATTGAAGTGATGAAATTATAAGAATTACCATATTTCTTTGTTTGTGTAAAAATTCAGCAGAGTCTTAGGGGGAGTATGCCTATTCATGCACAAAACATTAGAGCCACATTGATCATTAAATTCATTTTCACTGCTTACTGAAAAGAATTACCAGGCGCAGATGACTCTCATTTTATTTAGCCATTTCCGTAAATTGGAAAAGAGGAGAAAGAAATCAATTCTTCTCCTGTGTGACTCAGAACATTGTTTAAATGACATTTCACATTGTTTGCCTCTTTTGAATGTATGAGGCTGCACACAGTGACCCTTGACTACACTGTGATCAGAACAGAATAACACTGCTCTGAACAGTGTAATTGTTATGGCCATGTCCAGGTCAGCACACAGGGACAAACCCACTGCCTGTTTTTATTTAGGGTGCAGCTCCTGTGCTGTAGCCAAAAAAAAAAAAAAATCAACAACAGCCCTATCATTATGTTTCTCAGTCAGCAGCCTCTGTAAGCGGAAGCTAAAGAGGAAAAATAAATCAAATCATGAGGAGAAAATGACCTTTAGGTTGCAGGTCACAGGAAATCTCCATACAAAGCATTTCTTTAACCACCATCTGGTAGATTCTGGAAAATGAAGTTGAAGAGGTCTCTTAAAACTACCCCTCTGATTCTGTATTGTAATCATCTTTTTTATTAATCTGCATAGTTTATTTTCAGGTGTGCTACTATTTGGCTTGCTAAAATACTTGGCAAGGCTTAAAAACATCTTAAAGCAGCTCAGAAAGCTGCTTCTGGCTCCCTTCCAGACACATGCCACAGAGCAGGTCGCAGGGGGCTCGCTGAGAAACCACACTTTTTCAATTTCACATTGAGAAAAGCATGCTTAGGTCTCTCATCTGTGAAGGGACAATTACACCAGAGGCAATTAAGGTCACTGATACCTAATTGAGAGGATTACTTTACACTAAAGGCAAGAGATTCATGACGGGAATGATTCCATGACGCACAAGCAATCTGAGCCCCAAGACTAGGGGGGATCTAGGAATAAGAACAGGGGGCCCACTTTTGTTATGCTCTGTTTTACCTTCACTTGCTGTCATAACAAGTGTAAGACTTCACTGACACAAGTGAAATTACTACATTTTTTAAGACAGTCATTTCTTAAACTACTTAAATTCTTAAAGATCAATGACTTGATATCAAAGACTAAGGCCCCTCCTGCTCTGGCATTTCCTCAAGTGCTGGACAGTGTGTCAGACTCTTTCACAGGAAGCTCAGGCCCGTCGCCTGTCCAAAAAGATTGTGTTGAGATTGCTTCCAAAAGAAAATAAGGTGTAAGAGAGAGAGAAAGCTCCTTCATGCCAGGATGTGGTTCGCCAGAGACTCAACAGGGTGGAAAAAAAACTCTTACAGCAGAGTTCCCAAGATCCCATGCGAATAGAAACTCACTCAAGAGGAATCATTTTAAATTGGACATCGCCTCTAAAAGGAACTTCTCAAAGAAAGCAGACACATAGAAAAAGAAGAGTGCCTATGACTTTACATTAGATGAACAATGAAACTGTCCTAAACATAAAACATTACGGCAACATCTGATCTCCCAATCAGTAGCACTGACTTTTGTGTCAAGTGACAATCTCAGTTTGTAATTTTACAAGTGAAAATGCCTTTTATCAGTTCTCATGATTTATTCAACAATTACTTGGTTTTCTTCAATATCATCAGTTATGTTTATTCTCATGCTGCAATCAAATAAAACAAATTCCATTGTTTCATTTGTTCCCAACTTGTATCTCTTTTGAACAAACAGCCCCACATTATAAGACACTATGATGATACTAAAATGCTAATATAGAGATACCAGCTTTGTTTTTAATTCCCCGTTGCAGTGGTTTAAGATTCTTGCTGCTGTACATTAACAAACTACTCTAAGAGGAGGGCTTGTTTCCGGGGAAAGAAACAGAGTTATTGTATTTTGGCAACATAAATCATGAACAATGTGGGCGAGTAGGGAGGGTCTACCCAGAGTAGCACATGTCACTCTGGAAGGGGGCAAACTGAGGACCATCAGTAACCCAGTTTAAAGTCAGATAACCAAACTAGAACACAGACAGCAACAGCCCAAATACTTTGGCTCTTCTCCGTAACCTTTGCTCATTCGTAGCAGAACAGGGATCTGTAAAGTCAGACCTACAGAGTTGCTTCTCTTGCTCCTTTTCTCATGCATCCCCCTGTTCTGTATTTGAGACCCCACCCCCCCCACCCCTCATGCACTGCCACACACTCACCCAGCCACCCACGTAATATCACTTGACATGCCACTCAAGGTCGCTCAATGATTCCAGCTCTGTTCATCCCCTCTGTTCTTGCCATTAGGCTGCTCCCATTTCCTATCTCACCCCTGGGGCCATTGTCTGTAACATACATTAGAAGCTTTCACTTCCAAAGGGACGACAGGGCCATTAAATGAACAGCCAATGACAGACAAAGTGGCACCTCCCCATTAGCTGTGTCACCTCCCAGACAATGTGGAAGACAACTTAACCAAAGTTGTTATTTGCCTTACAAAGCCAAGAAAAACAATCCAATCTATCTGGATTTTTTTTTTTTTTTTACAGATGCTCTCTGTGTTAATACTAATTTCCTGTGGGTCATTCTAGATGTTTTGTGGTCAAACATGTGTTGTTTATCACATTATAAAATGTGACCTGTTGATATACTGTGTGTATGTTAGCTTGCTGAGGCCATTTACCCAGTCATATATTTCTCCAAACTGTGATTTTACCAGGAAATATTTTACAGACCTGCCTTACCAACATAGACACAGTATGCACAAGACTCAGTCTACTTAGATCAAAAACAGACTTGTGTTAAAACAAATACAAGTGGCTGCATTCGTGTGGGGATGCTGCCTCAGGTACAGGTGAAAAGCAGACAGAGTAACACATCTGGGAGCCTGAGGGGCTATTAAATCCCAAAACACTGCACAGCAATTCATAGATATGAGGCAAGATTTTTCATCTTTCCAAAGCTATTACAGTGCAAATAATTTCCTGGTCTGTGTTCAAAGAAAGGTTCAGTTTTATTTTTCCAAATGATGGATGCAGGGGTATTTATTTAAAACATAAAAAAGCCTCTTTAATCAGGGCTGTTTTTGGCACAGTGCTAATGTTGGTCTGAACATAGCCCACTAACAAAGTCTTCCAGAGAATGGGTCTGCTGTCTGCTTGCCTACAACCTAAGATTCATGCTGAAGAATGCAGAAGTCTTTCAGTCAAGGGTAGATTGCACAGTGCGGTCGTGTTCAGGATGTGGCTGAAGTTCAATGCCATTTTTAGCGAGATAAAAATTTTCCTCGCTCCCATCTGTTCTTAAACAGTCACCTTGTGATCCTTTTTAAGTGCGCATAAGCACAACTCACTTTTGGCAAGGCGGCCTGCTTACCCTTAATCTGCGTCCATAAACAGTGACCTGGCCACGAGCCTGCTCCTTCCTCTGCCTCCACTCCACCAGGTTAAGGCCATTGTCGATGGCCAGGGTCACGTTCCGCTTGCTGACGGTGGGGTTGACTGTGCCGGCCAGCAGGTGGGGCTCGGTGTGCAGGGACACCTCCATGCCATTGGCCAACACTAGCCGCAGCGACCCATCTAGACCAATGAAATAGCTGTTGCGAACTTGATCTGAGGATGCAGAGGGAGCACAGGGAAAAATGATTATGATTAGAAGGAGAAAAACAATCAGAGCTTCTTGTAGCTGATATAAGAGGACTAAATCTAATATTCATCTCTGAGAGACACAAACATAATGACCTAAGATGGCTGCTCAGCAAAAAGAAAGCCTTTAACAGCAGTATTTAACTGAGCCCCTGCGATAATGTTGGGTCTGTGACAACAAAGATCAATAGTGAGAGGTTTCACAGCGCCAGTAAAGTAAAGTTTTACAGCTGTTGCAGCAGCCTGGAGGATATGGAGGAATGAAAACTATCAAGGATTCTAGCTTGCCTGTGGCCACAGAGAAGGCAGGGTGAAACACAAAAGCACACACACACACACACACACACACACACACACACACACACACACACACACACACACACACACACACAC
>JBBMJY010000026.1:8055597-8065894 GCA_037833715.1 Toxotes lorentzi | reverse complement strand
CACACACACACACACACACACACACACACACACACACACACACACACACACACACACACACACACACACACTCACATGGGATAAATCTGAGCCTGTCTATTACTGTCCCTAGGTGATGACAGCCTGTGTTCCAGCTCCAGACCAGTGACTAATGTTTCCACTGAGCATCTCATGTACATTCATCAGAGAATGCCTACTCCTTGCCTCCTGTCAGTAGACTGACAGGAACCAGGATGAATACTATTCTCATTAAGAACAAAGGAAAATTAATGGCTTGTCAAACACTACATTAATTAGTTGACTTCATTCAACAGAAAAAAAAAAAAAATCCAAACATACACTTTAATTTCCTTGTGTTGACATGTCAGGTTAAAGTGGCTGTGACAATATCTTTATTTTGCACAGAAAACAACAACAAACATCATGTGATGAGATGGAGTTTTTTATTTTTTTTATTTTTTTTTTCTTTTGCACGGAGCGCCACTGGACATGTTGTGGTGCAGAGACAAGAGAAACGGACAGAGGAGGCAGGGTTGACCTTGCACTGGCCCTTACCTCTCTCCATCATACCGACACTTCAGGGGTTGACTAAAGGCCTCTGGGGCAGACCCTACCAAAAGGAGGCCTCCGGGACCTAATGAAGCTGGAAATACTGCTAAATACTGCTAAAGTGGGAGGTTCACGCTAACGCATGCAAACAGTTCAGTGGGGGGTGGGGGGGTGGGGGTGGGGACTCTGCTCTACACTGACATTTAAGGGTCAGTGATAAGGCTCAGTGAGCCTTGTTAGCTAAAACAATTAAATGCTACAGTATAATACACCTTATGACAACAACGCAATTGACAACCATGAGTTGTGCTGAAGCTTGACCAAAAAAGGACAAACATGCAACCAGATCACCAGAGGGGATTCTTGAAGGCCATGCATTCATGTGTTATGTGATCACCCAGTCACAAGCTTACAAAGCAGACAACAGTGAATTAATTAACAGCAGAGTTCCTGGCGCCGCTCTTCTCGCAAGCAGATGTCTAAGACAAGGTCACAACGCGGAGGTGACCAGTCCTTTGAGCAACACTGAGAAACCAGAGATTGTCATCTTCTGTTTCAGACACAGTTTTGCAGTGAGTCAGTAGGGCCAGGGCGTGGAGGAGATCTAAATTAAATAGTAGCAGGTAAAAAGGGTGTGGATGGGGCAGTCTTTTAAAAATTGAAGCGGGTCCAGAAAGTTCAAAGCTAGCAACAGGCAATCAATGAAGCAGCTGTTTAAGCACAAAACAAGACACCAGAATGCCGATTTTTTTTAAAGGCAAACCAGCAACAACATCAGTCCGCCCACTGCCTGCATCTCTCTCACTAAATTTCCTAAACCTGGAGGATCTCATATGGGCCACCAGCAATGTGTTTTATGACTTGTTTTTATGACAGAAAATCAATTCCATTTCCATGCTGGTAAATGGGAGTTGCACTACACATTTTTATTAAACACAGAGGAGCAACAAATACTTCTGTGAGAAAGCTCTGTAACTGGTACGTGGTGAGGCATTACATCTTCATTTAAAGGTCAGCTCACTCAAACCGCTAAATGTAATTTACAAAAATGTAATTTCTGATTTAACCTCCAGAAATAGCCGTGCAGGTAGTTTTCACTTCAATACAGTAAAATGGTGATAAATTTTACTTGTGTTGCTCAAAGCACTGAAATTTTTAATTTGGAAAAGTCAGCAGCTATGTAACTGTCTAGCAACAATGTCTTGGTAATTCTGGATAATCCAGACTTCACAGTCAACAGTTTTTATAACTACCCTCTGAATATTTCCAGTTCAAACTGTTGATGGTGGCATACCACATTACTTCTTACGACTAAGCACAACTGGCCTTTGCCAGAAGGTGCTTACCTCTGATTCCAGGCATCCCTGTCTTGAAAAGGGTCCATCCCAAAGTGACAGTCCACAGAGGTCTCTGAACTGCTCATTGTCTAGTCCCTTGTCTAACACTAGCTGTCTTGGGACATCCTAGAAAGAGCTGCTGGCCCCTACAACACAGCTTCCAGGATCAGAAAGGCACACAAATCCCTTTGCCGTGATAAGGTGGGGATTCTAATCTTGTTTAACTTTCACGACTGTTATACCCACAGGCAACTGAAGTGTTCTTTGATAGCAAAACTGTAAACAGTGCCTGTCTTATCAAACAAGAGTCTCTGTCAAAATATGTGTCTGTGTGTTTAAAATATTTGTGAATCCCTTCTACAAATTTCATATCTAAACAAATAAAAAGTGTGCAAAATGCAGTGTGGGAAGATCCTCTTCATGATATTAACATTACGTGATCATAACTTTATAGATAAATCCGACAAACAAAAAGGTTTTGCTGTTGAAGCAAAGTTCAAGCTTTTGGCACTGCCGTTGATAAGATAAAAATCACCAGCTCTACTTAAGAGCAACAGTAAATGACACTCACCCTGCATGAGTGTGTAGAAGGTGCCAGAGGCTGACAGGTTGGTGGTGACGGTGATATCCTCTTTGTTGGATCCCTCTGTCTGGATGCGGACTGAGCTGTCGGCGTCTGTACGGTAGCTGCTCACTCGGCCCGTGGGGTAAGTGATGTTAGTCAGACGCCCGTAACTGTCATACCTACAAAGAAAAACACATTTGTGAGTCAAGAAGGCAAAAAGGGGCACGTCATCTGAAAGTGTGTGCAAGCAGGTAACTATAGCAGAATCATAAACAGTGCTGTGGCATGAAAAAAAAAAATACTGGGTGTTGCTGAGATTTCTTAAATCATAATGAAGTAATCATGATGATAAACGCAGGCCAGGTATGAATATATTCATGTAGGTTCATACTGAAAATGTGATTAATGAGTTGCTCTTTCATTTCAGACTTACTCTGATTATGATTTGCTATCTAAGATAAACTGATGTAGTGGTAATAACAGTAGAAGCTAGTTTGATATTTCCCTCTTGGTGTCACAAATTGTCAAAATGTGTCAACGCCGCCAGTAGACACAGCAGCCTGAGGTAAAAAAAAAGAAAAAAAAAAGAAAAAAAGAAAAACCTCAAAACGATCTGCTTTAATCACTGAAGCACAGTCAGCGCAACTTCTAAAAAGTGTTCAATGTGTGCTGCACTCTACTATTCATGAATAGAAATTGGATGTATCCATGAGATAATAAAGTTTGGAGTTTTGTAGCTCTTCCAACAGGATGTGAATGTGTCATTAATAGTGCTACTCAGTCTGTAAGAAACTTTCAAAGGATGGAAGCATGCAATAGAAAGGAAAAAAAAATGCAATTATTGACAAAGAAAAAACTGCCTTGGCCAAGACGAGAAAGCATACTGCTTATTAGCTTAAAAGATTAGTGATATCACCTAATCTTATTATAGACTCTATGAAATAGGAGCACTGAGGTGCGACTCCTTCAAGAGATGCAGCATCCCCCTAGCCTACAAAGCAGTCAGTTCATCACATACAGGAACATGAGTTGCCAGACTGTTTCATTTCACTCAGAGGACACATCAGCATAGAACAATCTGAAATCTTTCAGATTGCCAGAATGGGAGCGAGTGAACGGTACATTACTTAGAATGAAGACTTTTATCTGCACACTGAATACAGATTGGAAGACCCTCTTCGATGTTGCTGCCTGCTATAATAAAGCCTCTAATAAATGAGATGGCGCATGCTGGTTTACGGATATTTCCTCAGTGCTGCCATCTCAAATATCCAATATGGAAAGGAAGAGTGAGAGAGGAATCATCTCCCAGAGATAAATGTTATCTGATCTCAGCTGTAGGGACTGGAATTCATAGATGCATTTCAACCAAAGTCTTCCACTTCAGGAAATACTAAATAGCAGAGTAATTTATATCTAAAGCGTTTGAGTCCTTTGGTGCAGCTCATATTTTATCAGCAAGCCATTCTTCTTGTGTTCATCATACAATCAAAGTTTCTGCAGTGAAAGCACTACAAGTTGAACGTTATCTGCTCTGTACCACTTTTAACTGTTCAGTTCATTTGACAAAGAGAGTGTTCCTGTTTGCCTTCACCTCTGCACAAAAAACTGAGTCCACAAGACAGAAATCTCATTCTAGAGAAACGCTGCATGCCCCAGCTTGATCACTGACCCAAACTCTCTCTGTCTCAATTAGGGCCTTAAGCTAGAATCATTCCTCGGGCTTTACCACTGTGCTCTAATGGCTCTGGCTTGCTTCAACTCAGCTGCCTATTAGCTTGCTTTCTCTGGACAAGAGGGGCATGCGGTGGCAGGGTTCTCAGCAGAAGGAGAGGACTGCTTTCCCCCTGGATGGCCACAAGTCCATTCGGATCGCATCACCTCCGTGTCACATGCTAGCTCTATGACCTTTCATGCTGGGGCCCAACAATAGACTGGACACTTCATATCAGCGTCCCCTCAAGCATACCTAACCTCTGTTCTATGTAGAGTTATTCTCATATTTTCACTTCCTCTTGATGCCTGTGAATTTGAGAACATGTGACTGATGACATGAGGGCAACAGCCATGTGATTGTTTCAACTTCATTAACAGTTGTTTTACATGATTTAACTGTTACTATTGTTGTATTTAATCAACTGAGGAACATTTTCCTGAACCCAGTAGCTAAAGCACATTTGTTACTAAACAGAAACATTACTGCCTTGTTAACTGGGGGCTAAGAGAACAATTAGGCATCCTTCAGATGATTTAATAGATTTACAGTAACCCTTGAGTATAAGCACTTATCATTACAACAAAAACATTACAAGGTCAGCAGAGCATCTGCATACACAGTAAATGACAGAGCAGATGAGGTTGTCAAGGAAAGAAAGAATGTATCTGATGTATTTGGTTCAAAAGTCAATCCTTTGTGTTTTTTTTTTTGTTCCAAGACAAAGTGAGACTCCTTTTCAATTCTGATGGTGACAAATTATGGTTTTGACCCTCAGGGGGTGGAGTGACCTTCAAAGCTAATTATTCAAGAAAAAAAAACAAAGACTCTAGTGGGTCTAAATAAAACATGGATGAACTGGCTTTCTCGTATGAAAGTATGAAGCATTTTTTTAATTTGAAAGAAATTTGAGGTTCAATGTCTTGCCCGGGGCAGGACACCGAACACTGACACTGTGGATGGGAGGAACTGTGGAACCATCAACCCTGTGATTAGTGGATGATCTGCTATTCCTCCTGAGCAGGACAATGATGCAATTCTAAAACAATATATATATATACACACACCACAATATCCCTACTTATCTAATAGTAATACATGTGAAATGAAATGAATCTTGAAAATGTTCTTAAGTAAAAGTGAGATTTGTGAAAAACCTGGAACATAATGAACATGCATTGTTTGCATTTCATCTTAAAAAAGCGTATACTATACTATCTCTCTATTTTCTTTATATAACAGGTAAGTGTTCAAACCTGATAATAACAGTACCCATTTTACAAAAAGTCAGAGAATAATAATTGAGAATTCCAACCACCCACTGGATTTGTTTAAGCCGTAGGCAATTCACTCTACCTTGAGAAATGCCTATGCATGGCTGCATTAGTGCCATTTTCACTGCATCGTTTTTTCAGTACAACCGTCTCAGATGACAACCAAATCAAACACAGGTGATAAATGTCTACTCAGATTAAACAGAGCGTCTGATTATGTGTCACAGTGTTATATTCCTCCAGCGAGGTGTAACAGATGTCTGACCAGCCAATCTGCTTAATCACACTTTTTGGAATGACATCCAGTTAGCACAGTGTTCTTTGGTACACTATATTAAGCAAAGGGACAGATTGCTCCATAGAAGTCAACAGAACATGAAATCCTAACTTCAAATGCTGCAGCATGGTGGAGTGTTTTCAATTGTTTCCTCGCAATATGTGGTTTGCCTCAATCAACTACTAACTCTGGCTAATCTATTATGCTTATACTACCAGGTCTCATTGAAATCCTACTGGTAAAATGTGCTTGCCAACAGATAAATGTTGTTCCTGTACTCAACAACTCCAAACAAGCGATGGTCTGCAGTCTGTCACTGCAAGCAAGGGTGCAGATGAGTAACATATCATGCAGTAATCCTATTTGGTATGATAACAGCAAATAGGATTACACTCATACTTCCACAGGTCTTGTATTCTGAGTGACATAAACATCCAGACATAAGAAGGTAGCTCAGGTGCCAATAAACTCAGATGTCAAAGAACTCTTCAACTTCACAACATTCACTTACTAAAGCATCTTAGCATTTAGTCCTACCACAAATGTAGAGCTCCCAGTTCAGATAGCCCTGAAATGACTTTGTACAAACTGTATTTTTGGATTTAAGAGATTTAACAGATGTTTTTACTTGCTATCCGAGGTAAAGCACTAATCTATAATCAGCTCAACTAGGATCCAGACTCTGATTATTAGGATTATAAAGGTGTTTTGCAAATGTTTCTTAAAATTACTTACTCAAAGAAAGTTGTCCATCCATTTTCATTCGTCTTAGTTGCTAGAAGTCCTGAGCTTCCATGGTAGGTCATTACCGTTAGTTCTTGACCCTGGGCAGCGACAGTTTTAAGGGCATTGTTGGTGCCGATGGTGAACCAGAATGTCTGTCCATCGGGGACCATCAGCCACAGAGGCATTCCTGTTGTGTCTCTTCGTATGATCACTGTGTTCTTGTTCTTATCAGTAATGCTGCTCAGATCCCCTGCTCCTGTGTATGTCAGATTGTAAAGGTGGTCTCCTGTGGTCAGACTTTGCGTGAAAATGTGGCTGCCGTTGGAGTCAAACAGATAGAGCTCATCATTAATGGGAGAAGACACCTCATACATGCTGAGGGGATTCAGATAGGGCTTGTTTTTTCGCACATAGCGGATACGAATGTTGCCCAGATCTGCAATATAAAGCTCTCCATCTGGACACACTGCCAGGGAAGAGGGTGCATTCAGCTTAGCATCCTTGGCATAGCCTTCATCTCCAGAGTAACAATCACAGTTGGCATCATTCTTGCAGTCACAGCCACTTGGTGCTCCTGCAACCAGGGAGATCTCTCCATTGGTGGACACCTGTCGTACTCTATTTATTTTCTTTTCATCTGACTCAGCAATGTACAAAATGCCATTGTGGGAAACAGCTAGGGCGTTGGCGGATTCCAGGGTGGCATGGATGGCTACTTTGCTCATGAGGAAATGATCAATCCCAGGCACTTGGCAGTGCATAGGCCGCCCTGCTACAATTCGGACTTGATGGTTCTCTGAGATCTGGAGTACCACATTGTTGTCCAAGACATACAGGGAGTTGTCCATTGGACTCACTGCCAGGTCTGTGGGCCACTCAAGACGCACCTAAGAGGAAAAAACACCAAAAATATCAGCTTCGGATCACCACAAAAATCAGACTATACTCTTATTGATCCACACATTTCACTTTATCAGAGGGAAACAGTCCTTCAAAGGAAGAATCATTGGAAAGTGCTTACAAAAAAGAGAAAAAGGTGGACTATCTCATCGCATATAACGGAAACAAAAACATTGTTTGGGACGATGTATTATCTGATAAGGAGGAAAATAACGGCTGGTGTACTGTTAAAAGACGAAACACAAGAACACAAAATTTAAGATCAAAGATGATAACAATAGTGGTGAGGAAGGGCAGAACGAGGAGAGATTCAAATGATGAGATTAACTGAAAAAAGCACTATTACTACAATTGATCATGAGAACTCTGGACGCTGAAGGACTGGGCTTCTGCATCGTTCACCCCTACTGAGTCACTGGTTTTCTTTGCTTTGGGTTATTAATTTTGTAATGACAAGCAATTGCATGAGTCCTTGAAAAGAAACTGGAGCACACTTACCAAATGAAAGTCTAGCCTGCCTCTGGCCTCCTAAATTATGACTTATTGTTCTGCTAACAATGTATCAGGCTTTTAACAAATTGGAATGATTGGATTCATCCAATTTACCGGTCTCCCTCTCACTTATGATCCCAGGGGGATCTCTTAGGAACATAATATGAAGTGCCATATTTCAATAGAAGCCTTGGAGCACCAACAAAGGAGACTGATTAAAACCTGGACCAAAGACAGGTTCAGATTTTAGGCAACCTATTAGATGAGAGCAGCCTTAGCATTGTTTTGAATACTTTGTCCTACAACTGGGAAAATCAATTTATGTAGCCTGTACTGCGGTTAACTAATTTGTAACTGTGACCTGGAAATGCAAATTGCATAAACTTTTATCACTAGAATTGACAAAAGAGAAATCTCCTCAGTATCAGGTCATGTGTACGTTAACATGAAATAAATGGTTACCTTGCCCACCATATCATACTCCATAATATGTGTTTTGGAGAAAATGTACACTTGAGGTGTGCCAAGTGAATAAACAGCTAAAAAACAGACCAATGCTACATGTTGAGTACATTGTGAGTGTGTGTTACAATAAAAAGTGGACAATTTGGCCATGAAGTGGGCATTTGCCTACTTAGTGTCTGTGGTTAAACAATAATTCACCAATAACTGTTAAATAAAACATGAAGGTTTTCTGACTTGTGAAAGCTTTGAGGGTTAAAAGGCCTCCGGGAAATGGTTCCTACTGAAAAAGTCAACATTGACATATTGCATTAAACTACATTTGACATGCTACTCTTCATCACAAAACATAGCGGTCCTGAAACACAAAATTATCAAGTGTCATACTCAACAGAGCACAGAGTAGCAGGTTGCTAACAGCTAACAGTCAGTCATGTTAAGCCTTTTTATTTACCTGATATCTGCACATATTCCTGATTTTCTAGAGATTAATGCTGAAACAATCCTTCATCTAAAATTGACAGGGGATTCTACAGAGATGATTACTTTAATGTTTCTACACTGTTGGCTTTGATAATGTTTCTGAATCCTTGTGCCACTCTTTACAAGTGAAGCATTTGTCCACCTTTGAGTGAAAAACAGATTTGAGCAACACACACAGCTCACATCCCATAAACCTCTCATCATCCCATCATCCCCCACAACACGGAGGAGGTTTATATAATACTACATATCTTTGGCCACATTCAACAAACAGGAGACTGGCAGTGGATACATGCCGTCTTTCAGTGACCAGAAAATGCATTTACTTGGGAAATGAAAGGGAGACTTTCAATTTCTTAAAACCCATTTCTTGTCAACACTGGTGGTTAAATATTTCATGAGCCAGAGGGTGGAGTGGCTCAGGGGAGCTGCCTGTAAGGAGGTTTTCACGCCACTCTGACTGATGAGGGGATATTTCCCGAGCTGCTGTCCCATATGCTGTAACCCGATCATACCCTCCCCTTTATACAGTGGGGCAGCTGTCAGTAGTGCCTGCCTGACATAGCCACCACTGGCAAAAAAAAAAAAAAAAAACCCCAAAATGTCCTCCTCAGCTGAGAAAGTGAGCCATGGATTTGCAACACCACAATACATAACTATTTTTAAATGTATTTGAACTTGTATTAGAACTATAATGACATTTTCCATTAGCAATCTCTTCACTCTTTGCTCATACCAGCATGATGCCTGTCTGAAGAAGAGTAATGTGTCATTATTTGAAGTCCCTCTCAGATTTGGATTGAATGTCACGGTCAGAGCCTTGATAAAGCTTTCTGAAGCTGCTAACACCCTTGAAATATGTTCAAGTGATCTTGTTTTAAGACATGGTTTCCCTCTATTTGAGTCTGAACTCAGCAGGGGATGCGGAGAAGATTTTCAAGACTTGAAACAGAAAATGGAACAGATTTCTGAAACAGCAAGGACCTAAGGCCTTGGTATAAACAAATTAAAAGATTCTTGAATGAGGTCAAACTCTTGTCCTTTTGAATGATAATAAAAAGTAAAAAGTTAAGTTGCAAGTTAGAAAGAAAGGTTACAGAGATGCACATTGACTCACACAAGAGTGAATTTTGCTGCACAGATGGCATGGCAAGATAACAATGACCTCATCAGAGGCGAGAGAGAAATGTGACATTATTTTTGCCTTACACAGGTGAGGTACAGAAAAAGTAATGACCACTGTGATGAGCCTTCTCCAGAGAAATCTGGTCCTAAGTGAGGGGTTGGGGAGTGTTTGAAGTAGGAAGCTATGTGCCCTGGATGAATTTTTAATGGATGCTTTGTCTCTGGCAGCGCTTGTGCGATTTGTCATCGTTGTGGAGCTGGAGTCTCCCTGTGTCCTCTCTGCTGCAGAACTAGGATGGTGAGCATCTATAGGTGCTTGTGTGTGTGTGTGTGTGTGTGTGTATGTGTGTGTGTGTGTGTGTGTGTGTGTGTGTGTGTGTGTGTGTGTGTGTG
>JBBMJY010000026.1:7992758-8053167 GCA_037833715.1 Toxotes lorentzi | reverse complement strand
GGAAAAACTCCCTTTTAACAGGAAGAAACCTTGAGCAGAACCTGGCTCATATGGGGGACCCTCCTGCCGAGGGCCGGCCTGCGTGAAAGGAGGAAAAGGAGGAAGATAGGACAGCTGGGAATGGAGGAGAGGGGGAGAACGACATGCAGCATATAAAACATGATACAAACAGGGTTGGCAATGGACAATGTTAGAGGGCCAGCGTTTAGATTACAGTTAGTGAACAGTTAGTGGACACTGTGTGCCCAGCAGATTACAGTTATGATCTTGTGCTCTCAGCCTCAAACAACAATGAAGCAGAGAATATCAACCTTAGCTATGCACATTTCTGTATTTTTTTTTCCACATCAGGGTCTGGCAGCTATGAGCATCTAGTCTACAGCAGTTAGAGCAAAATGTTCTGTTTTCATCACAAACCTGGACTACGCATGTTGCACATTTCAGAGGGACTTGTGTGTTATTTCAGTACAGATGAATCACAATTTCATCCCAGCGGAGGATAATAAGTAAGCATGTGATCTAATGACTAATGCATCATCCAAATATGGAAGCAACAAGAAAAAGATGACCCCAGAAAACACATGGAAAGGCATGCTCTGAAAAATAAATTCAGTTTTAAATAACTGAAGCTAGCAAGCTATGTGTACATAGTGATGGGGTAAGAGAAGAGAACTGAATGTGTGAACACTGAAGAGTAAATTGATCTAGCCTCTGGGACTGTTGTCTTCAACAATACAGCAAAATTGTCTACTACTAAAAGAAAAGACAAAAAAAAAAAACAAACAAACAAAAAAAACATTACACGCTACAATGATTATAATAACATCCATTCATTACCTCTGGGGTTAGTGAGAGTGGCTTCAACAGCCTTTCCTCCATCCCCACAGCGCGTGTCATCGTATGGGAGACACTGGTCACCAGTGCCTGCCACCAGCTCCAGATTCTTGGCCACATCTTTCAAAACATTCAGGGATTTCACCTTGAACACCTTCCTGCTGCTGGTGTCCGAAAGGTAAACAGCACCATTCACTGGACTGGTGGCCAGGTAGTACTTATGTGCAGGGCTGTTGCTGAGAGAAGGGAAATGAGAGGAAGAAGCCCAGGTCAATAAAGCTAAAAGGGCTACGGTGCTTTCAATAAGAAACATTGTATAATACAATTAAAATGGATTCAAAAGCCATTTAGAGAGTCAATTGGGGCACAATTACAGTTTAAACCAAGGACATGGAAAAAGGAAAATAGAATGAGATTAAACATGACATAACAGTGGACATTAGAACTCATGTACAATACAGTCAGTTTATTTAAAAACCCCTGTTGTCAAAAGAGAGTGGATACTCCACTCGTATGAATATGTGTGTATAGACATATTACGTACGTGAACACTGTATAAGTATGAATACATATCTCTACTTCCTTTAAAATTATTGAAAAAATGGTAACATTGCAGGGTCTAGAGGGACTCAGTCAGTGGGGTACATCGGATCCTTTGTCACACATCCTAATTATTATCCCATTCCTGACCAAAGAAATCTCTGTGATATCATCTGAAAACAACAATATGAAACCACAGTGTCTATACAGCAGCAGTAGCCTGGTTATTGCTAGAAGAAGTAAAAACAAGTTTGCCTCCTCTTTCCCTTGGGACGTTTTTTTAGAGAAACACAAATGTACTGCTGAAGCAGCAATCCAAACACATTATACATCCATCAGGCAGAGATTCCAGCACAGAAAAATATCCCATTAAACTCCCAACCAAGTCAACAAAGTAATCCTTCACATCCACAGGAGGTTGCCCAACTTGACAGACAGACAAACCAAATATAGCCAGTCCTGCCGTGGCAGGATGCATGCAATCTACTTGCATACTACAGTCAGGATATGAGCTTTGGGCTGAAAAATCAAAGCATGACACACTGTAACTAAAAACACCTGAGTCCAGTGGCAGATATTATTTTGAAAGTGGTAGATTTGACTGACAAATCTTACAAGCTTGTCCATGCTCTCATAAATACAGTTCATGCCACAAATGGTACTTGGATTAAAGGTCTTTTCTCTACAGGTGTCGCTTGTGACAAAAAAAGAGCTGACTGATCCCTTTCAACTAGATGAAAAAAACAATTTGGCTAATCTATTAAAACTGATAAATCATTTAAACATACCAAGCTAAAATGCAAAATATTTGCAGGTTCCAGCTTTTTCCAATTGCATTATTGTAAATTGTAAATTGATTATCTGTGGATTTTTGACAGTTGGTCAGACAAAACAGAATTAGTGGTGAGTTTAGCAATGTAGTGGTTAGCGCCACCTTTAATATCACCAGGGTTATCAGGGCAGAATACAACAGTTCTGCCAGACCTGATAAGCATTACGGAGAAACCTGTCAGCAGGGTGTCATTCAAAGTGGATTAAGACAGAATTTCAACTATAACCTTGGGTTTTTTGGGGTTTTTTTCAGGCTTATGGTCGACATGACAGTGCCAAAGCTTATCATTTTATAATACAACAAGATCACAAGACCAGTGGGTCTGTGGAATTGTCAACTCCAGTACATAATTTTAAATGACAATTGACCTTCAGTGAATCAGTGATGACAGCACACGACAGCAAACCTCAGGCGCACATGTCACAATCAGCCCACTGACCAAGCTGACTGACATTTTGGTCTATAGTATATTCCAGGTACAAGCGGATGGCTCAGAAAAATGACTGCTGTCTTAGAGTAGGTCAGTAGCAAGCCTTGATAACTAAATTCTACTTTGCATTCTATCTGCCATGTGCAATCAGCTGATACCTTATCAGGTCCTAGTTGCATGTAGAACAGTTTCGGACCCCCATAGCGTTTGAAACTATGAGGCGTTATTCCCTGACCTTGAGCTATGGCCATATACTCCATCTATATTCACTGACAACATCTAGTTTGTAGAAGATAATTGGATTTTGCTGCATGCTGGCGTGGCAATGGGGGGAGCGTGGTTGGAGTGGATGGGGACATCCTTAGTAGGGGGTCAATGAACATAGCACGGAGATCATCCACCACCCAGTCCTATCGCTAGCTCACACATGAACAGGAGGCAGCCACCCGTTTTATGCAGACACATGCTGTGTTTTCCTGGATAAATCTCCTTTTTAATATGCAAATGTGTTTGGAGTACTGAGGCCAAAGGGACAGAGCTTTGACGCTTCTCTAGTCTAGCTCTAGCAAACAGAACGTGAGTGTGTGCAGGAAGTTAGTGCATATAAGCATTCTAGCGTTTTTGTTCTGCACACAGACTTGAGATGTAAAGACTGAGGAAAGATAGTTGCAGAGACAAAAAAAGCAAGAGAGCTTCGGAGTGTTTCATTAACGTGGCCATTCTGGAAAACAACTGGGCTTTTCATCCTCAGTTTGACTATATGTTCCCCTGCTAAAGTCATGACCCTTTGAAAGGAAATCAATCGATAACCCTTTGCCTGAGACATGGTGTCTAAAAAGGGCACACAGAGATTTCCCTCGCTACCTCCTGCCATCAAAAATTAGGTCTCTGTATCTTAAGCCACTGATAAAATCTACACTGAGTTGCCATTTTAGGAGGCTCACCTAGCTTCGTACATAAAACCTTTATGAAACTTATCATATTCAACTCCTCTATTAACACTGTGAGGGAGGTGTTGATTTAAAAACTACAGAGTCAAAGTTGCTATAGAATGACATTAACATCTCTCTGACACTTTCAACAAAAACTGAAAATAATGCATTTCATAAAGGTTGGATTTGGTTGCGGGTGTGTAGGATTGCAAATGGATATAGCAAGATGCACTTCATAAACTGGCAACTTATGTTCTTTATCTCACTGTGAAATGTTGAGATTCCTTAAGAGAAAGCAGCTCCACAAGCATTTTAATTAAAGGAACACTTTCAAAAGCATAATGCTAGATTTACTGAATGCTTCTCACGTTTGAGACAATAACATTAACTGTAGTATATTGGACAATACAATTCGACTCCTGTTATCAACCCTGAGAAAAAGTGCAGCCTCTATGGAGTCAACAATTCTCTCTCTTGCATTCTCTCATTGCAATCACACATACAGATGCAAACAAACTATAGTGGACAAGGAACTGAATCTAGAGTTTACACTGGATACATAGTTAACAAACCACTAAATCTATAGCTTTATGAAGATGGAAATTATGCAGTCAGTATTTAAAGACAGGATCTTCCTGCTACACCCAAGTGTGCTTCTGAAATGGGCTCAAAAGGTCATTTTGATATGAAGTATGTGGACTGTACCATTTTTTCTATTAATTTAGTCAAATACTGTGCAGCTTACCTATGCCTGAAGTCTTTATTTCTGTCACAGTTTGACAAAAGCAGTAGAAAATGAGAGAGGAAGAGAAAGGAGAGGAAATGTTAGTTGTTAGTGAAAAGAATTAATTAAAAGAGAATCATGACAAAACATTAGATTTCTTATCTACTCAAAACTGTCTTTGCTGACATGGACAAAGAAATTAATCTTTTCCTGGAATATCTTTTGTTAAGACCCACTTACATCCACTTCAGCCTCTATCAGGGCCAAACTCCAGCTGATACAGGTGGATGAGAGAGGCAGGACCATCAATCCTGGGCCTTTAGGGCATTTCTTTCTATCTCAATCGACCTCAGTGGTTTATGACCTGTGTGCAAGCCCATCTGAGCTCACAGTTCTGAGTGAATGTTAGTAGGCTACTCTGTTGTTACCTGAGCTCCAGGACGCTGGTGACATTCCCTGTGGTGAAAATCCTCCTCACATAGTTGAAGTCCCCCACATACAGACTTCCATCTGAGCCACAAGCCAGAGCCACAGGGGCCAGCAGCTTGTTTCCGTCAGCAAGGCCATTACAGCTGGGGCAGGAGATGCTGCGCCTGCGCCCGTTCCCCATCACACTGCCGATTACAGGAGGCTGCTGGGAAATGAAGACGTTCTCTCCATTCCCCATGTGAAGAATACCTGATGAGGGCACAGGAAAGAAACAAGTAACACCTGCAGCCTGTTTAAGCTGAGCAGTCTGAAGACCATGGGCTCTATTTTCCACTGAATGCAAGCAAAAACCAAAGTGCAGACTTGGCAAACAAGAGCAAACTGGTGTAGCTTAATGGTTATGACAAATATTTGTACTTTTGGTAAGAGGTGGATTTAAACAACAGGCAATTTTCTAATTGTCACTGAAAGAAGCAGAGTGTTTGCTCATAAACTGGGAAATAAATCCAGGCCAACTTCTCCCCCCAAAAAAACTTCTTAGAGAAGTATAATTACACAGCAGCCCAATAATGAATATACAGCATCCAAAATGTGTTACCAAAGGAAAGATGATGTCTCACTTAAAGGTGAATTTACATTTTCAGAGGCACTGAAAATTCCTGTCCATGTGTAATGATATGCACAAACCTATTTTATACTTAATCTTCAAAAATTACTTTCACTTTAGTATACAACTACACAAATATGAAAAGTGTTAACACTGTTAGTCATTGTGGCTGTTGACTTTTTACCACAGTGACTACAGAGACAGATCTGCTTATATGGCTATATTTTTTTTATACTTTTGCAAATAATTTATGAAATTTATATTATTGCATTAGCTAACAGCTCCGTACGTTTCCTGTTTACAGTTTCCTCCTATTTGATTATACAGAGGAAATACTGTTTGCATTTACAAAAAAAAATAAAAAATAAAAAATTGTTGCTAAATTTCTGAAGCAGCTCAAGACACATCCTGATTCTGCCATCTAAACTTTCAACTAGGAAACTGTAGAGAACAGATTTCAAGGCTCGTGTTTAGAGACCTACAGAGGGCTTTGTGAATATGTTTGGAAATTCCATGTTATATGATTTAATTAATTAATTTAGATACCCATGCTGCTTGACGTGTGTAATTATGTGTGGTGCGCATAGCAAGTGGCCAGTAACAAGATCAAAATGGGACGCTAACTGAATATTGCCCTGTTCCGGGTGTACGGGCGAGTAAGCAACAGCTTGCTAACGCTGAGGCAGAGGCTATTTCAGCACTCTAATGTCAAAAGAAATGTAAGTCAACACACAGATAAGAATCTGATGTGATTTTGAATAGATGTGTGTGTGCACATCTGCCAACTGAAGCCAAGAAAACTGCCCTGTGTGCCTGTGTTTGCAATAAGAGGTGGACCTAGTGCATGGAAACACAGGCACAATGTCACGTTAAAATGGGGACTACAAAGCCCTTGGCACAAGTGGAATCTCTTGGAGCTAGAAAATTACCATGCAGGCACAATCACAAAAAACTGACTTGCCCCAATTAAAAATGGCATTGTGCCTGCCTTTCTACCTCCACCAGCTTTGTGCAAAAGCAAAAATAGAGCAGCATGACTACAGTTCATGTGCAGGCATGCACCCACACGCACATGCACGCTGTATTTCCATTACTGTTGTCGATCTACTCTTGGAAAACTTTCAGATATGTAAATGTAAAGATGTTCCTGCTCCCCAATCAACGTAATCATATTTGAAATTCGGCATCTGCGTGTCTGCTGTAGTTTTTCTGCTTCTGATGGTACTTGGTGACCTGAGTTCTTTGAACAGCACAACATTTGGCTTATCAGACAAGATCAGCCAAGCATCCCCTTCCTGGGACATGATTTAATCTTAGGGACTGCTGCTGCTGGGAGTAGCAGAGTGATAGCAATTAAATTAGGGATGATTCTAAAAATGCTGGGCATGAACAAGACATGGAGGTGCCAAAGGGGGGGGTGGGGTGGATGAACTAGCAGTGGAGGTGATGTGGGGGCATGTAGCAGCTCTCTCCCTCCTACGGACGGCACATTCAGATATAGCAGGTTTAGTGTGACAGATCAAAGTGCCACCTTCCAGAGCACTTTTCATATAAGTATGCCTCATCTGCTCTGATGAGCCCTTCAAGATACAAACAGACAGTGAAACCCAGCTTGTGACAGGTGCTGGCCAAAGTTTTTCTCTCTTTATTCCTCTTCCTGCCTTTCAGGAGTAATTTGCTGGCAATTAGAAAATTGACCCCCCTCACCTAAGAATGGACAGTGGCAATAAAAAAGTCAGATCAGTCTGAGGCTGACTGACACTGCTGTATTGAAAAAATTCAAAATACTACAAACAGGGAGCACAATTCAACGTTACACTAAAAGAATCATTATCTAAGGCACTGAGTGAACATGGTGGTACTTATCTGCACATTCTGAATGATATGTGTAAAATGATATTTAGGAGCAGCAAATGTGGAGCTTGCACCACAAAAATGTTTCCATCTTAACAAATCACAAAATCTATTATCAACTACTAATGAGATGTAATTTTATAAAACCAGCAAAAAAAAAAAAGACTGGTAATTAAATGAGATGTTTGTTCTTAGAGTTATTATTTTCCTGATATTAACATAAAATAGGGATCTGCATTATGTTGACACAAATTCTTAGAAAATTCCGACAAGCACAACTGTACAGGAACACAAATGTATTTATCTCACTGAGATCATTTTAAAATTCAGCAATGGAATATATGTGCTAAAAGTAAGATTTCTTGCAGTACAAAATTATCCTTTTAGTAGGTGTTTTAATGAATGAGCAGCTGAGAATAGCAATTTAAAAAAGGATTACAAGCTGACTCACCACTCTGGATGTTTAAAGCATGGTGCTTATCTATAGTCCATCCTCCCAGTTTGGAGGCTGTGGTTTCGTAGCCCTGTAGAACAGCAGTCCTCTTCTCCCATAGAATAAGGTCTGGACATGACTCATACTCAAAGCCCACAGATACTTGAGAAAGAGGAAAAAATAAAACTAGCATTAGTGAACCACAGGTGTTCCTGATAAAAGAAGCAAAAATATGTATTATATGCAACATATACTCCATTACTTACCAAATGCTTCAGACAGGCCATAGACCTTCTGGCTGTAGACGTCAGCCTTGTCCCACACAAAGTCATATGAGAGGTTGGGGGCCGCAGGAAACCACTTTCTGAACAGCCTGCCTTCCACGGCCACCATGAGGTGAACCTTCATCAAGTTGAAAGGGATTGTGGAGTGGGTGAGGGTCACCCTCAGTATTGACTTGTAACCTGGGGTCCTGCTGCTTAAATAGCTAAGCTTCATATCTGTCCCTGGTATCGGTACTTCCTCCTGAAGAGACTATGGACAAAAAAACAGAGCTTATCAATGACAGGAAAAAAACGTACATCGTTAAGCTAGGTGATGGGAACTGTAAATACTAAAGTGATTAGAAATTCTTTTCTTCAATGTTTATGTTAGGATTAATAATTAATTTATTTGTCATTCCTGTGATCAGTAGCCACCACAGCCTTTGTCAGATATTTTTCATAGCCTTGTCTCCAACCAAATATACGGACCCATGGGAAGATTAGAAACATCAATTAGAGGACAATTATACTCATGTGTTATACACAAACCGTTGAAGGATTTCTTCATTACGTACTCTCAGTAAGTATTTTTCATTATTGATTTAATAACAGAAGGTCCTTCATGAGGACAACAGCCTTCCCTGCAATCCATATGACAATAGCATCACAAGAGTGCCCTTGGGCTCAGAGCTTGTACAGTCCAATAATATAAGAGTAAATTTAGTAGAAGACAACATTAAAGCCTTAGGAAAGTTCAACTGAGATCAGACCTGCAAGCTCCTGATGCTACAACCGTAGGTCAGCACTCAGACATTGTACAATGTTCGCATTTAGGATCAAGGGTCGACAGCACAGGTTTGGTTGACCAATTCCTCTCTGCTCTAATTAAGTCACCTCTGGTCACCTATCTCCACAGTACAGAACAATGTGACAATTAAAACAACTGCCCAAAGCAGCGTTGGTCAGTGGACATGTCACTTACAATCTGTTTCTTTTTAAATGTAAATTCCCTTTTCTAATTGTAATTTGGATGATGTCCCTGTATTGTGTGACTACAGCTCAAGGAATAGCAAAGGCAGGGCTGCTATAAATGGACTGGACTGCATACTAAATTCACTGATATGCCATAAATCTTATGAAGCAAATTGGGAGACAAAGTAATTAGAGAAGGGCACAAAGATTCCTGCTAGATACATACACATGCAGACAGATATCAAAATATATACAGTCATGAAATATGAAAGCAAATCCTTTCTAGTGGTACTTGTATGCTTAACCTGGCAGCCTACAACCCAGGAGAAATTAAAAATGCCCTGGCTGTTTTGTCTGTGTGAGGTAATCATCATCACTCTGCATTGAGACAGTACAATGCACACAGTAAATCGCCCAAGTTCCGCAGACCAATTACACTAGAGAGATAAAATCGCAGGACTGCCCTGAGCCAGAGTTCCTATTACACTTGTACTTGATGAATAGTCTTCATAGTCTCTCCCAGATGTGTGGCATGAATCATTTGGAGGAGAGACCCATGTAGATCATGGCCTGCAGGGCAGTGAAGAAGGTGAGCGGCGGAGTTTCACCTGGATTTCGGGTACGACAGTCCCCCTTTCAGAGCAGGAGCCAGCAAATGCGGTGAGTGGAGCTGGGGACACCACGGGGCTGGGCCTGGTAAAGCTGCTGAGGTCACAGCTAGGGATGTCATTCTCCTCATGCCGCATGACAATGGTATCCATGACAAAGAAGCGTCCCCATGGCAACCAGAGAGTATGTTCCTGGGTGATGAATGGAGCACGCTCAAAGTGCAGGGCTATGGCTATGCCCCCATTGGTCACCAAGTCAAAACTGGAACACAGACATGTACAATGTCAGAGAAATGAAATATAGATGTTTTTCACATATATACTGTAGGCAATGTATGCACTCTGCTGTGTGTTGGAGACCAAACCAAGCCATGTTATGTTGTGAATATGAGTAATATTTTCTATAGTGTTGTTGTTCTATAAGTGTTGTTATAGCAGATCAAACAATGAAGGCTAGGAAAAAGGATGCTGTTTCATTATTTAGCATTATCTTTCAGGCACACACAGGCTGAAAATGCAACAGGATGATTGATCATAATCTAAGAAGCACATCTCTTAATTAATGACATAATCAGGAGATTTTGTTTGAGGAAAATAGTGGATGCATGCTTTGAATTCAGACACGACTGTTTCACCCACATGTGTGTGTGTGTGTTTGTAATGCACTGCTCCTGTGCTCACATTTATATGTGAGAGAGAGAGATTTGTGGTGTAGTATAGAGGAAGCCGCCACTTCGCTATCGATCCCTTAGACGAAGGCTGTCCACTCTAACATCAGTCTAAAAGCCCTGCAATGCAATCCCATCTACTGTTGCATTAAAGGGCCTCTGCCTCTGGACTGACCTGAGTGGGTCTCAGTAAACAGGCTGAGCTCTAGCAATTTCATCACCTCTAACTGCTGCATGGTGACAACAGCATGCCTGCACCTGCACTGGACTTCTGCAGTTCTTGTCACTTTTCTCTAAGAGCCAATTAGCACCTGGTCACCTACAGGCTCTTGGGACAGGCTCTTGGGACATCCTCACAAGGGAAGCATCTTTTCCAAATTACAGGTAAAAAAGCAGGTTCAAATAGTGGTCTCTAAACTAGGTAACCTCCCTCTCGGTTTAAGCTCCTATATAAAGAATGTGCTCAGTCTAACCTCGCTTGAGGGTGAACGTCTGATTGGCTGGGGAGATAAACAAAGGTTTGTTCCGCCCTTGGTGTTTTGCCCTTGGCTGGGTGTGAGTAGAGTGAGTATGTCCAGCAGTACAAAGGATGCAGAGTTGATGGGGGCTGTGATAGTGCTACCCTTGTGGTGCCATGATCTGTCAGCAGCCATGCAGCTGTAGCTGGTCAGTCTGCATGACACCTGGCTGGCTCAGGCTATGCACGCTCAAAACACTTCTGGACAGATACCCAGCGAGGGCAGCGCGGCCAATCGATGGTGGGATTCACTGGCTGTTATCAATCATGACAACAGCCTTAAGCCATGTGACAAAACTTATTAAGCTACCTACAGCAGCCATGCTTGCTCCTGGCCTTAGGGAATGCATCAAGCTCAAAGAGTTAACCCTGCCAATATACACAATCATTGGATGGATCTTTTGAAAAAACTACATCAAGTGTAGATTATATCATGGCTCCTATAGAGGCAAGCACCTAATAATGTAATAAGCTGGAATCTATGTCAGCATTTACTCACTATTGGAGAAAAGCATAAAAGGGAATGTGTCTGTGTCAATGCTCAGCCAGTCAGAAAGTGGCTACACAGCTGTAAAGAAACTAAACTAACCTCTTTTGTTTAGGCCAGAAAACTTTTCAAGATAGTGGAAAAGGTAATTTAAAAAACTAAGCCCTTGGACAATAAAGAACACATCATAAAAATGAGTTGAGACAGCTTTCCTATTTCTAAGTGGCTGAACAGGTGCATTTCTGATTTCACGCTGCACTGAGCGTGTTTACAGTGATTGCAGCGGAGTTGCAGGAGACTGGGCATGTTTACAGGGGAACCTGGGAGATGGAGTAGTGTTTACACATATGCTGGAAGGGAGAAAAGAGTATGGAGCTTTGCAAAGGAAAAACGGAGTGATGCATAAGAAAAATGGGACACACATAAATGGGAAAAGGATAGAGATGAGGGAAGCCAGTGCAGTGGAAAGGACATGAGACCTGGGCTCAAGAAAAGCACAGGAAATAAGTAGAAGAGTAGTGCCCAGAAAGGAAAGGCTTAAGGGCAGTGGGAGATTAGAGGAGGAAGAGCATGAAGGGATGGAGAGCAGATGAAATAAGAGAGGAAGGTGAAGATGATGAGGTAGAGATGAGAGATTTTTGTAAATCTAGGAAAAAGAGGAGACTGACAAGAAGATGGATGGAATGAGCGGAAGCAAGAATGATCAAGATCAAACTGGCGGCAAAAAATGTGAGCCTTTAGAGTGTCAGTGACTGATAAAAGTGTCAGGAGGAAGTGGGGCTTGGAGAGCAAACACCAATTCATGCTGTGCTGTGATAGAGGGGCTTGGTTTGCCACAAAGCCTTACTAACACTGACTACAATGAGAAATACAGGGGATTGGAGATTGAGAGTCTGTACAGTATGCATGTGCAATCTGATCCAAAAGCCAAATTCAGAAAAGAGCAGAAGCTATGGAGGCAATATTTCCCAAAGTTTTTCTCTCAGGTGTTTCTCTTTCACTCCAAGAAACACAATGAAACCAGTTGGAGTTTTTTTTGTCTGTATTTCTCTAAGAAACTCTCCTGGTGCCAAAGTAGCTGGCACTCAAAGAAAGCTACACAGAGAATCCAGAGTTTTTCCTCTTGGTATTTAGAACACTTCACCACAACAGTTTATTTTTCTCCAAAGGGGTTCTAGCGGTACCGTAATGACTCAACAAGAAGCTAAATGTTGAGTTTGTTAAAGAGAGGCTGAAGACGTGGGATTGTCCAAGGAATATAGCTGTAATGATCTATGTCGGTCACTACATGTAGTACCACCATCATTTTATGGGTGTAGTTTTAAAACAACTGCATAAATAATTAATGTTAGGGTCAGGATTGTTTTTTCACCCATGACATCAATAAAACTGAAATGAAATATTATTCAGCTACAACAAGAGAGGAGAAAGATGCAAATTAATTGCAGGTCTGTGGCCCAAACTTAAATGTCTCACTTAATTCTCTAAATCCTCCATTGTCAAATAAATAATGTCCATCTGCACTATGTTTCATAGCCCCAGTGAGCTGCTTTGAATTGGCATATTTTATTCTTTCCCCTCCCCTGCTGCTACTGAAGCATAACTTATGAGTGTACCAGAAGGGCTTTGTTTGATTTCTCTGGGAATTGAGCCGAGAACTCCAAAATTGGACCAAATGAAAGCACAAAGCAGATCAATGGCGGCACAGTTTGCTGTGGCAACTGTGTTTTTTTCCTGCCATCATTAGAATTCAGCACAGCTAAACAACAGTATTTGACAATAATATAAATATCATTGTCACATCACTGTGCCGCACAGTTAGGTAGCAGCTAGTGGCATTTGTTTCTATATGTGTGTGTGGATATAAAGAAAAAAGTTTTACCTTCCATCCTGCCTTGTAATTGTGTAACCGTAGGACGGGTTGCTGATGAAACTGATGTTGACTCCAACCAGCGGGGTTCCATCCGAGGTCACTACTTGTCCACGAATGACACAAGCATGACTGTATGGGAGTGAACACAGTTACAATGATGGAACACTTTTGGACCAGTGTAAATAAATACATGCCAAAAACAGTAGTTCTGCAATACACTGGAATGGATAAAACATACCATGGGGATGAATCAACACCTCTCTTACTGTCAGAAACTGAACATGTATTTATTTCAGGGCAGGATATTGGATCGCACTGGATATAGGTATAGCTATTAGTAACCCAATGTACACAACAATAACATAAATATAAAAAGTATAGAATCTTTTCCTTGAAGAAACAGAAATGAACCAAGAACAGTACAGTTGAAAAACACACAGTAAATATGGTTATAATCAAAAGGAAACATTGTACACAATAAACTCAAATAGCCACAACAGAAACAGAATAAAACAGCACCTCCTAGGTTCCTATCCAGAATGACTGGATAATGAGATAAGGAAGCTTTACTTTGCTTTTGCTCTAATTAAAAAAAAGAGGATTTATCTTTTCTATTATGGAATGCGAGAGAGTGAAATAATAAGACTGCAGATCGCAAGACTTGCTTGGCTGGTTATCAAGACCTCGACAGATTTCCAGACTGACATCAAGTCTCCAGAAGCTGCATAAATTAGATCTGATCATCAGTCCCCACCAATCAATAGTGGGAAGTCATCCAAATTCAGCTCCTAATCTTACTGAACTGATGAGTTCAGACCGCTGTATCACATCTCCCTTGCTGAGTACTGCCCCCATCATTAGCAAGGCCCAACTCATGGTCAGCCATTGTTTCTGTGGTCGTTTGCAAAAAATTGGTCCCCTAACAAATGCCTTGCTGCCACTTCTTCATTGGACCATGGCTATTTTTAATACATTTGGGTCTTAAACACTGCCACGCACTGGAAACAATTAACACTAGCGTGTTAGTAGCTGCCCTCAACATGTCCTTACCAGAGGCAAGATCATTCACCCCACACTATCCTGGTCCCTAGGAACCCAGTTTTATGTTAATTAGGCCGAGTCTCCTTCAGAAGACCTTGCTTGTCCACCGCTACACTGTAAACAAGCAAGGAGATACTGCTCTGAATCTTTGGGTTCATACCAAAAGATCTATGTGGATACATATACATAGATTTACTACTAAAGTTAACGCAACAGCGTCCTGGCTGTCTATGGTTAGTCATTCATGCTGGCAGTTTATTTTAGAGCCTTGTTTGAATAGGCTATCATCCACATTTTCTTCAGATGGGGCTCTGAAAGTGGAACTATCTTCTTCCTGCCACTGTGAACCACATGGGGAGATGATTCCTCACTGTCAAGACAAATGATTTAAATATTGACATCAAATACAACAGGGAGAAAGAGCAGCAAAGGAATCGTGAAACATTCGCTGCAGAAACTTCCTCCCTCTGTGTGAGATTTCACTCGTCCACGTGGATTCACAAAGTCAAAAGGGACTTCACAATATCTCCAGCCTCCAGTTTATCATACATCATCCACAGAGGACAAAGTGAGGACATGTTGTGAAAAATAAACAGGTGAGGCCCCTGAACTCAGCAGGAAATCATTTCTACTTTAGGTTCTTTTAAGAGGGAGTATTATTGATAATAAAACTTGGTCCAGTCAAGTCTTGAGGTGGATTCTGCCACAGATTCTCACGGTATTTGAAATAGCAGTTCTGAATAAACTTTCCATTCGATGTCACAACTGGAAAAAATTCAGTATCAGTAATTTAGTAATTTTCCTAAGTTGCGGTGTGAGTCATGGTTGCTGCTAGATTGTTAGATTATGCTTTTTGGATACGATACAGTGAGAGGAGAGGAGGGATAAAATACTTACAACTAATTACAGCAGTGATTCATGAAGATTTCTTCTTTTATATTAATTGACCACAAACTGACTGTTTCCACAGAGATGGGTGTATCGCTGTGGAAACCAAATGACTGCTAATGAAACTGAATAACCACTGGTGAAAAAACTCACACATAAATAGACATACAGCAGTTACACAGTATAAATTTGTAGCAAAATTGGAAAATAGCCTCCTTTACCAGCGTGTAATTGTGAGGAAACTATGCTGCTCAGTAGTATTTCAGACAAAATAAAAAATGCATGCCAGACTTAAGTATAGAGAACTTTCAATGAGCAAGGCTAATAAATGGTACCATCACCACAGAAGCAACAAAAACATCATTACCACACAAATGACTTGATTATAGGGTGACCCTGCTGCAAATGTAAGCATGTCCTTGCAGCCCCCTCTTTCCCTGCCTGTATGTTACCCAGCACACTGTGGAGTGTAAAATAAGGGGACATCAAGGTAAATTTTTAGCTCTCCAAATATATAATGCTGCTAAAAGGGAGAGTGCACATGGAGAAGAAAACAAACAAGAGATTTTCTGACACTAATGGCCTAACACTAATAAAAGAGTTATAAATAAAATAATAAAAGCGCAAGCCTGTAAATGAAGCAAATGGCTTCTGCCTTGCGATTATAAGCCAGCTATCAATCTTTGCCCAAATTGTTCCATGGACAAAGTCCCTGTTTACTATTCTAGTCAGCATCCATTGCTGGGCCTTGGCAGTCTCTTGTATTATGTGTCATGGTGGAGAGTCAAGACATTTTATGCAGTGGCAGATGCTTTATTCAGTGGCACCTCTGCAGCTTTTTGTGGTGGAAAACATCAGAAATAGCCCTCCAACATGTCTACTAGCATGAGGAAGTGGTTAGTGGATCAATAAGGAGATGATCGGGTGACCAGGGCAGGCATATCGGGAAGATGGTAAGATCGTGCCTGTAAGGTTCATCTGAAGCCTAGAGCCCCCTGTCATAACCGCTCATATCTGTCAGTGGGTGGGGAATGAATACCAAGCATGAATAATAGATTACCACTGATATTTTTAGGTGAGCCGAGTCTTCCAATCTCGCAGCTCATCTCTGGATTCTTGATTTTACTTATTTATGGCTGCATCTTCTTGTGAGAGAGACATGAGTATTACTCAACCCTATACGCCTCTTCCTCTGTCCAGTGAAGAACTGCAAAATGTTGAGTGGTTCTTGAAAGCCAGAAAAATATCAATGAGGGAAAATGTCACCAAAGTGTGTTACAAGTGCTTTTCTCAAGTATCAGCTGACACTAGCGCCAAAAAATTCGAAAAAAGGCAGAGTTTGAATTCGACAATGACATCGGATTTATTGATTTTTTTTTTTTTCATTTCTAACTGCAAACTGTGTGAGGGGCTACTGATGTCTGATCACATACAGATAGCTATCTAAGCCATAAAAGAGCAACATGCTCAATGTGGGCAGCACAGAGATGAAAACATGTTTTACTGCAAACAATGAGGTAAAATGGACAGCATTAGGTTAGCAAACAGCACACTATTTGCACATCTCAGCTAGAAGCCACTACTAAGATGTCTTGTGTTGCAAATTATACTTAAGGAAGTGATCCTGCTGGAGCAGGGACACTTTTGAAATGGATTTTCCCTTCAAGTACAAAGCAACAGCTCTGCCGAACTAAAAATAGTGACATCTGAAAGCACAAACTTCTGCCATCATCTTGAAAAAATGTAATTAAAAAAAGCCTCAAATACTTCATGCTGTGGCGTTTGTTTTGTCAGCTGTTTTTGACACCATTCTATAACATTTTATCACCAGAGACTAAAAAAAATAAAATATTCTCGACATTTTATTCACTATTCTGTTTTGTTTGTTTCACAGGAGTATAATAAGCCAAGATGAGAGAGATCCATGAGCAAGTGGGATGCAAATAAGGTGACACAGCCTCAGAAGCGATTAAAGATGAAAAGAGAAGGAGACAAAGGAAAAGAGAGGCAGGGGAATCTTATGAGACTTTGACAGCCATCCTGCCTGATATGAAAGGATCTCAGATTCCATAGCTGGGGTGTCGTGAGCTCTGCCTCTGGGAGAGGGCCTCAGATGGATTACACTAAGAGTAATCACAATACATGAATATGAGATGCCTTTCTTGCCAGGGAATGCTCTTTGCTTTTTGCCACATTCTATGTTTGTCCATCATCATCTGTCCATCATCCGTCTAGCTATGCATGCCACTGCTCCCTGCCCATTTCAGCCTCCATTGCCTATAGCTGTCTCCCTCACACCGGCATTTTGGTCTGGGATAAAGAAGGCAAACATTTACACTCAATAAGATCTGTCAGTGCAATAACCATAGCATTGTAATTGCACTGGCCTACATTAATAATGAAAGCAACTGATTGATTTGTGCTTGCACCTTAAAAGTCATTACTTGTGTGAGGGTAGCTATAATGCAAACTCAAACTGGATCACAGTTAAATCCATTGGAAACGAGCAGAGCTGCAAAGCTGTGTATACAATCGAAGTCAAGCATCCCGCAGCTGAATTAAAATGTGAAACATATTAAGTCCAGCAATTACTAATTTAACTGACTCAACTGAATGGAGTGCGCTCACAAGAAACTGATGCATGAAAGACCCATGACAATGCAGAAAAAAGAGAATCCAATTTAATAATGAAATCAAAATTCCCTTCCCAGGAGAATAATAGCTTTCATCTGGTTACAGAATGTCACACTGGATGGTATCTGAAAAGAGTAATACAAAAGTCACTCACTTGCCATCGAAGGGGTTCGCTCCAGGGATGATGTGGGTGCTGTCCCTGCCCACCAGGAAGCGTACCCTGTCATAGAAAGTCTGCAGGTTGCTCTGTGCAGAGGACATCTGTGTCTCCTGGATGATGTCCAGGGGGTCCGGGGAGCCCACACATAGAGAGGTGGTGTGACAGGTTGCCTGCAGACAGCAGTCTGGATCCATGCAGTCCACCAGGCCATCTGACAAGGTCAAACATGTCACACACACATGATCTCATTAAACACCTACCTGGACATACACCTGGCAAAAGAAACCAAGCACATATATTTGGGTCCTTGGGGCAATATTAATCTTTTCCTACATGACCGGAGCCATGTCATATACATCTCATCCTGGACAACATTTACAAAACCTCGAGCAAGGCTAGTGGTTCTCTATCTGTAATTTAGATGAAATAATACAAGACAGAGAGAGCTGCTGTGCAAGGCACTTTACTTTGCTGAAGTGGGTCATCGGACTCCCTACCCTTTGCTTTCAGGGGCCTATCTGGCCAGATGGGTGATAAAAATAAACCCTGCTGTCAGGAGTCAGTCAAATCCCCAGCAGCACCCAGTCTTTGCCACTGAGAGCCCTGTGGCCCCTGAACAGTGATGGGGAGACAAACAGCCCCTGCATAAATAAGGGATGCTAGTGCATAGCTCAAGCCCAGAATGAGGTCTGGAAGAAAGGAAGTCACGTCCCCCATTTGGCCTCAAGAGGGGTGCAGCCCCCTGGCTGGCTGTGTGTGTGCCTGGCTCTGCTTAAGGCTAGTTAGAGGGCAGAGCTTGGACTTCCTCCTGGGGCCCATGCATGCTTGGGGGTCCATGCCAGCTACCCTGCTTTTTAATAAAAACCTGTTGTCCAGGTGACTGACTGGAAGCCGTTCCTCATCCTCACCTGCATAAGAGTACAACTGAGCCTGGAAACCATAAAGCAGGAACAGTATATACTCAAGCACAAAGGTGGTTAATTCTATAGTCAAATCATGTCCAGTTAAGAGTCCCTGTTGATGCTTTGCCAGTGTCAGAAGGTATTGCTGTGTTTTGTTTGTGATTTACCTCCATCGTTGTCCTTGACATCACTGCAGGCAGTTTCCATAGAGGTGTCACAGCCAGTGCCCCTCCAGCCCAGCTGGCACACACAGTACCAGCCATTGTTACCCAGAGTGCACCTACCATTTCCATTGCACAAACCAGGACAGCCCTCTGTATAACAAAAAAGGACAAAGACAAAGGTCGGCACAGAATATCAAATAAAGTAGGTGTAATGGGAAGCAGATGAAAGTCGTATATTGTTTGTTAACAAACTCCCAACAATAAAACAATGACAACGGTGCGGCTTGTTGATGACAACGGTTGGTTGCTAATATTTCTCTGGTAGCAAAGCAAAGTCATTTTAAGATTTTAAATGGGTGAGGGTGGCTATAATGACCCTCAGCTGAAGTTGATTAATATGATACACCTTTTGTGAAGCTTCTAATATCCCTTTGCAGTAAAATCAGATAAGAGGGATCTTCTAAATCAATATTCACTCATTACTACAGTAGATTGGCCTTCTGTATCTATGCTACTACAGCTGGGTAATGAGAGCAGTGGTGTACATGCTGGCATTCTTGCACATAATTGGATCCGTTTTTATGTGATTTTTGAATGTGACGGTCGTTATGATCCTAGAATTATTGCTACTACTGCTGTCGTCTGCAAAAGAGAATGCAGGGCAACAAAGCCGTATTAGTTATTGAAAGAAGTGTGAGTATCAGTACTCGCTCTCTTTTTTGATAAATTGTCTCCAGACTCTTCTTAGAAATCAATAAGATTATCCCTTCAGGGTAAGTGTGTGTTCTGTCATTAACAGAAGCAGAATGCAAAATAAAATAGCAGGAAGTGGATTCGGCTTAGCTCAATAGCATTATGCGGGGAAGGCTTGCACTAACTGTGTTCTCAGGCATGTGACCCCAGGGGAGCTAAAAGCAGGCTGGAGCAGAACGACAGGTGAAACATTCCTCTGTTTCTCTCTGGATAGGTCTTCACAAGGGCATAGATCAGAGGATTATCTCGCCCATTTTTCCAGGGCTGTTTGGAATTTATCTGGCACCTTATGATCCGTATCCCCTCGCTGAAGCAGAGGCAGAGGGTAACATCTCCAGATATCAAATGTACAAGTCTGTCACAGTTTGTGTTATTAACAAGCTGTCTTGATAGAGGGAATGCTAAGCTGACCCATTTTATCAACTTGAGAGACTGGGGCGGCTGTCTCAATGCTCTTACATCACACCAGGAGAATAGGAACGGGAGAATGAGAGAGCAAGAAAGAAGGAAGAGAGATGGGTGCGGTAACAGTGATGTGAAAGAAACAGAGATAAGTATTTAGTAAGATAAAGATAAAAGCAGCACCAAGAATAGATGGTTTTTGTAGATCACATGGTTAGCTTAGTAATGCAGCAGTCAATGAACAACACAGTTATACATATGTTTGCGCATTAATCTCTCATAAATGGCGGTTTAAAAACATAAGCCCCAAAAGCAGAATTAAATTTCAATTTATTTGAACAACAACAGAAATTGTGCCATTCATTTACACTTTACACATATACTGCAGAGTAGCAGCACAGGTTTTTGTTGAACTGTGAATCTGTGCCGATACAGGTAAGCACCAAAAGAAGCAACCAGCACAGACTATTTAATAATGGGTATAAATTGCGGAGCATTCATAATTTTAAGAAAAATAAATAATCCTGTTTCCATTTTCTTCTTGTTTCCCTGAAGACAGGGGACTCACTGCTGAAAGCTAATGCCATTAGAAAGTGCCTTGCCTTCTAGACACGCTTGGGCATTAGCAGTCCTTTTATTGAGCAAATGGACAAAACAACTCTGGTTAGACCAGTGGAGACAGATGATTAGTAAGCTCTGAATGTTTATTACAAGGATAAATAAAGATCCGCTCTCTGTTGGCACCAGTGCAACTTAATTGGCAGCCCAACCAGAGAGGAGCCCCTGCTGAGCTCTGCCCAAGCCTGCCTGAAACAGCTCCAAACGTGAGGGTGCAAGTATTCGAAGGACTCCTCTGGCAGCCGCTCTCATGCCAGGTGGTCCATTACCAAGGACGCAGTGAGAGTGAAAGGGGGAGCTGGAGGCAGAGAGGCAGGGTTGGTACAGAGCCTCCACCCCCTGCTTGCCCTGCACCAACCAGACCATGAACTGTTTTAATTAGATAGGATGCGTCCTCAGCACCTATCAGGCCCTGCTCACAGCTGCACACTCATCCATAATGCATGGCACAGGTTATGAAGCCCCTTTCCCAACATCCCACTATTGAAAGCAAGGCTGCACACAAACCAGATATTCAAAACAAAAAGAAGGAAGCACAACTTGACTCACCAGGTGCGAAAGTGCTAAGTGGAGATTATTGTGTGACAATATGGCAAAAAGTTGATGGGAGGTGGAGATCTTTAGAATGAGTTGTTTGGGGCAACAAGAGGTGCATAGTGTTTGCATATGTCAATGTAGGGGAAGAGCATGGTGTGTGTGCATGACTTGTTAATGCTGGCTGGAGTTACAATGGGAGGAGGGCAAAATAGAAGGAAGGAGGAATGCCATACCTTTCACTACCTTATCCAGATAGTGAGCTTGGGAGATAAAAGACAGGACATATAAGGGAGGTTTGAACAGTGCCACTTCCATGACAAGACAGCAAGGCAAGGTGTTAGTTTACATTACAAAAGGCAAATAAAAAAAGGGAAAAGTGCAGTCATGAAGCAAAATCATGCATTACAAGCCACACAACAATTACGAGTCAACACAGAGGGAGAGGAATGGAGACGGAAAAAAGACGGGGGAGGGGGAACACACAGAAAGAGAATAAGAGAAAGAGAGAAATAAAGACACAGTGAGAGAGAGGGTAAAAAAGTGATATGTTCAGAAAGAACATTTCAATCGGTCCCCATTTATCAACTGCCAGGATCGGCAGAATATCTCAGGGGAGTATTTCAATAGCAGCATGATTGATGCACATATTACCACCCTTAAATCTCTCAAGCAATATCAAACAGGAGGTCAGGATGTTCAACAAAAAACGTTTTTAATCTTGAAACACCTCTATAGACGATGAGGTCACCAGAGGCTTTGGCAATGGTGGGGCCGTATCGGACCTCCTATGCCCCACAGCATGGGGCTTGGAGCCAACACAGAGCTCTCAATAATGAAAATTGATTTAAATTGAGATCTTTGGCTTCTTAATGGATGACACTGAGGAATATTCTTGTCGAGGGAGTGGGGATCTCAATATGGCACTTATAAAAGGCCCATCAATAATGTAAGGCCAGCATATAAAACATTCACAGACTGAGTCAAGGTTCTGTACTCAGGCTACTCTGCTCCAAGACATGCATGAGAATTCTGTGAGAAAATCTTATCTTTATCTATTTGAATATGTAGCAAAGCTTTCACCTATATGGACATCATTCTCAACTTTTGTCTGATTTCTCTATTGAACTAAAATGTGTGACAGTTGCAAATTTCTTTTCATTGAAATTCTGTGGCAGAGGGGGAAGAGATGGCTTTTGTGTTCTCTCTTCCTCTGTGATGCGTGTTGAGTATTTGGTTCATAGACTGATAATGGGTGACCATGTTAGGCTGCAACTATCAAAGCAGTGGTGGGTTGATTACGTGTACTCTTTTTCTAGTAAAAACAGTAATTAACACAATGGTCTGCATGGGGCTTTTTTAAAAGTATATTCATTTAGATAGTTTAACCAATAAAAATGCATATTTTATATGATGCCACATATTTTGTATGTAAGTAAATTATGTAAGTTGAACTAAAATATTCAAATATTCAAGGTGGAGTAAAAATAAATAAAGTAAAATATGCTTGAAATATAGCACAATAGACGTATATAGAAAGAAATGTATTACTCCAGCAAGGCACCAATATCTCAGAATTGTGTGTATATACACTACTTGAGTAAATGTATTTACTTTCCACCCATAAAATAAAGAAATAAAGAAGAAGAAAGTAGTCAAGCAGAAGTAGAGAAAAGATGAGAAGAGAAGCAACACAGCAACAGAATGGAAAAGTTGCAATCTTGCAAAGCAGGCATCACATAGCATGTCCTCTGGATGGTCTCCTCTGACGTTCAGAGAAGGTTTGACAGTCCAGACACCAAATATCATGAAGCTAACTGCATTAAAAGACTCATCTTGACTTTATCAATGAAACTGTCAAACCTTAGAACATCCATCGCCATAACTCAAAAATATCTTCATGCTGTCCCTTTGGCAGTGAGCATTTCAAACAGAGGAGAGAGGTCACAAACAGAGGTCAACTCTTACCTATGATAACAGCCTTACTGCTGTTGTTGCTACTACTTACATATTAGCATAGTCACTAATTCTTTAGGACAAACAAATATTCATAGGAGGAATATACCCTCCTCTCCAAAATAGCAAACATTCTAAAATCTGAAATCTTTAACATATGGTGCTGAGTACACTTTGCAAAATTAAGTTGGCTCCTTCTACCTCTTGACTATTCTTCTTGTAAAGGATGTTAACAAACATAAAAAGAGCCAACATTATCAACCCATGAACCACTGCTGGTATTTTCTGCTTAAGGATTACGAAAAATCCACTGCTCAACACACAGTACTAACAAACTTAGCTCTCTGGCAACACAATGAAAACTCAGTCACAACTTTAGGTTTAAGTGAGTCAAGGTTTTCAAGAAAGCTCTTGACATTCAGTCAAGATCTTGAAAAGTTAACTTCTGCAAACATTTACAGAAGAACATAGTATATATTGAGAGCTAAAAGAAGTGGTTGACCTGCTCACAATGACTTACATGTAAGCATTTGAACTTAATAGTAAATGGAAAGGGGGCAAAGAAAGAGATGAGGAAAAGGGTGAGTAAAATGAAACGACACCTTAGCACATTCCCACATTAAAATGCATGAAGGCAAGCCTCAGATCCTTGAGTAAACCTGTTCATGCTTTACTGAGTTGCACAAATTCAATTAAGCATGCTTTTCCCTCTCTTCTCCAACTGGACCCTTCCCCTCACACCCAGCGCTTCATACATACGCAGGCAGACAGACAGCCTACGCCTTTGTTGGCCCCCCAAACCCCTCCCAAACACACAGACATACACATACATACACACACACAGCCCCCCACCACCGAAACCAAAACTTCTTCCCATCCTACCAATGGTGCAGTGTTCTCCATTCCAACCCGGACTGCATTCACATTTGCCGTCCTTGCAAGTGCCATGTTCGTTGCAACGAGGGTGACATGCCCTCTGGTCACACCCGGTGCCCATCCAGCCGTCGTCACAGCGGCAGGTGCCCGACACACAAATGCCATGGCCACCACAGTCCGCTGCACAAATCTCTGTGGGACACAGGGACATAGAAAAAGACAAAAAAGAGAGCGGGGGAAGACAGACAGAGAGGAAGGAGGGGGTAGATGTGGGATGGAAAGGGAAGACAAGGCGGTGACGGGACAAGGCAACAAGGGTCAAGAAAAGACAAATCCAGGAGTTATTGTCAAGGAAAGGCGGCCACGCTCCACTACCTTGTCTGATGGCAGCTGAAAAGAAATTCCTGCACCTCATAAGGGGCAATCCTTTTTGACAATACAAATCTAATAAGTCCATTACAAAGAAAAGACATGGATTGTGGCAGCCCTAGTGGACTTATTCTTCTCCTTTGCCTCATCTCTTTGTAAATTCAGCTCTTTTTGTCACAAAGGAGATAAAGAGAAAAAAATACACAGCTGGAACATCTAGTAGGAATTGCAACAACATCACCACTACCATTTTGATTAAATTGTAAATTTTTATTTCCTTTGTCGTACATGTAGTGCTCATAGCTTTGCCACATGCTTTACTTTGGGCTACAGGCAGGAGGTAAGGCTCCACAGAATGACTGAAGGCATGAGATGTCAATATGCTGTTTTTATTCTACAGTGTACCAGAGGAAGAAGTACATTCATGGAATGAAGGGGACTGAGAGACAGAGCCACAGTAAAGCTTGGCTGCCGCTTTTGTGTGGCAGCTGAAAGACCTCCCTGACAGGCTGTGATAGAGCCTGGGACATTACCCTCGTCTCATGAACTCAAGGGAGAGTATGACAAGACCAAGGCCCAAAGAAATTAAACACTGACAGATTACTTATGAATCTCATTGAAATGTTAACCTCTTTATTAACTATTCTGTTATAAAAGAGGCTTAGCAGTATGGGCAACGAGGAACAATAGCCATGTATTCCTGGCTTATTAGCCAAGCCAATTCAAATATGACCACAGGGGACCAAACTGGAGGTAAAATCTTTTAAGTCAATTACTGCCTTTACAGTGCCTATTTTGTCATTGCTACAAATTAAATTTGAGGGGTATTTTCACCCACAAACCATAACATGACATTACCAGCTTAAAAAGCTTTTTAAAAATCACTCTCCCCAGCTAATTATAGCTTAGCACTTTGTTAAACTATGCAAATGCAAATTTTACATCTGACTTTTGATTTAGAGGTACAGTGTGCTGGCAGCATATGAATCAGTGCCCCTTTTGACTGCTCTCTCTCACACACAAACAGAAAGAGACGAAGTCATTACACAAGCAAACATAAAATATCTGAGTAGTGTTCAGTCACATAGGTCAGCTCATCATCAATCCTTTTATTGTGTACCTACGTCTTCTACATCCTCTAATGACAATATTAACACTGTTAAATAGGAGCTGCTAATGAACACAATAAACATTAACATATATGTTGAAATAAAATGTAAAAACTGACCCTAGCAGTTCCTTTCTCAGAATTATTAGAACACACACTGGACAGAGAAAACAGGCTCAAACTGACTGTGAGACAACTGTTCACTTGGAACAAAGGAGAAACCTTTAACGTGATAAAGATGCAATTACAGCCTGCAGGCAAACCCTCATTATCCATGGCCAGAGGAGCCCACAGTGAGAAATACCCCAATCCCCATGATGGCCGTTACCATTTGCACTAAAGGACCGTGTAAACAAACTTTCCTCTGGGTGGGAGAATGGCAAAAATGGCATAAAAACACACATATTAAAGGACATAAAACCTCAGGCATTGTTTTATGGCTAGTAACAGCATTACTACCAACTGTGCACACCCAGGTTGTACTGTTCCAAAGCCACATGAGAAAATGAGTTTGTGACTTAAAAGTATTGGGGAGGGGGATTAAAGAAGCTTGAAAGGTATATTGAAAGCTTTCCATCTTTTTCTTGCCCCAGTCTCCAAGGTTATAGGCTGCTAGCTGTACTACCCCACCACCAAGCTTAGTGTTGTATTAGACCACGGAAAGCTCTACAATGAACAGGATAAAGGAGGATAAAGAGCCAACTCATCATCATTTACAGAGCTCTTTCTTTGCGAGACAGACTCAGACTAACTGCCCATTTCCCTCAAAATCCCTGGGATTACCTAATAGGTCATTGTGTCTGCTTGGAATATAAAGGGATTCGTGGATCAGAGTTACTGCTGGACTAAAATTCTCATTTCAGAAATATTCTGTGAGAATACAAATTATGTTGTCCAAATGAAGGCAGCTGAAGGCTACAACTGTATCCGCCTCTACAAAAACAGAGCTGATGTACTGATTATCGACACATCAGAGGTCTGTTCACCCAGAGCTATCTAAAGATTTAATCTGCCAGAGGATCACCATAAAACATGAATATGGTCTCCTAGGAACATTTATACGTGTGGAAAATTGTGAAATTCTTCAGCTGGCTTTACAGTAAAAAGTAAGAAATAAAAAACAAAAAAAAAACACTTTTTTTCCCCTTGAACCTTTGCATCTGCCAACACTGCAAGTCAGTGATGTTAGACACTTACATTTGACAGCTCTTTAACAATCTACCACTGAGTTCACTGAGGTTTTCTCAGTAAAATCCTTCTAAATGTGAGCTAGCAGACTGCTGTCAGAGCTGAACCTAAATTGTGCAGAACTTTTTTCATCCTTTGAGCCTCAAGAAGGTATATTCTAGCTGTAAGACTGTATCTTATGCTCAACCTATTCTTGACTACCAAGAGAGAACATTCCCCATGGACAAAATGAACACAATGTGAACAATCCTCCAGAGCAGGAAAAGTTATCATCAGCTGTGAGCCTTCCAGAACTCAAGGAAGAGCATTAACTTACATTAGATCATGCCTCTGACAAATCCCTGCTATGCATTTCTCTCATTTCTGTGGCTGGCAGCTATCCATGTGAAGATTCAGGATGAAATCATTCATAAAAGAAATAAATTTAGAGCAAAATCAACCAGCGTCTGATTGCTAGCTGTGGACCTCCAACTGATCAATGATGTGAATAATTGAGGCTTTTATGTGAACTACTTTCTTATAGCATAATCAGAAATGTTTACTTCTGTGAGGAGCCTAGCTATTACCAAAGTTATATTGAATCAAGCAGTGAAGGATGTTATTAAGGATCAACTGACAAAGGTGTCAAGGTTATTACATGCTGTTGCCAGTTGTGAGGTGTTAAAGTAAAGTTGCAAATATTGAAGGGTAAGACATTATGCTAGGTACTGAAAAATAGTCACTGATTGTGGTGACCATTTGAAATTAGGAGCTGAAGATTCATAAATATAAGAAATGTATATAACTACAAATATGGCTATGGCTATAAAACCGTGAAACCTTCAACTGCTGTATTATATCACAGTATACGTTATTTCTTAAATTATTGGCTGTTTATAGTTAAATTATGTTTTGTTTTGTGTTTTTTTTTATACAATGCTCTATAAACATCCATCTTTAAGAAGCTGCTACATTCATAAACACCTGAGATGATGTTGTTTCCACCCTGCACTACAACACACATTCTTGGCTAATTCAAGTCAACCTATTATTTGACTTATTTTCTGTGAATGCAATCCTGTTTTTCTACTTGGTAATTAGAGCTAAATCAGCACCAGCCTATGAAAAGGAATTCTGCCAATGTTTACTCCCATATGAGGGAAGTACTCACCTGTAGAGCAGTCATGGCCTGTCCAGTTGGGATCACAGCTGCAGGTTCCAGTGTCTGCCAGGAAAGCTCCGTGTCCAGAGCACTGGTCCATGCAGGAGGCCCTGGGGCTCTCACATCCTGGCCCTCCCCACCCCACAAAGCAGTGGCACTCTCCCTGGACACATACCCCTCGCCCTGAGCATGTTGGGTCTAGGCAGTCCACTAAAAGAGGTCCAAAGAGACAATGTTAGACACATAAGTCACCTGCTGTTACTCTGTTTCAGAGGCAACCTGTTGTCTTTATTTGAGCCTCAGGTAAGTGACAAAGGCAGTGGACAGAGCAACTGGCTTAGTACATGTATACGGAATGTAGGGAAGGAAAAATTCCTAGCAAAGAGGGAAGATGCCTTAATACGAGCATGTTTATCTAAACTTAAAGCCATGAGCATTTCAAAGCTGGAAATAACGAAAGAAAAAAAAACCCCTGTTAACAGATTGTAAAAGAGAAAATGGGGTAAAGTAAGGGAAAGCCTGAGGCAAAAGCCAGACTTCTTAGGCAAGAGAGCATGCTCGACTAGCTCACAGACAATTTGAAGATAACTGTGACTGAGGAAGACTTGCACTGTCCTCCCTCTGCTGTATCTTTTTTTGTACACTATATCAGTGTACACTGTATGAGTTCGATTCACATGCAAATATCCAATTAATGTCCATTTCTTTAGTATCTCTTGCCCTGACATGTCATTAAATGAGTGCTCACTTTGTAAGGCACGAGAGTTGTGGGAGCACACAATCACAATCATAGCATTCTTTCTACCGGACAATATCTGTATGGTACACACAGATGGCAAATGGTCGCCAAGCAGGAGCAACGTCTAGCCACTGAGAGCAGCAGGCCACGCCATGGCAGCTCCCCTTTACCATGACATAAATGGGTATAAAGGCTGTTATAGTAAGACAAACAGGATGTCTTGGCTCTTAGCAGATGGTTTGGGCACAAGGCACAAAGATCAGAGGCTAACTGACAAGCAACTCTCTCCTGGCAATTAATCATTGCGGCTGAAGGTCGCACGGAAGAAAGGTAAAAATGTTAAAGGGCCCTCGTCCACATTCCCCTCAACTCCTTATGGCTAACACTCCACCCAAAATAGAATGGCGGCCTATGGATGTCACAAACCCCCATTTATCAAAGTCCCAGGCTCCATTTGTCATCTTGAAATGAGAGCCTTCAAAAGCTGACAAACACAATGGCTCCTTCAATCTTATCTGGTCAAGCCTTATCCTGCATCATGAATGTGGAGCTCCTAAAAGATTAACATCAGACTTTGTGTCTGAATTTCAAACAATAAATGGACAGTTTTCATTAAAGTAATGCCTTATATCATGATTTATACAGGAAAAGTCACCTAGGATGCATTTCATGAAGTGTTTCACAGTGGATGTCCTGTCTTTACTGCTATACAGACTGTTAAATAGGCCATACCAACTTAATGGTCATTTCCATTATGAGTATTCTTTTAAAATGTCAAGCAGTAACGAGATAAGTTGGTGGTTAGAGCAGCCATATTATGCAGGATTTTACAAGTTTAGGATACATTACCATGACTTATTAAAACAATCACCTTCTTCACAGTTTTCCCCTTTGTAGCCAGGGTTGCAGATACAGGTTCCCACGATACAGGTCCCATGGCTACTACATGTGATGTCAATACACTGGTTGGTGGGAACGTCACACTCAGCGCCCTTCCAGCCGCTGTGACACATGCAGCGACCTTTAAGATATTGACCATTCCCACTGCATAGCACAGGACAGGCAGCTTTGAAAAGAGCAGACAGCATACATCCATTTGAATGGATCCCTCCAACCATAGCTTCAAAGAATAGTGAGCATGTGCAAAAGCCCTGGTCTGACAATGAGCTTCAGACTGAAACGATTAAAGGTTTGCTTTCCAGTGTGCAATATGCAGTACAAATTATTACACTTTGGCTTTCAGTGAAGATGTGAGCCAAATTTAAAAAAAAAAAACTACAAACTAATATCTCCACAGTCGCTCCTGTGTTGCTGTTGAAAATAAACAAAAGAGTTGAATAAAAAGTGTAAAATATGGTGTTAATCAACACATGGATAACAGATGGCAGTATGTGTAAAGATGTCACCAAAACAAACTACTATCATCCTAACACATTGCCTAAACTTGTTTTTTTTTTGTTATTTTTAATTTGCCAAATAATAAATACAGCCTTAATTTCAATAATTGAAAGAACTGAAAACTCTCTTCTCTGTGCAGTTATTCAAGAGTTCTTTTATATGTAACACAATACTCCATTAGGAGCGACAGAGGTAAAACTGAATCATCTGGAGTAGCACTGCCTTATTTAATAAGAAAGAGGAACAATTAAAAGTAATTGTAAGATTAAATTGCTTTATTCTGGTGATGCAGTGAATATAATCTGGTCAGCACCCTAAAACGTTATGTATCTGAATGATGGAGATCAATAAAGTCATCATGACTGAGGGATTGACTCACCTCGCCCACAGTCAGGTCCTTTGAATCCTAAAAAGCAGTGGCATGTTCCAGCAACACAGTCACCGTTCCCAAAGCAGTTACTGGGACAGTCATCAATAGATTCTGCAAGAGGGCAATCAGAGGGTTTTGTGAGTAATGTGGTTTGAAAAACAATTTTCCTCCCACTCATTTTCTCTGGGTAGATTATTATTCCTTTGTTAATGACAGTGATAAGCACAGGCTCCAATCCTGTCAATATTTCTATTTCACTGCAAAACATTTTTGAGTATTACTAATGTTTGGGAGAATTCACTAAAAGAGGAAACAAGTTCTGATCATTTGAGTTTTTAGCAAAAGTCACAAAACAAATAAATTCTCAGAAGTTCCAGATGCAGTGGATGTGATAAGTGGCATGCATCAACTTGACGCTTTTATGGCACACCGCAACCAGGTGATTCAAAGTGTTAGCAACACTGGAACCTGCATTTCCCCACTGCCACGGGTAATGTTACTGTGTCATATTTTCTTCTATGGTCTGCTTTTCAGTCAGCTTTATGTATTTACAGAAGTAATGAGTAAGCCTGGCAGACTACTTTATGTTACTGTTTTGTCTATTCATCACAACGCTAGAAGCTGAAATACCTGCAGTTTATATACATATATAGTGTGTATATATATGTATGTATGTATGTATGTATTTGTGTATATGTATGTGTGTGTGTCTCTGTATGTAAAATGAAGAAGAAATTTTTAAAATTCTGCTCTATTTCCAGGCCAGCAGTCAGAATTCAAGCAAATTTGGGACCTATCTCCCTTCTACAACAGGTCAGATTTCCTTGATTTCCTTCCATTTAAGGGATGACAGGGGTTCAGATGAGTGGATTTGATCTACTCATCAGAGGCTTGTTCATGTAACTTCACTCGCAGTCAGTGTTCACCTGCTATAAAAAGGATGTGCCTCAAGTTTACAGCAGACCATTGGTCACTAAGTAGCATTGTGATAGTGAGAAAAATTGCATCAGGACTCAGTGATAGAAGCCAAGTTATTATAAGCAGAGAGGGACTTTCTCGGCATCAAATCATAAGTTTTTCTAAGGGGGCAGTGCATGGAACTCTAAAACTGGATCAGTTGTATCCAAAGCACGATCAGGCAGACCAAAAGTGACCACACCATCAGAAGATCAATACATCAAGCTTAGTTCCCTGAGAGATAGAAAAGCAACTTCATCACGTATACAGAATTTACTAAAGAACTGAAGAGTTCAATCAGAGAAAGTCCTGTCAAAAGAAGCCTGTCTCGTAGTTGTCTCAATAGACGAGTAGCAGTTTTTAAACCACTTCTCAGGAGAGGAAACAAGGTCAAACGCTTGGTGGGCTAAGAAATACCAGAGTTTCACAGTGGATGACAGGAAAAAACTGATGTATATATATACATGCGTGTCTATATACACACACACATATATATGCGTGCGTGTGTACATACAGTGGTGTTTGAGACCACTTTCGAATTCAAGGGAATTTATACATATATATATATATATATAGAACCCTGTCTAACTCCAAATTGCATGCTCAAATCAAATAGTGCGTGATTTAACCACAGAGCACTAATCATTCACTCTGATCCAGACAGCATTTTCTAGACAGTCAATCGTGTTAACAGATTTTAGCGTGTCACTGAAAAAAATAAGAAGAGTAAAAAGATATCCGCTTGATGTAGAAATTATTTTGCTGTGATGAAAACATCCTCGCAGAAACATGGGATCTTAATGTGTCTGGCCTGTGTAACTGTTTATAAGACATTACAATAAATATTCAGAATGCTTTATCATTGCCTTCAGTCTTCTCTTTACCTTTCAAGTTCCTAGAGTATTTTATATGATCTCCCCTTTTTCTGAGGACATCTGCATAGAAATACAAGTTTCCTATAAAGAGAAACCAGTACATTTACACTGTAAGTTATGCTGTACGTGACAGTACAGTGTTTACACCTACTACATGCATTAGTTGTGATTTACCTGGGCTCCCCAATTGATTGTGTGGCATAATTTCTTCTCAATCTTTCTTTGTTTCCTAACAAACTGAGGGCATTTTTGTGTGTTGCAAACAATTAGCAGAGCATGCACAACACACTCCATCATTTCTTCTATTGATCCCTCAAACTAGACCAAATTAACTGCCAAAATAATTATTTCTACCCCCATGTTCTCACACTTGCTTTTACTAGAAATAAGAGTGACCACTGATCTCTGAGGAGCTTGACAGTAGCAGAATTCTGAAACATGATGCTCACTGAATTAAGCCTGAAATGGTGCTGAAAAATATTCAGTCTTGTCCATTGCCTTCAGGCAGCAGAAGCTCTGAGGCAAAACTTACTGAACAAAGAATCTCTTGTGCTCCACAAAGGCCTAGAAATGTGAGCCATGGATTCAGCTTCCCTCTACTCTGGAGAGTCAATCATCACTGAGTATGCAACGCAAGACCGAGAGAAAAGACAAAGAGAGAAAGAGACACAAGGAGATAGAGACAGACCAGAGGTACAGTGAAATGAGAGAGGGGTAGGCAGCAAGCACAGAAATGCTGCTGATGTTTTCTGTGCTGCAGGCTTCCCTTTGCCATGTTGGGTTAGAGAAGGGATGCAGGGGAGACTATCCTCTGGCGTGGTGGAGGCAAATTAGCATTTTGGTGGGGTTTTGATGGCTTCCAACAAGAACATCTATCTACAGTAGGAGGCCCGGGCTTTTTTGCTCAAAGCTAGGGAAACCAGCAGGAGTGTGTGTGGGTGGTGTGGTGGGTGACGGTTAGGAAAATGAGGTGTGGTATGTGCATACTTGCCATTAGAAATTCCTCCCAGAAGTAAAATTATGCGGAGACATTCTTGGCGTGAATCTTGTAGCTCATGCATATAGGGACAAAAAAAAAACTAAGTGGGGTTGTAATTTAATGCTCACCTAGCAAGGCAGAGGAAGATCTAACTTAAAGTGTATTCCACTGATATATTAAAGAGGCAGCTGTTCTACATGAATGCGCCTCTAATTAAGGTTATCTTATCTTTATCTATGATGGGTTTTTCTTTGCTGAAAAACAAACCGAACATGTTTAATTGAGTAATCGTGAACTGCAGTGCTCCCATTCTGAGTGCTGACGCAGTTTAGCAGACTACGCACTCCCTATGTCTATTGCCTGTGTTTCCTCTGAGAGCAGGAAAGGGAGGCCATGAATATCTCTTAGCCACACACTCGACATAGGCCAACGCATAAATCATGGATTCAAGCAGAGCTTCATTGAAATTCATTACCCTTCATATCAGGGGAGCTAACTATTGTGTGAGTCTCTCCAGTCGGTGAGGACAGAGTAGCGTGCAGTAGGCAGGTTTAATCAGCGTCTTGCCATGCTCTAAGAGGATGCTCAGCACCTTTGAATGATGGGCGGTTGTGTACAGAGAGAGACTGTGCTATACAGTGAGACAGGATATAGAGTAAGACATTGGTGTTGGGTCTTTGCTTCCCTTTGCTTTGCTCCCTCGTATAGGAAGCTGTGTCTGGGTTGAAGCATGTCTGACACCAGGCAGCAGGGACAAATGGCTTCTTGCTCCAGAGGGCTGTGATACAAAACATTCAGTAGGACACATTTCACATTGCCATGGAGCCACAGCCAAGTAATGAGGAGTAACCCGGATTAAAGACAGGGACACTCTATCCCCCAGATGTATTATGGCATGGCTATGTGCAGCGACCACACCTTTCATTTAAGACACGTGAAGAGCACAAGGTGCCTCACTGACAGTAAAATAAGACATTTTTCCCAGTGACATGGTCAGAAGCTCTAAAATTATTTTACTTTTAGTGTCTTATAAACAATGCTGCTTTTGTCTCTCAGTGCTCCTGTTCTAGATATTGTTCACATATATTTCTATACCTGGGCCACTCTATTTGAAGGTCAACTCCATCCCTCCACGGCTCAATACAATTCAGGCAGTTGGTGAGATTCAGTTTCTGCTGAAGGGCACTTAACCGGTGACCCATTTTAGAAAGGGCCCCTCTGCCTCCCTCTGAGCTCCTGTGGGCAGATCGACTCCGATACAAATGAACAGCGGCAGAATTCTAGCTCTGACTAACTGTGCCCCACCCCATCCTATCCCTATTCCTATCCACATCCACTGCACAGAATATCTTATCTGGTCGTGCTTTCTCTGATGCAAACCACAGGAGGCCTTTATGCGCACTAAGTCAAAAAGAAATAAGCAAAAGTAAACATGCTGCCCTGACTCCCTCTGCTTGTGTCATATCATATATTAAGTATTGAATTACAGCTGTTGTTGGCGCAGCAGGGGGGCATGGCGCATCTCTTGCCTGTCTCCGCTTGGTGTTACACTGGTGTTGAGTACAGCGTCTCATCGATCTGGTGCCTGGCACAGCCTCTGTCACAGATGGACTCTGGCCCAGGAGCTTTTAATTAAAGAGCATGTGAGAACAGCTCCCAGCTGCCATCCCTGTGAAAGTCGACACCTCAGGCCCTCTCACACCTTGCTTGATACAGCAGTGCTAATCAAAGGCGCTTTAGGGAGAACAAAGAGGAGCGTACAAAATGAAATCACCTTCACAAAGAAAGACGTATGTCTGAAACATGGCCACGTGCCATCCAGAGTTAGTCAGAGGAGAGAAATATCTTCCCTACTTTGATATATGGAAAGTAGATGGAAATTGGAGCAAATCATGATCAAAAATGGCACTAGCAGGAGGGTACAATCATACTTTGAATTGTATGCAAATGGTTCCCAGAAGCTGGACCCCTGATTCGCTCGGAAGACACTCAGGCTAATGAGGATATTATGATCTCTCAATGCCCTACTCAGGGGCATGGCAGGATAGCACTGATGTCCTGATTTTTGTAATATTCAACTTCACCTTGATTAACCTGCACTTTCCTTGGCTATTGAAATCTGCCAAAAACTGTCTCTGACTCATGCCCCAAGTCTGGGCTGTTTGCTGTGGAGTGCTGCTGGTTGGTATTATAGGGATTATGTGGATTGCTATTACAGGTTTCAGCAGCAGGTCATGCCCAGGGCACTCACCTATGGCGGTAGTGAGGAAGGAGACAGTTTCTGTTTCTTTTCCGTCGTTGTAGATGGCCAGGTGCCAGATGCCTGAGTCCATGTACTGGATAAAGCCTGTGTCGTGTGAGGTGATGGGTACGAGGCTCCGCTGCATAGCCACAGGGCCCTCCAGACCATGGATGTCCTGGGCCAGAAGCCGCCGCCCATCCAAAAGCTCCACAAAGTCAAACTGAAGACAGACACACAGAAAGTGAGAAAGACTGATGGATGGACCGCAGACACGCCATTAGAGTGACATGTGAGACTTAAGTGCTTTCAGCCCTCTTTAGAGCAGAGCATCATTTGGTCTGCATGAATAACTCATCATTCCAGAGGAGCTTGAGCAAGTCTCGGCATATTGTGGCTGGATAAGCTGTGATAATTTCATAGTCCACATATCTTATATGAAAGCCTGTTTAAAACTATTAAAGTGAAAAACGGAAGCTGGGGTGAAAAAATTTAGTTACTGTTTACCATATAACATCTGCAACGATTTGCTTCATATCAGTAGTGACTCAATGAATACCAATGAGGCAGCATTTCATTTTCATCTACATGCGGAAGGGAATCCTGACTCATCTGCCATTCCATGTGTAATCAGTCACAGTACGAAAACTCTGCTCTAGATTATTTTCTTTGAAGTAAAAATAGAGGAAAGAGACAAACACGACCTTTTGACTGAAAAATAAATCACACTGGACACTAATGCAAACAAAAATCATGCTATGAACAATTTGTTGAACTACAGTTATATTTACAGTAAAGATCTAAACTCCATGAACCAAGCAGCCAGATATGATTAATAACATGATATATCTGATTCTGTGCTGCACATAGATGGGAAATTAGTGTAAAGAAAAATCTGCCGTTCTTGGCCCCTGAGCCCTGTATTTTTGTGTGATTCACTGATGATATTGAACCTGAAAGAAATTTGCCATAAATCCTTTCTGCAACAAAGAAAGTGATTCATAATACAATAGAGAGATTTATGAATTAGTTTGTATTCATGACACGTTCCTACATGGTTAGATAGATTTTTTTTAAAACAATATCCCAATTTATATTCTGTGGCAGAGGAAGAATGGAAAAAGAAGCTGAATCCTCATGCTACATAGACATGATTGTAAATTGTTTCACACAGAATCACATTTACAATTTACTGTTGTCCTTCACAAACAAAAGATAATGGTTTCTTAAAGAAAACACTGAAATATGCCAACTTAAAGACCCCAAAACATTTAGATTTCAAACTCTCCATTCAGACAACTAATAAGAATATAATACATGTACTGTAGTAACAAATTAATGGGTGCCCATATCTGTGTTTCTCACCTGTGTGTGTGACGGAGGTAGGCCTCTCCTTCCATAGATTCCCACTAAGGCATCTTTGCTCAGGGACACATTAAACTTCAGGTACATGGGATGATCAATGAAGACCTGGGACCTCCAGAAGATACCAGGAGGAATCTGCTGTGCGACCTTGCGCCCCACGTCAATCTCCCCCATATCTATATAGCTGTCATCTGGGAACAAGCTGTCCAATTTGCCTGCATTGGACACAAAGTAAATCGGTCAAAGAGATCACACCATTAATCCAGCATGTGGAGGGCAGAGGGAGTCAGTCTGACCATATCACAGATATTCAATCACATCGCTGACAGCCAGAGAAAAAATATAATGGATGACCCCTCTGACCATTGCCAGCAATTCCAGTCCCAATTCCAGAGGAGGAGAGAGTACAAAAGTGAGAATAATCTGATTGAAGATCAGTCTGGTCCTCAAACAAAACTCTAGTTATGTCCTGAAGTGCTTTGTGTTGATTCTTTTAAAACGGAAAATTAAAGAAAATCCAGTTCAAAAGTGAAATGATGAAATATGTTTCAATAGCAGGTAGCACTGGTTACATGAAAACACTGACATCCTAGCCTTACACTGGGGACCCACTATGCTTATTTTGTTGAGGTGTCTTGCTCAAACAAGGTAAATTTGTTGGGTTTTTTTTTAATGATCTGAACACATTTCATAAATCTTATTTATCAAAGTAAATTTTGATGCAAGGTTCTAAAATTATGATTTAAAAGACAAAACATATGGTGTGGAAATGATACGGAAAATACTTGAGAAAATACAACTACTTCAATACTGTGATAAAATACATTTAGAATTAAAGTAGAAGTAATAAAGTGAAAATTGTAATTATAGTAGAGAGGGATCACTAATGCCAGTGCCTGCTCAGGTACTAGCACATTTTCTGCCAAAAATTGCCCATATGCTCCATAATACAACTTATATTGGACTCTGTGGAAATAGCAACATCTGTTTGCCCATGTAGATGAGCTAATTTCAGCAGCGAAGTCTACTAAAGCAGACGTCCATACAAACTACCCCCAGGACTTCGTGGCAGACACGGCTTTAGGTTACACGTGGCACAGCAGATGGCAGTCTTCTCAAAAGTCCATCAGTGGCAATGGGTTTTATCAGAGTAGACAGGACACACTCCCAGATCTGGGCTTTACATAATGCTACAGCACACAGGCTCATTTTCCACATGTTGGGGTGTGTGTGTATTTATGCAGCACATTAATGGTGTACTCATCAGGCTGTTTAAATAAATCATAAGCCGAGACCAGTGATAATGGGCCTCATGGTTAAATAAATGGTTGTTGTTCTGCAAGCTAAACAACATAATGCTTTGATGGAAAGACAAGACTCAGAAACAGAGAACTAGACTGAATTTCAAAACTGTAAACATCTGCATCACCTTGATGAAACACGAGATAGCTCATCATTGTTTCTGGTGACAGCACTGCAGAACGAGACTTATTTAGAAAACTATGGCTATTGATTTCCTATCAGCAACGGCTGCCATGCAGGGTCTAAGCTCAGCTGTCATTGTGCTTGTTGTTAGCTAAACAGACTTTCTGTGGTCTGGTAAATGAAAAAGACAACTCCTGGATTCATCTATATGGTAATGACCCCATCTTCTACCTATTGTAGTCTGCCAGTGGCAAATCACATGGTTAAATCTGGGCCCATTTGTTCGAGAATGGAACAGAGCAAACTTTATTCGAGTCGAGCAGTTGGTACCGTGGGGTGAGCACATGCTTTCTTTGGCTGCCAGGAAAGGCAGCCCAGGCTAGGAGATGAAAGGATCACATCCGTTCTGAAGGGGACAGAGTGGCTAATCCCCCTCCAGCCCCTGGATACTCAGTCCCTTAAGCTGTCCCATTTTCTCCCCCCAGGAACAAATAACACTTTCCCACTTACAACAACTTTCACAGGATTACAAAGCAGATCTCTTTGCATACCATGGAGACAAGAGTACACAATGCGAAACTGGATGACAAAATAAAAACAAACTTGCTTGAGCTTCAAAATGTCATCTGTAAACTTTAAGATTTGAAAAACTTTTTTCCTTATGCAGTGTTTTCTGATGTGTATGCAAAAATGTAGAGTGTAGAGAGCGATGCAAATCATCCTGAAAACAAAAATCTGCTGCATTTAGGTTGGTTTATGTCAATGTTACTCATCTTCTATGCCACTTGATCAGTCAAGGTCACGGGGGGCTATCCCAGCTGACTATGGGAGGTGGGGTACACCCTGGACTGGTCACCAGTCAACTGCAGGGCCAACACACAAAGACAAACAACCACACACGCACACCTAGGGGCAATGTTGAGTAGCCAATTAACCTAATGCATGTTTTTGGGATTGTGGGAGGAAGCTAGAGTACCCAGAGAAAACCCACACAGCTACAAGGAGAACAGCCAACATTATTTGGGGTAAAAAAAGGATGTATCAAATAAAACAAATTATCCATAAATAAAAAAAATGCACTTACTTTCATCTTTTCCCTTGCGGTCAGGTATTTCCAAGCCTGTGTTGCCAAGTGGTGGCAAGCTCAGGTCAGTAGGGAAAGGTAGGCCACTTGTATTGTCCTCTGACAGCTGGTACATCTGTCTCTGCATGGGCTGCAGGTGCCAGTTTAATCCAAAAAGGTGCATGGCTGAAATATCAAACATAAGACAACCTCAGAACTGAATTATATTAAGGTGATTTTAAATGCATTTTATCTCACCAAAAACATGGCTCATATATTAAATACAAATAACACCCCAAACTCTCAAGGAACACTTAGATTTTTCTTTTTTGGGGGGTGGGGGGTGATTGGGTAATTATCTAAAGGTGACAGCTGTGAGATGGGGGAGAACAGAGAGTACATTCCAAAGAATAAAGAACAATACGTGGTTTAATGGTTAATGGCATTTTTTCAAAAGTGCTGAGCAGTAAGATAAGAAGATGAATGCGATCCTGACCCCATGGGACAACATCTGTCTCGCCACACTAGTGCTGGCATGGACCATCCCCAGTGCCCTGTCATTTTTCCAACCCTAGTACCTTCCTACAAAACTAGGGGACAAAAGGGAAAAAAAAACGCATCAGCAGGATGACACCAGGGGTGTTTCAATGTGAACACAGTGGATGAAGCATACTGATATTTTACAAGGTCGACAAAAGAAATGTCCTTTGGAACAATGGCAGTAGAGTGCAGGACAGAGGAGGAGGGGCTGACCATGACAGATCACCAATAAGAGAATGGACAAGACGAGCTTAGCAAGGCAAAAGCCACCTTGGAAGTCAACAGTCAGCAGAAAAGGCCCAGAAACTCAATATAGCTGTTTTATTGGTTTGTTGGTTCTCTTAAGCTCCTCAACTACATAACCACACAATTCAATTATTAAAAGAGTGAAATTACAGCTTTAAACCGAAGCTGGGAGTACGACCTATCCAGTCCTATCAATGTTGTTTCTTCAAATGCATTTTCACTTTTTTCCTATATAAGCGCATAAACTAGTCCATGTCAGCGTGAAAAAACACAGAGCGCCTTCAGTGTGGTAACAGTCCAGGAAACTCCAGCCTGCTGCTCTGTCAAAACACTTCCTAAGGACTTCAATTTTTAAGCTTAAGGTTTAAATAAAACAAACTTAATTTGTTTTTTTACCTTCATCAAATATGATGATATTATTTTTGTTTTTATTTTTAGCATATGTTGCTTATATTTGTAGGGCAACTTCTCCATGTAAACACTTGAATAAATGAAGGTGAAAAGAGGTTCCCTGTGCATCTTCCAGAAATGTGCAGATGAATCAGGTGCTTCTCAGACCAAGGACAGCAAATCTCAGAGGAAAAAAAAGGCCTGGAGTGCTCTGATTTATCTACAGCCATTAACAGTGCAACAGACCAAAATTTTGGCATGATTGCACCTTCATCAGTGTAAAAAAAAAAAAGTGCTGTGTTAATTGTTAAATGCCAAATTGAAGACGCAGTGGATATTGCATTATATTCAAAATCATAAGCGATCCATCAATAATAAGAGCAGGTTTACTTGACCAGGCTCAGCTATTAACTTCAAATAGACTCAAAACAAAATATGAATGTTACAAGTGGAAGATCAAACCAAGCTAGTTATGTCTTATGAATGGAACACACTGGGTCATTCCAACAGGAATGTGAAGATTTAATTATCCACCAAACATAGATGTATTAAAGAACACACCGTGTTTCCATAAGTAGTTAGTCCAATATTTAGATTTTTTTTTTTTATGCTGATCTCTTTGTGTATGACACAATCAAAGAATAGCTCACACTCGATCAGTAGTAACACACATTTACCAAACTACAGATGGCTTTGTGATAAAACTTCCAAGGTAGCAGTAGCGTGGTTATCAGGAAAAATGCAAAACAAACATTCACTAAGATGATGAAAGTTCAACTGCAAAACCAGCATCTGTTCTGCGTCTGCCCTGTGCCTGTGGAAGTGACTGTGTCAGTGGACGACAACCAGTGAAGAGACAGATGGCTTTGTTTGTCATTTTGTAAGCTCAAGGAAAACATTCCTTTTTTATTCGTAGCTCTACATTGACTGGAGCAATGGAAAAAGACTTAGTGTATGTTGCTGGCAGAACCATCGCAAAGTCACCATGCAGGGTGTCGTTCCAAGTGTCCTAGTAATCATGTCTTTGTGAGCCTCGCTCTTCATCCCATCCGTCCCTGAGGTCTCTGATGGAAAATGGTTGAAGAGGCCTCCCCCTACAATCCTTTAAGATTTACTTCAGCGCCTTCTTGGTATCTATGATATGCAGAGCACTGGACCTGAGCCAGTGAAGAGCCTCCTGATTTTGCTTTGCTCACTTTTCAAACTTTGCAAACACTGTACAATGACACTCGCAAGGCTGCTGCAATTGGCTGCAAAATGAAGACAGGTTGTAGGAATAACAAGGTACGTCTAATGAGATGCCCACTGGCAGAGACAACACTGACCTGTCAAGAGTACTGCACTTCATAGCATCGCCCATTTTGTCATAAGCACATGTTGTGCCCTCCTTTTGCTTATCTCTTGGCAGGAAGTTGGGTCACGCAATGTGCCAATTAGGGAACAGAGGTACTGCAGTAGAAGACTTCTCAGCCAATCTGAGAAAGTCAGCGCTTATTGCTGTGGGTCATCTGCCAGCATTCCTGTGCTTCTATCCTCTGATCTGAAGAGCACTTTCCAGATACACATTTCAAGGGAAGCTATGATGAGTTCAACCATTTTTTTCTCATCTTAGTGGTCAAAATCCTCAAATACTGTGAGCATCTAAAAAAGCCAAAGGTATTTCAGAAAAGACAGCTTACAGTAGAACATAGTCTTAAAAAAAACAAAAAAAACAAAAACAAAAAAAAAACTTAAATGATCTTAAATTCACCAATCTAGTGAATCATTTTAATTTGGACACAGCACAGACTGATTGGGAAACAAAATGTGAGGTCAAAATTTAACACTGCACACTTCTCAGTGTATCACTGTGATTTATAGCAATTGTAGTGTCTGGGTTTGGGCTAATGTATTTTCTTCCTTCAGAACTGGGCCAGTAGAAGGCTGGCATAAATACATTTTTGCAACATTTGCAACAGAACTTCATTTAAAAAAAATGTAAATTCCTATGTAAAGAAAGGTAGCAAATTGGTAGGCCAGTAGGTAAGTATGTAATAGCATAGCTTGCTTGTCACTACAGTACATAATAAATACTTTCTTGAGCACATGAACACAATAACTGCCAATGTGCAAATGTAATACCAGTGCTATATGCTTGCAACAATATGCAGCCAGCAGTGCAATGGTGCATGCTTGGCAGCCAAATGTGGTAAATGCACTTTGTACTTTTCACTTGTTAGTGGTGATAATAAGGGGATGTTCATTGTTTCAACTGCTAGCAACATAAAAGTAAACATAAAAGCACATATTGTTTGGTTGTCTTGTATAATAGATATAAAACATGCAAAGTTATGTTGGCACATTTGTAGGGCAGGGTATATAACATAGCCGTGCATCATGGCATGTGAATGAACATTTGCAATCAATACTGGGTACTGTTTTGTGGGATTGGAAAGAAATGGGAGTTTCACTTAAAGCAGAACAAAAAGGCTTTTTCTTGACCATTAAAGAAAGTCATTGCATGAATGGATGAAGTTTTTATACTTCAATGATTTTTGGTCTTATGATACTGGTAAAATAAAAGATTGATTAAACATTCATAATGACAGAAGTGGAGTATTTTCTTAAAACTTCATTAAGCACAACATTTTTCATTTAGAGAAACATCTATATTAATAAATGTAGATTCTGCAAATATCACACCAGGAATATGAAAAGTCAAATCAAGCAAAGCAGTAATATTCTGAAGTAATGACAGACAAACAGGTAAAATCTGTGTTGCAGACTTTTTCTGGGTTGGATGATCATACAGTGAAAAATTTTCTGGGGCCCAACCTCTTTGTCCTTGGCTAGATACCCAGGGTGAATGGAAGTGAACACAGGAGGATACTGATGACCTTAAAATGAGGAACATATAACAAATGTGCTAATGAGCAAGCGACCACAGAGAAAATAGTGCCATCTTAAACCCCCAACCTTTTTGGACTTCAAAATGTTTCAATTTTTAGAGCTGTGACAAAATAAAACCATGCTGCAAGTCAAAACATCTGTCATGAGGCATAATTGGGTTCATTAGACATCTCACCCAGTGTTCCCAATTACAGGCCTCAATAATTAATTGCACTTCAAATTAAATGTATTTTCTCATCAGCCTTTAATTAAATATGGCCCTCGTTCTTGATTGGAAATTCCGATCTTAGGGTGAGGTTTGGTCTCCAACATGTTTACTTGTGGTGCATCAGGAAATGGTCTGAGTTTTGTGGGGTATAATTACACAGGGTGATTAAGCACTATCAGGCTGATGGTGCTCTGGCTTTTGGCCAGGTCACACACAGTAAACAGTAGACACATACTGTATCTCTACTTCTAAGACAAACCACACTGCTGATGCCAAAAACAAGCCAAGCCAGAACTTGCTCACACCCAGTATCATCGATTTAAAATTGCTGGATTAGTAGATAATCACCATGAGCAGCAACCAGCTGATTCCTTTTCTTTTCTTTCTTTTTTTGTTAAATCCAGCGCTGCTCTGAATTTCAAATGAAACTATTTAAATGGCGCTGGTGACAAAAAAAATGAATAATCAGATTTTAGTTCGTTTTGGCCTCAAGGAGAAGCAGAAACGATAGCTTTCGTGATTGTTTCGCCATAATACGTATCCATAACAAATGTCACCAATGAAGAATTCATTTATCTCATTGATGAAGGCCATACAGAAGGATCTATCTGTTCTTTCATTGACTTCATGCAAATGAACTGCAATGCTCTCACTATCCCTCTATGTGAAAAACTATTTCTTTTTCTGAGCGAGACCGAATTCGACAGTGAAACCATTTATATGTTAAACAGGTATCCACAGCCAATCAGATGTATATTATATGATAAAATATATTAAATAGAAGTGTGTATCAACTCTTATTTGAATTTGTAACAATGGACCAGACAGAACTTTTATTACTCGAATAAAAAAGGCACTGCTGGCATTTTCATGTAGATCACCACATCCTTGGAAGTGTCTGCCAATTGAGGCAACAGTGACATTCAATAAATTTTTTAATCCAGACCTTAAATTACTCACACCTGTTTGACATTACATTTTCAGAATCTTTACATTTCTTCTCTCGCCTCAATGCGCCACAGTGACCCTATGTCCTATGTGTCATTCAACCTGTATTCTTGTCTTGTTCATCATATCCTCATTCCCAACCTTAGCCAATTTCATTTCACTAATTCAATCAACATGTAATTTAATCATTTACCCATATCCCCAAACCTGTTGGCATGTGATCTTAAATGCCCCAAACCAACTTCATATTTTCACTGGACCGTTGACCCAAAATCCCTGCTGTTTCCCATCCCAGCTTGCTCGGTATAAAAGGAAGATAAACTGGATAACTAGCTTGAGCAGTGATAGCTGGCATCGTTGAACAGACCAGAAAGTAAATCAACATAAAATTCAAGTAAGAACACAGAGCTGGTCTGCTATTTGATATCTGAGAAATGCAGAGAAACCACATCACAGCAATTTCTTGCAGAATCCACTTACATGTACTTTTAAATTCCCTTTTCAGATTTTAATTTTTGTGTCTTCATCAACTGCTTTTTCTTCCCATTTACTAGTAACATTCTTGTATATGTATATGTATTGTAATGCAGTCTTGTATATGTATAACACAGTCTCTTATTTATTTTACACAGATAAATAAGAGACTGTATTATCAGATATGAATATCATTCCCTTAGGAAATGACATCAGTCAAAAAGAGCAGAACAGGTTTAATGGTATAATTCAGATATCACAGCAGATAGTCCTTATCCAGCTGGGACCTGGGTATGCTGGTCAGGCAATCTTAAATCAAATAAGATGAATATTCTGTGCACAGTCTTCTCTTGTGTGATGGCTGATGTCTTTTTAATTCATTCCCTATCTGACCTATTCACGAGAAAGAAACTGGATTGCCCATCTCTGCACATTCAGTCAACCCAATCTATGAATGATTCTGTTATTTTGGACAAGGAGGATGAGGAGTCAATCTATAAGACCCTATATAACTATGCTCATATAAGGCGCAGAATGAGAGCAGATTCAACACGGTTACAATGGATGATAGAGGGAACACATTAGAGCATGGACTCATCCTGTGTCTGGAGTTAAGTGAGGGGTGGGGCTGGAGGCGGAGAGGTAGAGATGCCCATCCTGGTGTGTAGGAGCATCAGAGGTGACTCACCAATAAAGTAGGCCAACAGGAACAGCAGTGTTACTGAGATGAGAATGGCACTGAGAGCAGCACACTTCCAGTTGCAGTGCTTATAGGGTTTCTTCAGACTGAAGGCAGGTCGAGAGAAGGTGTTTCGAGGCAGAGGGCGTGGGGGAGGCGAGTACACCGTGCTGGAGGTCAAAGGGTATCCTGGTGATGTTGTGCAATACATTGGTGATGTTCCACCTGGTTTGAACAGGAAGTGCCTGGAAAAAAACACACCTTCCTCTTTAGTCTTCACAGTAACACTAATTTCTCAGGGATGTTTATTATCATAATATAGTAGGTTACTGTATAGTCAAGTGCAGTCCTTTCTAGTGGTAAGTGTTTCCAAGCACTTTCAATACTTTTACCATAGTCACGCTTCTGGTATATTAGTAAAAATACTAAGGCAAACTGGGTTTTGCTCAGTTGAAACTGTGAATCAATATTAAATCTAATTTTGCCTATAGGATTAGCGACCACAGCTGGCTCTTGTTTATGTATTCATGCCAGTCTGGCAAAGAGTAATTCCCCGTGACTATGTGTCAAGGCTGTCCAGAGGAGAGATACGGTATATAAGGTTGCAGCATGGAGTTGTGCAGATTTATTTGCCCTTGAAGAGCATGGCTGGCTGTCTCAGAAAACATGTGTAGAGCTGCATGTGCAAGTGCATATGATCAGCCCATCAGAGAGTCAGTGGTAGTGGCACTGTTGTCAAGGCCGTTCTACTGACAAGTTTACACGAAGCTCTCAAGCGACAGTGACATGAATGTGATTGAATGTCACATTACAGTGTATGATGTGGAAAGTCACTGAGACCATATTTTATTTATAAATATCAGGACAAATCTCTGACACATCCTATTCTAGCAACAGGGGCTAACATGGGCAACTGTGTTTCATAAAGCTGTCATGTTTAACATTAACAAAAAGCAATACAACCCAACAATGTGGCTTAATACAAACTGTTAGTTGTATTAAACAGGGATGGGAAAAACACAGAACAGATTCTGGCACTGCAGAAGACATACACGATGATTGACAGCATTTCAAAACAGAGGATGTTTGATGGAAAAATAGCGCAGGCATCACAATTGTTTTCATGGCAAAGCAGATTCTGACAGTAGTGTGAGCCAGATAGCAAACATGCAACATACCCATCGCTGTACGAGGCATCATGGCGTGCTGATGCCAGAATGTCCATCTCAATGAGGTTGTCCTGTAAAGTCTCTAGGAATGTCTGCTTTGCTATGTTTCTACACACAGGTGGAAAGATGGATATGAAGCTAGTGAGAGACGTGCGTGTAAGAAAACACAGAAATGCAGTATGTGATCACCAAGCAACATCAACAACAGCTGACAAATGGAGATCAAGACGGACAGCGTGGGAAAAAGAAACCAAAGCCCTTATGGAACTACTTCTACAAAGGTGTGAGACAGATAACATCTAGCTCTCTTGTTCCCCTCGTTTGGGCACTGCCATACCTTGTTTTGTACGAGCCCTGCCCTTCTCTGCAAGCGTCCTGCTCTTCTCTGATAAACATTAGAGTATTCTGGCTCCTTTAAGGTTGTGATTGGAAGAAAACAATGCATCACTCACAAATAAGAACCTTAAGGTATCTAACACTTATTTCAGACAAAACACTTTTTAATATCTTAATTTCATTTTTAATTACAAATGAACTTGTCTAAAGTTTCATAGCTTTCACATTATCCTTAAGTATTTTTTCCCATTTGATGGTTGCAACATATACATAAAAAACATATTTTCAGTTTATTCTAAAGTTTCGGCGCATGTCTCATTTCTCCCATAATGTACTCCCCCCTTATGAGAGTTCTGTTCCATAAGGAAACACTGCAGCTATGCCATGGAGAAATGAACTGTCAACATGCAATGGGCAGGCTGAACATGTTTAGTGTTACAAGAGAAAAGCCTTGTTTTTGATCCCTGCACCTTCGAGGCCAGTAGTGATGTCTCTTCATGGTCTCTCAAGCTTGTGTTCTGGAGAAGAATGCAACTTTTAATGAACAGCGAGAGTGAGAGAGAGAGAGAGTGAGAGAGAGAGAGAGAGAGAGAGAGAGAGAGAGAGAAATGCCTGGCAGAAACTTTAAAGAAAGTGGTGAGGCTGGATAGGGCCAGCCAACTGCTGGCATCTCTCCAGTGGCAGAGCAAGATAAGACCTACCAGTGCAGAATTCATCAGGCCCATTAAACTTCACAAAAGTGACGAGAGAGGGCCATTGAAATACTATTAACTAAGTAAAACTGACATTTAATATTTCAGGCTCCATGTGGATATTACTAATGGTTTCAATTTCATTATTGGAACTTTAGAAGTTGATCTTCTTTCAAGGCACTAGGTCATAGAGACTATGTATGTGGTTTCAGCAGCACTCTTGCCTGTTGCAGATCCACTCTTCTCACCATCTGTTTTCTACTCCACAGGGAATACCTGTGCAGGATTAACTTTGGAGTTGGATGACGCATAATCATTCATTATAGCACTAACTGTCCTTCTACCAGCTGAAATTGATGCTCATTTTCCTGTTGACTGAACCATCTCACAAAGACTGTGGGAAGAGACGAGTCTGTTCATGACTGGTTGTTTAGCCATGCCAAATGGACAATTACCTATTCTCCTGTCACAGTCTCATTTATGGCAACGTGTTTAACATATACACCATAAACCAGTGGTTCCCAAAGAGGGTGCCGCAGCACCATGGGGAGCTTTGAGGATTGCCCAAGGGTGATAAAAGATATACTACGTCTTTTTTTTTATGTTTTCAAACATATCAAAACAGAAAAAATAAATATCAAAATCACTGTACTAAGAACAGTTTAATATGTAGTCATACCGCTAATTACGTGACAGCCCACGGTTGCTGGTTGTCATAGTAACAACACATACTTTCCAGCTCAGGAGTTTTTCAGGAGCTCAATGGTTAGAAAAATAGTGACTATCAGACCAAGCGATGGAAAGATTTGACAAGGTAAATTGAGCTCAAAGAAATGCTGATACACTTCGGCCCTAAACACAGTCCGAGACACCTGAATCCGAGCAGACCAGCAAAACTAACCTCAGAGTGAATGCCGCTTGGCTAACAGCTTAACAGACACTTTTGGCTGCTGGTGGATATTCATCATCTTGTGATAGCACAATCACTGCGGCATTGTACATTCCCAACATCATATATGACAAGAAACTGCTTGTCTGCAGTCAGAGCTGTAGGTTGTATTCTCTCTTCCCCTGTCAAGAGAGTGTCAACAGCAGGCTCACAAGTCCCATTAAAATGCCTGGAACCTTTTCTTGTTTGTTTGTTTGCCCATGTCTTAAACACAAGCCTGTTTTAATTTGAAGAAAACGAAAGAACGACAATACCTAAAACTGTTAAAACCGACAAGCATATGTGTACATATACTGTACGCAGAACATTTTGGGAATTGGAGCTATGACAAAAAAAAGAAAATGTCCTTTGAAGGGGTTCCATGGTCTGAAAAAGTTTGGGAACCACTGCTATAGACAACGGTGTGGGTGAAAGTTTTGCACTGGATTACTTCGAATAGATCGTATTAATTAAATAATCTGAATACAGAGAAATTAATTTTTTTTTCACCCATAATAAGTTCCTTCAAAACCAAGGTTCCGTAATGGCTTTTTATTTAAATTTGCTCAGCAGGAGACCTGGTCACACTGAGAAGTTTTGTTTTGTTTGGGGAGTTTTTCTACTGTTAGCAGAGTAATGTGATCATTAGGAGGGCTGAGATAATTCCGCCTTGCTATTCTTGATTTCATACCGCCTTTCAATAAGACCTGCCAAAGAAATACCAACAGATATTCCCTTTGTTACAATAACACTTGACAGATCTACTTCACACAAGGGCCTCCTATTGAGAAATGTGCTAGAGAACTGAATACTGATTAATATGAAATAAATAAAACTCTGGGCTGAAGTGGAGGAGCTGTGAAGCCTGCTCACAGGAGCCTGAATGTAATTTTGCAAGAACTGTTTCACGTCCAACGTGATTATAATTACTCTGGTGTTTAAACTCAATAGCTTCCACTGTTTGGATTGCTTACATTACACGAAGACCCAAAAGCAGCACTTTTCTCTTGTTTGCCACAAAATCATGTTCATCACAAATGTAGGCCTTTGCCCCCCCTCCCCCTGCCGGATATTTTCCATTTTATTGCATTGCTCCTTGTTAGCACAGTGTTAATTTAACATGGAGCAGACAGCATGAAAAGCTGTGTTCAATGGCACCACATCAAGCTCGGTCTTACAGATGCCAACATCTCTATACACTGTCAGGGAGAAAAGTTAAACAATACCTTGTTTCCAGGGGGATGTTGCTGTTGAGTAGCCAGTTGTCCTGTGCACTGCCAGAGTCTTGACCACTGGCCGGGCCCTCAGGAGGAATGGAGCTGTCTGTGGGCGCGGGACTAGGGTTGCTCCGTGGCGTGTAGTTGCCCCTGTTCAAGGAGTTAATGGAGGCCGCATGGTGCTGATGATTGGGCGAATGGGAATGGGAGAGTGGCAGAGGAGGTGTCCGCAGCCGGGAGTGGTTTTGAAAGGCTACGTCTGAAAGCAAAACAGGAAAGAAATAAAACATGTTACAGAAATTGAATTTGTTAGTGTGTGTTTTGGAGCATTTTTGAATCTTGGTTATCTTTGGAAGCACAATCACATACACCCAGATTCACAGTTTGTTCAGCACTACATGCTTCAGAACGGCTTTAGGTTGGTTCTAAATGTTTGTCCAAGAGTGGATATATGTGTGTGCTAACACGCTAAGAAAAAAAAATTGATTTGGTGGTGTTTTTTCTAACTCCCAGAGCCTCAACATTCTGATTGATAAATGATTAGCCGTGGTTTAACCAGCAGCACATAAATTCACAGAAGACCATTTTGACCAAAGAGCTACAAAACCCTTACATAACCCTCTCTTACAAAAAGTCCTTCCTCTGCTCATTATTTCTCTCTACTGGTCTCTATCAGGGTGTGCTCTCTGCCTCCCACAGAGGCCTGCGACAGTTTACTCAGATCAGATACTGGCTCCTGTGTAAACAGACAAGCTGGCCTCTTGAAACTGACCAATTCTTTAGGCTTTTCTTGACATTTATTTAGCCAGCGAAGGTTGTTTGAGTCTGTGTAGTCTATTTATAACAATATTATAACACAGCACAACTGAAGCAAATTTAAGATTTGAAACGGAAACCAATCAAAAAACAGCATTAGCTATCTCTTTTGCAAACAATTTGCTGTTATCGTCGGTATGTCATTATCAGATTTGCAGTGGTCAACCTTATTAGAAGTGATTCCAGTATTCTTGCATCATTCCAGGGGTTTAAGAAGCCAAAAATCTTTCTTTTTTCATTTTTAGTTTTTTTTACTGGCTCGGTTGTCACTTTTCATCAGAATTTTTTCAACTATTAGATATGAAGTTTAGAAGAACAGATTGTACCCATAAGTCCAATATGCACAGGTCTGATACTCTCTGTACTTCACAAGATAGAAGACCAATGTCCTCATGCACTCTGTATCCATTTATTTCCACATCTGCCAAGCCATTCATCAATCAATGAACTCCTGGCTTTACACAGAGTGAAAGAGTGGCTTTTCTTTATAGCAGTAAGCCTCCGTTATTTCACAGATATCCACAACACTAAATTGCCAATTCACCACAGAAAGAGTGGGATATAGACACACAGAGGGCTTATTTTGTATAATCAGCTCCTTCATTAAAGCAATACCCACTCATGCCAGTCAAGAAGCTTAGAGTCAATTCAGATTTTTTAGGGGTCAGGAACATGAAGCTGCCATATCAACATGTGTCAATCAAGGCAGATAAATAAATAAAACTGGTTGTGCTAAGAACAAAGCAGCATTACGTTTCAGTGCCTGAGACGTTACAGGAAAATGGAAAGTTCTCAGGTAATGTGCTAACGAGTGGCTCAGCGAGGGAACACAAGACAAAAATGTAGTATAGTGCATTTAATCCTCAAGCACCTGCTTAAATATTTTCCTGTAAGCCTTTCAACATGCATGCGTTTCACAGGAAGCGTGGCAATTTTACACAATGCCAGTGTTTCACCTACTTTCTATTTATATTCTGTACATCCCATTAACCATCAACAAAAAAGCCTTAATTTCCACCTTCAGACTCAATTTTGAACCTGGCCCCCAACCATATACAATGATTAGTCACCACATTAAAGGAAAAACCATAATGAATGAGTGGAGAAACATAACGAATGCAGATGCTTCCACACAGGTGCACCGCATGGAACAATTAGCAATTAGCATCCAATCATGCTCTGTGGCATGTATAAAATGCTGAGGAGGCACAGTTGATTCTGATTTTGTTTCAAGATGGCAAAAGGAAAAGATCTAAGTGACTTTTAAAGGGGGTTCATTGCTGGGTCACAGATGGAAGGAGCTTCAGTCACAAAGTCTGCTCAACTGGCTAATGTTTCAACAGGAACAGTGACTAAAGTGAAATCTGCATTTAGATCTATGGGGAAGGCATCAGTGAATAGGATCAGAAAGTGTTGTTGACAGTGCACCTGTAATGACCGTTATGCTTGTGCATTAGTACAATATGTAAGGAACAAAGAAGAGCCACTCTTTCTCAGGTGACTGAGAATCTCAATGCAGGGCATGATCAGACTGTGTCAGCAAGAAGAGTCCATCAATAATTAGGGATATTATAGTAGGGTTGCAGTGCATAAAGTCCTCATTACAAAGATGAGTGCACATTTAACTGTTCAGTGGTGCAAAAACCGTAGGCAGTGGTCTACAAAGACGTGGAAAAACATGATATGGTCACATGGGTCAACCTTTACTGTATTCTCAGCAAGTGGGCGACTGCATGTGTGGCGTACATCAGAGACCGGTCTGAATCCTTGACCCCTACAGTGAGGGTAAACCCCTACCAAAAAAGGTATTATCTTTTCGAATATTGGTGTTCAGTCCCTCCAGTAGACTTCCAAAGACTTGTAGATTCAATGCCAAGGCACACTGAAGCTGTTCAGGTGGCACGCTTTATATTAAAACCAGAAAGTAGTTTTAATGTTGTGGCTGAAGATGGTGTAGTCCACAAATTTTACAGGATGAACCACTGACAGAAATGGCTCTTTTCATTTTGGAGAGAGTGCTATACCATGCATCTGTCTCACTCACAGATGGCTCCATACCAAGCACACTTTTGCACAATTTTGCCCTCATAATTAGCCGAGAAACCGAGAGAGAAGCGCACCATAGTCCTAATGAACAATAGACTGGTGTGAGGTAAATCCATGCAGTTGTTGATGACTCCCCTCCTGCTCAGTAATGTACCTGATCTCTAAGGTCATTAATAAGGTTATGCTAATTTGATACGGGGACAGCACAGGCATATGCAGAGAAATGCATCACAGGGCCAGATGCATCACTGCTCTGGAATGCATTTACTGCATAGTAAACAAACAAATACTTTACTTCCTATGAGGATCTAGAAAACGTGGGACAACAAGTAATTCATTTCACTTGGTAACAACATTTTTTTTCTGGGGAGCATATTAACAGTACATTTTAGAGTCATCCTATGGCCTAAAAAATTACAATAATCACTATATATCAATTCATCTACATAAAAAAGTACCTTAACTGCAATTAGGTGTTTAATGACCCAGATCATAACTTTGCAAATGAATACACTGTGTTTGGAAAAGACATGTTAGTATTTTTGTAATTTGAGAAATTATTAAAAAATTCATATTAATAATAAATTAAACCTAATCATTAAACTAAACATACGACAGTATGAAAAAGTTGTATTATATATTGAAAAAGTATCAAAAATGAATGTTGGTTGGGGATCTGTCTTAGACCCCTCTGTGTTTATTTTAACATATAAGTAAAGTGCTATGCAGGTTTACTCAACTGTAAAATGATATTCATAAATACAAGATTACAACACAAATCATATTTCAATCAAGTTTTAAAATATACTTTTATAAAATGGTGTAATCATTCAGTTTTGTAAAGCATTTAAAGTAGATGATTTACAGTCTGCACAGAGCTGTTGCTAACCTCATCTACTTCACTTATCTATTTATTTGCATATTAGCCATCACCATAATAATACATAGCAGAACATATTCTACACTAAAATAACTATATAAGTACACTATCATGACAGAAATTCACAAGCCGGCTGTATGAACACTCCCCCTTGTCCAACCCATAACCCATTAAATGGTCACATATGTAGGCACGGTTGCTTCTGTGGTAATAAACAGAAAGACTGTTTATGAGACAAAGCACAGGGCAACACAACCCCCACCGATGTGGTGATTCAGCAACAATTATTCACTACTATCCAAAGGACAGAAAAAAATTAATGGTTTTCTATTGACCTGCTTTGCACAACGAAACTGGCAAGAAAGGGAGATTAATTTGTTATCAGGGAGACAGAGAAGGAGCCTTTGCTACAATAGCCAAACTTTCACATGGCATTCAGAATAGAAGCCTGAAGATTCCCATTCAGTCTGAGAATGTGCGTTTTTCATTTTTCTTTCTAACAGATGCATGCACTGGTTAAGACCTCCTGATGCTATTCTAGACAAGTAATTAAGGCAAATCCCGTTCATTAGTTAAGACCTCACCCCCCACCCTGGGAGATAACAGGAATGTCTGTCTATTTGTAAGATCTTATAATTGACAACTTGTGAAGGATCAAATAACTACACCATAAAATTTAAACTAATGGTAACTTTCCAGAGTGTTCAAGAAAAAACTAAACAAACAAACAAAAGAACACTGGGATGTTTTTAATACCTTAAAATCTTTTAACCGATGCAAAACTAGGCTATGGATTTTTTAAATGATTTTTTTGGCTTTGTAAACCAGAATTTTGATAAGTATTTGTTAATTCTTTAGTATATTAACTATTTACTCATGAACTACTGAACTTACTTAAATTAGAAAAATCTGACAAATTTATGTCACGATTATGAATCACTGTGCATGTTTTTGTGCTGATTTGGATCCAGATGTAGAATAAAATGTTCAAAACGTTGTAAAAAAAATAAATAAATAAAGAGAAGAAAAAAGAGAATTTAGAGAATTGTACAGCCTTAGCAGACGTGATTTATCTGCTCTCTGAATGCCTTCTATTTCTAAAAAATTCCTGTGGAACTTATTGAATTTATTATGCAGAGACTGCTGTGAGAATTGTTGAGGATACTGTACTGAGTTATATCCAAAGGTGATACAAATCAACAAATCCCATGAAATAAATAATTCAAAATTTCATAAATATTATAATTAATCTGATTCTCTGCCATACTTCTCTTAGATACGTAGTAGTCAAGTTGGCCAGTAGCCAATAGCCTACAGCTATTCCAACTGAAATGTACAAAGTACAGCAATGAAAGTTGAAGTATATTAAAGCTTTTATTAGAGAGTAACTTTTCTTGGGTCTGGGAATTCATTCAAAACCAACTGTCTGAGTTACAAAACCACACAACTAAAACGAGCAAGTTAAAAAAAAAAAAAATCCTGTTTCTTGGACTACATGAAATAGCCCACTAAAACGGACTTGTCAGTATTGATGAGGAGTAATCCTGCAAATCTGAAAGCTGTATGCTGTTCAAATGGTAAACTAACACCTATATGTAAACTGCAGAAATGGTGAACTTGCACTCCTGGAACAGTTCTCCATTTATCACTGTCAAATTTAAACCATGAATAAATGTATGAAGTTTGATACGTAGCAATATTAAAAACCTTAAAAATACATCTACACATGGCAACTATTTCAGTGGCATAATTTTTGGCCACATTTGGTTGGACATAGAGGAACACTGGGTTCTGACTTTATTTGCCACCCTGCAGTGTCCAGGGAGATGGTCTATTTCTGAACAAAGGCAGTGGATAAAATCACAGAGCACTGATGGTCACACCTGATGAAATAAAGTGATATGACATGCCCCGGACACCCGATCAACGCACTGAGGTGTGAGCCATTCGATACAGAATTAATCAAAAGCTATCCAGCGCCCAGATAAATCATTAAATCTTGCTTACTGCTACTGCCCCTATGGCTAATCATAGGAGCAAAATTTCCAGTTGAGTACCATTTGTCTATAAAAATACAAATAGAATTTGTCATGAAGGCAGTGAAGCTGCACTCTCTTCTTGCTCCCTGAAGCTTGTTCGCTGTGCTGGCCCTGCTGTTTCCTACACCATTAGAAAAATCTGAAGGGAAGAGACATGTGGGAATACTAGCTGTCTTTCCTGTACTCTTTTGAGAGGTAACAGGTACCACAAACAACACATGGTGGGTATAACGCTCAGCCCTCCACCGGTTACCTCTATGGGAATAAGGGGAAAAAGACCTTCTGGAATCCGAATATAAGTTCACCTTCATTACTAACTGGAGGAGAAAAAACTTGCTGTTGTATAACAGCCTGCCACCAGCTTTCACTGAGGACACGAAATGAGGCATGAAACTAGAAAAGAACTGGTTTCATACTATTTATTTTAAGTACATGTGGCGTCAGATAGTAATACGAACCTTAGCGAAAAGTAAACATAAACATAAACAAAACAAAACACTTAAAAAAAAAACAAAAAACAATTTAACTAAAGTTTGCAACCTAATCCATTAGGACCAGTCCTGGTATATGCTCCTCTCACCCCTTCTGAGATGAAATGGATTTTCTGTCAGTTTCTGAACTGCCTTAGCAAGAACAAGACAAGTGGTTATGTATGCTCTGTTCTGTATGTCACTCTACTGCATATCCATCAAGAGGTTGAAGATTTTGTTAGAGGGCACAGATGGTCTGCAATTATCATGGAATGAAAGTAATGCATCTCAATTTATGTCAACTAAAAGAAGATATGTAGGTATGCAAAATGCATTACCTGTTGTCTGTGCACTGACGAAAAGCAAGTTGAATAGAACTGGACAAATTGTCTGTTGGCTCCAGTTCATTGATAACTCAGCATCAACACTGAGAGAAACAGATTCCTTTTGATATGCCAACTCAAAACTGAAATCTCATATATTCAGAAAAACAGGGACATGACAACATGTGTGCCATGTGCTACTCATTAAATTATTATTTAGCCTCAGATAGTTTCATTTCTCATGGTGTCTGTTGCTAAATTACTTTCTGGTGTGACCTCTTTTAACCAGATTTCCCCCGTCCTTGCAGACACGGGGATGATTAAGCAGTTCAAATGAAGACTTATTTGAATTCACGCACAGACACGTCCCCAAGCCTTCTACCCGGCTCAGCATTCCTGCTTGGTCAGCTGCGAGGTCGTGGTGTGTTGGCTCTTTCACCAGGGAGCCCGGCTGCACTGAAAGCCAACACTGGCCGACCCCATGCTGTTTTGCATTAAGAGATGCTAATGCTGGGAGGTAGCAGTGTCTCAGATCTTTCAGCTCAGCGTGGCAGCGGGCTCCCACTGGCAGTCTCCCCAGGAAGATGCCCCTCAGAGAAAGCCGAGGGCCGCAGTGAAACACATGCTTCACAAAAGGACTGCAGGCTTCAGCGAGCAGCCTCGTCAGCCTTACAGAAACCCTGGCTCAGTGTTCTTCCAAATGAAAACCCGAGGAAAAAAAACACTGCAGCCTTGGACGCTGCTAATGTGAATAACGATATGCTGCTGAGAGCGTTTACCTATTCAAAATCCAGCAGAACATTTCAAGTCCAGTGTGTGAGCTCAGAGATGAACTTGTGCAAATGTAATCTGAAGTGATAAAAAGCCACCTGTTTTTCCAGTGCAACACATACGCTGTGAGCCAATTATTTTAGGAACACTTTTTATTTCTATGGTTCTTTACTGACAATACAAGAGTAAATGTTTCCTGCACCATGACAGCTCTAAATTTGAATAATTCTTCAATAAGTGACCTGTATGTCAAATAGATTTGATTTGATATTCCAGTCATTTTTGCGAAGGTGGCTTTTAAATTGCCTCTTTTTTTACTCATGCAACTCCCACTGAAAACCTGAGATGCATACTTAATTACAGATTACATTACATTTGGCAACATGAAGCCTTTTTTTTCAACCAGAATTTCAACATCTGCATCAAACAGAAAACATTAAAATTCCCTTTCCATTAAACCATTCAGAACAGTTGGCTACAAAACTGAGTTCTACACCAGAACCTATTTGGCTCAATGTAGTTCTGTCACCTTGAGAAGATTAGGTTTATGCAGCTGAAGGGGACAGTATCATGACACACTGAACAAGTCTTAACAAAGCCATTTCACTCCCTGAAATGGTGAAACCAGCCTGGGTTGATGGAGTTATTCGGTTATATTGTTTATTTATTATTTGCCACACAAGCTTTGGGGTCTGGAAGTGGTTAAAATAAAGAGCCATCAGATATCACTCTCTCTCTACGCACACAAAAGTACAAGTTTATAAAGTATTCGGATGTGACGTGGAAAACGCATGAGAAGGCGTGGAGTAAGCTTACATGGCTCATTAGGTGGTTTAAGTGAACCAACAATGGAGGCTTTTTTCTTTTCTGTTACTAATTGTAATTTCAAAGAAGAGACCAAAAGAAAAGCTTATTTTGCATTATTAACAATTTATTTATATGTAACACCAGTTAGTGAGAGGTGGTCAGAGCAGCCAAGAGCATCGATATAAAGGGAACTGGTTTGATATTTTCGACATATGAAAGTGGGAAAAGGCACTAGCAAGAGCGCCTCAGGAACATGTTGTACTTGGTAAATTAAAAGGAGTCTTACAAAGTCTGGGGATGACTAAGGTAGCTACAAGAGCTGGGGATATTCCTCATCTGTCCTCTCCCACCCCTTACTGACAGCCTGAGGCAAACCTAAATGCTGTACCTATGCAAATAAGTGTCATTGTTATGAGAAAAATCTGCCGTGGTAAAGGCCACCCCCCCCCCCATGTCCCCTTAAGTCATGTCACTGCTGGGTGACCAGCTTGTTGCTACTGTGGAATTAAGGGCGGGGAGATTTGCCACAGGATTAATAATTCACTCTCCAGGCTTTCTGAGGAGGCAGCTGGAGCACTTTGGAGTTTGACGTAATTCAGTCCTTGGGGTAGTTAACTTGTAATGCATTGATCAATCAATAATCAATTATTTAGATCCTTTTATTTTGTTTTGTGTTCGCAGTGCCAGTGGGAGAAGCAAGTAGGTGCTGTAGACGAAAGACATTCAAGACATTCAAATACTGGGAAAAAATAAGAAAGCATGCAAATTGATGAGTTATGGGAGACACGAGGCATAAATCGCTCAGTTTGAATGACAACATTTTATATTTTCATGTAAATGGATCACAAAGAAGAATATATAACCTGCTGCACTTCCACATGTGAGGTTTTGTGACCATAACAATAAATCTGGTTTCCTGAGGTTAGCTTGTGTAAAGGCTTGAAATGATCTCACTGTCCATGCATTTTTCATATACCGTGCACCGGGTGTTTGTGGTGTTATAAGCAAAGTCCACTGAATGAGTGAGCATCAAGGCCAAGTAATCATGAATCCACAAGAGTCTATGAATCTATAGCAACTGGTTATCTAGCAACAAACAAATAACGTTATATCGGCTCAACAAGACATTTTCACCTCATAGACCAACCAAACTATACTGTCTGCCACACACAATTCATTAGTGCCCATAGCTGGGTGCCAAATAAAATCGATCATTCAGTGAATAAGTTAACTGCTGATACAGTGTGTAACACATTTTGACTGCGACTTAGTAAATCTACTGTACGTGCTATACAGTGACTGAATTTTTGTCAACTGTCAACACCATGTTTCCAGTTTGAGTGCAAATGTCATTCTGTCAGCCTGAATGAATGTTAAGCCAACAGAAGGAGACACTGAGTATTTTGAGAGGAATGAATGGCTGACATTTATTAATGAGAAACCACATGGATTTTTCAAACCTAATCTAACTCAAGAAGCACTGTCTGAGTTTGAGCTGCTAACAAAATACAAAACTACAGAATGTCTTTCATGGGCTAGCAGTGCTTTTAATATAACTTCAAAGGAGCGACTCCTTGCAGCGATATATGATGATACAGAAGAGACTACACTGCACCTGGTATGAAGTGCCTGTCTTTATTTCTTGCTATTATTTCCTATCTGAGGTGTGGAGGATGCATGCAGGCTGCTGCTTCTGAAAATTCTATACAGGGATTGTAGATGGTTACTCCCACCAACACACACCGAAACTGAAGAGAAATATCTGTGACAAATATCTCCAGCTGAACCAAAATTGTCCATCTCTTTGAGAGAGCCTCTGAACTTTGCAGACCTTGCTTCAGAGAGTTCTGTGCATTTCCCGAGGCTACATATCGACTCAAAGTTTCTACTCTCTCTCATGGTGCTCAGGAAAAAAGGGACATATTCTTGCCCATAGCCATCTGCATGACCTATAACACAACAAGTCCAGGAGCAGGGGAATGCTAACCTCTAGAAAGCAACAGTAGTTTGAAAACCAACTCACCATTAGCAGTTGCGGTAGCGGGAGCAAACAGGTTCCCTGAGCCAGTTTTAACTAAGAATGAATTGGGGCCAAACTCATCCTCAGAGTCAGAGTCCTGGGCTGGCTGAGCCGCACAGTTACCTAGCAACCCTCCCTGGCTCTCATTGGCTGCAATGGAAGGGGGAGGGTATGGGAGCTGCTCAACAGGGGAGGAGGAGGCGGATGAACAATGCAGCGGAGGACCTGTGGACCACAAACAGAGACAACACATGGGGGGGAAATGAAACACACCCAAACACCAGCAACATCACATAGGAGCAGAACACACACACACACACACACACACACACACACACACACACACACACACACACACACACACACACACACAC